>JASPKZ010007250.1:285000-885000 GCA_030220185.1 Diploptera punctata | reverse complement strand
TGCCTTTGAAAAGTGAGGTATATAGGCTATGCATGAGCGACTTCGACCGTAACGCGCGAAAAAAAGGGTCCCGTTTCTTCAGCATTAAAAATGTTTCATAGGCGCGTATCCTGAAATTAAAGTACGCAGTTTCGGTTTTCGTTCACTAACTACACTTTCGTCCTTATCCTTTGATTCCCCGCAAATTTCATTCCACACTACATTGTGTCGTCTTTTAAAACTGTCCACAGCCAACCTGAAGATGCCTTAAAATCGTTATTCCCCAGGGATTTAGCAACAGCCAGAGTTTGACTTTGGAGCAACGGTCCGGAAATTTGGAGATTTATATTCAACCACTTTCAATTATTCGTTTAATGACAATGATACATACGTTTTAGCCATCTTTATTCCGTAAATTCAGAACGCTACCTGTGTAAGATCGGCCTCAGAATTTAAACTAATTTAAGATTTTACAGGGCAGGTATCGTGATTTCGCATAACGGGTGTACAGTGAGACCAAAATAAAATTTCAGGTACAGGTAGAATCTCTAATTCACCCGGCGGCAGAAATCATTCCTTGTTGTTCTTTTGGCCTAATGGGAATTCAATGAAGTGGGAACTAATTTATTTCTCTGTCTTTCCGCTTTATATTTTTAATGAATTGTGTAGAAATATCCTTCCGTTTCCGCGTTGGACAGATTCCGTTTTATACAAAATAAATATACGTAAAATTACTATTATTTCGCTGGGACCAATACATTTGTTGACATTGAACAGATTTCCGCATTATTCACGTTCCGGATTAAACAAGTTTTATTGTATGTATGTTTGTATATATATTCACTATTTTTAATAAACTGAATTTTTGTTGGGGGCATTGACAAATAGTTACACTGGTTTACTTTTCTCTTTCTCTAAAGGCTGGGAATGCGTCTATAAATTATATTTTCAATAAGTTTATTATTTATAGATGCTTTAACATCTAAAATAATATTGCGTTTTCATTTTAAAATGAGAGTATGATATAGTGAATATGATTAAATTAATCCTGACAACGAAATTCTAACCCAGCATTTGTCTTGTTGACATTTTCTTTAAATAATAACACTGAGCAACAAAAAATAAACTTTTTTTTTTTTGTCTCGGAAAGAAAAATATGTAATTCTGATAGTATGTTTTGTCCACAATTGAAATATGATACCGGTTTTTCTCCATCACTTAAGGTTTCCGAGAGACAGGCATTTATAATTTCAAAACACTTTAATATTTTCCACATTCGTAACTACACAATATTCGAACATTCGGACTAACCTAGAAAGTAAGAAATGACGATTTTCTGCTATATTTCGCCTGTGGAGCATCCCTCTTGATGGTCCAACAATAATCGGCCAAAGTATTAGGATTCCATTTGCCTTGATATCTCTTTTCCATAGTTGAAATCATTTGAGTTAGCTCATTTGGTTTTATTTTACAATGGACAAATGGACGAAAAACGTTTATTAAAAACATAATTATTTAAATCCATTAATTGAAATTGAAATAAAAAAACTGTGAGTGATGGAGAAATTCCGAATATATATTTGAAAACACGTTAAAAAAACTGCAATAAGTACAATTATTGGTACTCATGAGACAAAAATCATGTTGACCAGTGTAATATAAGTTCTGATATGTCAGTCTTCCTCAGTTAAAGTGGATGTTTGTTTAAAAAACATCGTTAATTAGTTAAAACCACGCAGGCCTTTCAGAACAAGTTCAATCTTCGGCATGCCATTTTTAATTGAGGAAGACTGATATATTAGATACTTGTATTACAATTAAAACAAATATATTACATGACCTCAATTGCGATTAGAATGAATTTTATAAACATTGATTCTTGAAATTTGAAGAAAAACTAGGAAGAAAATTTTCAATATTGTCAGCATCAGGGTTTGAACCCGGAACCATCCGAATTCGAACCTCAAACGATATAACTCGATCTAAGTCCTTTGTTTTCAATAAATTGTTAATAAATTAAAATCAGGTGACTGTTTTTTAAATACATAATTTACGTTTAGTTAGTTACAAAAGGGGATACGTCATAGCGTAGTTGAAAGCAATAAGTTAAAAGCCGGAAGGTCACGGATTCAAGTCCCATGGTCCTGGGGTCCACTCATCTTCTAACGAAAATGAACACCAGACGTATAATCTCGTGTAAGTGTGGCTGACACTCAAGGCTGACAACTCGGCTACATTTGTGCTGATTGTTAACAAAGGGTTAACAGGGTTAGTAGATAGATACATTCCTATCTCCTGCTCCTTCTTCTGATTATGGGGCTAGTCCCGAAAGGCCTACTAACTAACTCTAACTCACTGGTACTCATGGCCGCACGGACATAAGCTCTCCATACATCCCTATCCTGAGCTAATGCTTTCCAATCATCCCTTGTATAATCTACTTCCCTCAAATCATAGTTAATATTATCCTCCCACCTCATTCTTGGTCTATCAACTGGGCGTTTTCCCTCTGGTTTTCCTACAAGAAGCTTCCATACACGTCTTTCATTCCCCATTCGTGCCACATGTCCTGCCCATCGCAGTCTACGAGACTTAACTGTTCTTATTATATCTCTATCCATCCATATTAATTCTGCCCGAGGGCAGGTCTTTCATTGCAATCATAGCATTTGCATGCTATGCTTGCAGCTTTACTAGGGAATTGTAGGTGTGGTAGCTTACCGTTGCTTTCCACACTGGTGAAGGAAGATGATGGTGATGATGATGATGATAAGGATGATGAAGATGGCCATATGATGCCGGGTTCCGTTTGGGCCTTAAAGTTTTCCTGACATTTGTCTTACAGGTGAGGAAAAACCCCCACCCAGAAAAACTGCCCAGACCGGGGATCCAACCCGGGCCCTTTGCGGGACAATGCAGCACGCTACCTCGAGACCACAGCGCTGAACTTTTATATCTGTCTTCCTATAAATACCATGTAATTCAATGTTAGCCGTCTTCTCCGTTCACCTGTCTGTTCATCTCTCTTTGGTCCAAAAATCTTCCTAAGAACTTTATTTTCAAATACTCGTAATCTCCTTTCCTCCCTTAAAGTAAGAGTCCATGTTTCGCACCCATATTATATAACTGGTAGAATAATGGTTTTATACATTTTCAGTTTAACGTTTTTTGAAAGGAGTTGGGAAGTCAAGAGTCTCAGGCCTATAGGGAATTAAAAGTTTACAAAGTTGAGGAGACGGAATTACTAGGTATACATTTTATAGTTTTATATTTTTAATATAATTACAGGCTAAAATCCGAACCCATATTTACTTTTTTTATTATTGTTGTCATCTCTACGTTTTGCACTGTAACATACAAAACACTGTGTATTAAAATGAAATGGACAAGAGAGTGATGTTTATTTACACTGTGAGGTGAGCGTACTGTGTGTGGATGCCAAAATCAGGACTCAACAACTTTAGATAACTTCCTCTAGCCTCGAGACATTGTTCAACTTTTAATTTTAGAAAGAAAGGCATTGTGACGCAATGCATGATGGGATTTCAGCCTCCGAGAGTCTATTCAATCACTGTTTATACACAGTAACTGCGAACACAGTCGACTTGCTTGCTATTACATAACTTCAATTGAGTTTAAAATTTAAACTCTTTTTTTTCCAACTCTACTACGTATGTATTCTATAAGTACCATATTCTCCGCGGAGGGAAGGAATAAATCAATCCGCGACTTTTACATATTTTGAATTAGATAGATAATGGAATTTATTGCCTTTTTTTCAGAATAAAGAAAATACATATGCATTTACATTGCGCACGGGCCTGCTTGGCCGTACGTGCATTATTTTTCCATGAATAAAAAACAAAACTAATAATATAAACAAATACCTACAAATACACCTGTATCAAAAAACAATAACAGGCTACATATAAGTAAAATCTATGTCTACACTAAATCACAATAATACATATCTACATTCATCCACATTCCGTACATTAATATTAAAAAAAAATATGCTAGAAAACAAATTAGAAAAAACACACACACACACACATACACCCACACATACACACCGCACGCTCATGCCCCCCTCCCCCCGTCCCTGCAGACATTAAATGCACTATCAGACTATTCAACTTATCAGACCTACTTATTATATAACATGATTAAGGATCGAAAACAAAGACCATATTGAGATTCTTCTTATTGATAATACATATATCCTTAATCTACAATTTTGTTATATCTCAATTTTCTTACTGTACCCAAAAATTTGCATCTTTTTGATTCACTCTCGATCCGTCCTAAAAGATCCCAACACGCCACTCTCCCTAGATCCGACCTGAGAAATCTCTCCGGCAGCATCTGTAATCTAAGTTGTTCTGTCTCTCTACAGAATGCTATAATATGCTGCCAGTTTTCATGGTCATCGCATAGTGGGCATAGTTTAATGCCTTCATTTTGAATTAAAATATAATACCAATTATCATCACCACCTTCATTTCAAGGTTTAGGCGATTCGCCTGTTCCGAATTCACAATAATTCCTTCCATCTCTTTCTAGATCTTCCTGCATCCCTTAATCCCTTTGGTTTATAATGATATGCTATCTTGAGCAATCTTGTTTCTTCCATTCTCTGAACATGCCCTTTCCAGTCGACGCGGTGATGGTGAATTCTATCATTTATTGAATATATTTCTAATCCACTTCTTATTTCTTCATTCCTTATGTGGTCCAATTTTGTGCATCCTTTGGTCCTTCTTAGAAAAATCATTCCTGCACTTTGTATTCTAGTCGAACTCCTCTTATTTATTATCCAGGACCCATTACCGTATAAAAGTACCGGTACCGCCATTGTTTTGTAGAACTTCAAACTTGTATCCTTCCTTGTTTTATGTTTTAGTGTTCTATGAATCGTGCCACATATCATTTGAAATTCTGATAATTGATTAATAATAATAATAATAATAATAATAATAATAATAATAATAATAATAATAATAATAATAATAATACATGGTTTTTATCGGAAGCCAGATATAATAAGAACAGTTAAGTCTCGTAGACTGCGATGGGCAGGACATGTTGCACGTATGGGGAATGGGAGACTTGCATGGAAGCTTACTGTAGGAAAGCCAGAGGGAAAACGCCCAGTTGGTAGACCAAGAATGAGGTGGGAGAATAACATTAACTATGATTTGAGGGAAGGAGATTATACAGGGAATGATGGGAAAGCATTAGCTCAGGATAGGGATGTATGGAGAGCTTATGTCCGTGCGGCCATGAACCTACGGGTTCGATAGTGCCAGTGAGTAAGTAAGTAAGTAAGTAAGTGAGTATAATAATAATAATAATAATAATAATAATAATAATAATAATAATAATAATAATAATAATAATAATAATAATAATATATAGGTTGTTTAATGTCTTTGACATCGTCCGATTCCTAATAGCCAATTTTTATCGGTCCATCCAATCGACTACCAAAATGTATTTTGGAATGAAATTGTGAATCACTAATATAATATCTTACAAATATGTAAAATATCCACATTTACAAATTTGTTACATAAATAATACTCGTATGACTCCCATAAAATAATATTAGCGAAAATATTTACACAGTCAGAGATAGAGATAAAAAATAAGTAGGTCTATCATTATTCAGATGTTCCCTAGCAACGTATAGTCATAAAAACACTAACAAGACAAGCAAATACAAGAAGTTATAATAAGAAAATGTTATTTTTCACAGAACGTCATATCCACAAATACAATGGTATGTAGTCAACATACATTTTTAAATAGCTCATTTTCAAAACGTCTCTTGTCCATTTTGTATCCAAATTGACTTTTTGTGTGCCCGCATTCTTCTTAGATTACTCTAACTACAAATTCAGTTTCAGAACATTCTTTATATCACTACAAACTTGCGTTAAATGTGACTATTGTATTCAAATTGGATCTTGTTTACAGTAAAATGGCAACCTTAGATTTACTTTCCACAAATGTATAAAAACGAAAGACAAGAAACGTTTAAAAGACCAGTTCCTCAATTATTGATTTCTTATTTGTTTACATTATTACACGCTTTATATTAGCTTGACCTGTATCTATCTATCTATCTATCTATCTATCTATCTATCTATCTATCTATCTATCTATCTATCTATCTATCTATCTATCTATCTATCTATCTATCTATCTATCTATCTATCTATCTATCTATCTATCTATCTATCTATCTATCTATCTATCTATCTATCTATCTATCTATCTATCTATCTATCTATCTATCTATCTATCTATCTATCTATCTATCTATCTATCTATCTATCTATCTATCTATCTATCTATCTATCTATCTATCTATCTATCTATCTATCTATCTATCTATCTATCTATCTATCTATCTATCTATCTATCTATCTATCTATCTATCTATCTATCTATCTATCTATCTATCTATCTATCTATCTTCTGTCTGTCTGTCTGTCTGTCTGTCTGTCTGTCTGTCTGTCTGTCTGTCTGTCTGTCTGTCTGTCTGTCTATCTATTTATCTATCTATCTATCTATCTATCTATCTATCTATCTATCTATCTATCTATCTATCTATCTATCTATCTATCTATATATCTATCTATCTATCTATCTATCTATCTATCTATCTATCTATCTATCTATCTATCTATCTATCTATCTATCTATCTATCTATCTATCTATCTATCTATCTATCTGTATGTCTGTATGTCTGTCTGTCTGCCTGTCTGTCTGTCTGTCTGTCTATCTATCTATCTATCTATCTATCTATCTATCTATCTATCTATCTATCTATCTATCTATCTATCTATCTATCTATCTATCTATCTATCTATCTATCTATCTATCTATCTATCTATCTATCTATCTATCTATCTATCTATCTATCTATCTATCTATCTATCTATCTGTCTGTCTGTCTGTCTGTCTGTCTGTCTGTCTGTCTGTCTGTCTGTCTGTCTGTCTATTTACTATCTATCTATCTATCTATCTATCTATCTATCTATCTATCTATCTATCTATCTATCTATCTACTATCTATCTATCTATCTATCTATCTATCTATCTATCTATCTATCTATCTATCTATCTATCTATCTATCTATCTATCTATCTATCTATCTATCTATCTATCTATCTATCTATCTATCTATCTATCTATCTATGTAACGGAATCTTCCAACGCGATTTTCACCCACTTAAAATCATAGGATCGACTTGAAACTTTGTATACTTGTAGAGGACCCGTGACAATACAATAATTTCATATTTATTTTCTAAAATCCTGGCCATAATCATCAGAAAATCAAAAAAAGTGTTTTTGTATCAATGTAACGGAATCTTTCAACGCGATTTTCACCCACTTAAAATCATAGGATCGACTTGAAACTTTGTATACTTGTAGAGGACCCGTGACAATACAATAATTTCATATTTATTTTCTAAAATCCTGGCCATAATCATCAGAAAATCAAAAAAAGTGTTTTTGTATCAATGTAACGGAATCTTTCAACGCGATTTTCATCCACTTAGAAACATTGGATCGACTTGAAACTTTGTATACTTGTAGAGGACCCGTGACAGTACAATAATTTCATACTTATTTTCTAAAATTCTGGCCATAATCATCAGAAAATCAAAAAGAGTGTTTTTGTATCAATGTAACGGAATCTTTCAACGTGATTTTCACCCACTTAGAAACATTGGATCGACTTGAAACTTTGTATACGTGTAGAGGACCCGTGACAATACAATAATTTCATATTTTGTTTCTAAAATCCTGACCAGAATCATCCGAAAATAAAAAAAAAATGAAAACTGGTATAATAGGTTGCGGACATGTCGAGTTTTTAGTTCAATCGTTGTAAGAGCTCAGTTGGTAGAGCAGTGAACTTTTAGTGGTATATAATTTCAGTAATCCATACGTCGCTGGTTCGAATCCGGCTGGTAGGGTTTTTTTTTATAGAAGAGTATTACTTTTAGCTCATACTACAATAGTATCGAATTTAAAGATATTTACATTTTTATCTTATTCTGTAAAATATTAAAACTAAAAAATAAAAAATAAATAATAGTTTTAAAAAACTAAAAGAACACGCTTTATTAGAAAACTAAAAAATGAAAAAAAAAAAATTAATTTCCAACACGCTTGGGATAAAATAAAGTGGTCAACAAAAAATCATCTCCAACACATATAGAATAAAATTAGAGTTATCAACAAAAAGAAAATACTTTTACCATCAAAAGCGTGGGGTGCTCTGTATCAATTAATATATTTGATAATAAACATATATTGGTAAAAGTAAGCTCTGTAAGAAGAAAATGTAAAAATCATAAAAATCACCCCACGCTTTTGATGGTAAAATTATTTTCTTTTTGTTGATAACTCTAATTTTATTCTACATGTGTTGGAGATGATTTTTTTGTTGGACACTTTATTTTATCCCAAGCGTGTTGGAAATTAAAATTATTTTTTTCATTTTTTAGTTTTCTAATAAAGCGTGTTCTTTTAGTTTTTTAAAACTATTATTTATTATATCATACATTTATTAGCATTTAAATAGGAATCTGTCCTCAGATATTGTCATTTGCTTTAGAATGAGGCACTCGATCGTGAAACATTGTAATTACTAGTAACCCCATGTAAACTTTAGAGAAATCAATGAAGTTTCAATGATAATATTAAGTATTATACTTCGTTTTATCTTTTTTTTGTACTGTCACTGGTCCTTTACAAGTATACAAAGTTTCAAGTCGATCCAATGTTTCGGAGGGTTTTTTTTCCCCTCTTTTAGTTTACACTGTTTTCCTTCTTGTTTTACCTTTTTTATCTTATCTTTTTGATAACTTTGTGTTATTCTCACACATAGACAAGACACACACCCAGACCCGAGGTGGAGATTAAAAATCCCCTATCCCGCCTGGAATCGAACCCGGGTCGCCGGAGTGGAAGGTAGGGACTCTACCGACTACGCCACAGCGACGGACATATCGAAAACCACCTAATTATGTTACACAAGCATTTTGTGTCTATTGAGGAACAACATTTTTACTAGCTGCTTCTCATATTTTTTCTCTGGATATAAGAATTAATGATAAAGGAGGGGTGCACGCAGATACCTTGTTTTTCATCAAAGTGTGAATTTCTGTATCCTAACAGTTGTAATAAAATTTCACTTTATCATTAATGTTCTACGGAAAATAGACAAACATTAATCATTATCTACAGTAGAAAAGAAAAATTAACATTTGAACCGGAACTTGAACGTCCGGGATTAATTTCTCTTTTCTAAATAATATCGTCTAGCACTGGAAAGTATTAACATTTAAATATAACTTCGAAACATTTTAAGTTAATTCCAAATCATGCATTGCGTTTATGTTTTACAATGTTTAATTACCATATACTCAACACATAGTTGATAAATGAAAAGTACAACATTTTCTTTCTTTACATATGTTAAATGCGGAAGGGATTATAAAATTTGATAAGTACAGTATATACCAAGTTTTACCTCAAAACTGGTTAAGAAAAAAGGTACATTTTATTTACTTTTTTTTAGGAGTAACTTGGATCCGATTTGTTTGCACTCAAATACAGCATCATAGTCCGGTCTTCATCTTCGTCACAAAAACAATTGTTGTCAGAAGTATTAAGAACATTTAAAACAAGAGGTTTAAGTTCCTCATAACTACAAAACAAATTGCGTCGACCGGCCATGTTTGTTAGTTACAATGTTTTGCCTCCAAACAGCTGTCACTTACCATAACTTAATACCGACATTATCCTTACGAAAAAATCCTAGAGAACACTTTTTAACAATCTATGAAAACATATGCAAGGAATTCGATGTTGCCAAAAACTTCAATTCGCAAAAAAAAAATACTATGTTTTACGACAATTTAAACTCTAAACACCTACTACATAGCGGATTTTGTATGAGGTCATAAAATAAAATAAGTTAAAATATACCTTCTTAGGTAAAATCCGTCGTCCTCAACTTATAAAATTTGTATTCTTTATGCCTGTAAGCTTTTCAGAACATCCGTTCCATCTTCAGCAATTTTATAAGTTGAGGACGACGGATCTTACCTAAGAAGGTATATTTTAATTTATTTTATTTTATGACTTTCCACCTCAACGGTTTTAATAATAAATTGTATTAGTATTTGTATGAGGTGTCTAATATATACTTATATGCATATAAAATAAAGGGCCAGACCAAACATGGAAAATCAAAAAAAGAAATAGTGAATTATATAATAAAATTAAAAATAAGAAATATAGTAAATCATATCAGATCTCTTAAGATTCGATGGTTTGGTCATCTGATAAGAATGGATCAAGAGAGATTAGTTCTTCTTAAACATAATTTGTAGGATTTTCATCCTGTTTATTTCCAAAATCACTCCTCGGAGGAAGACGTACTGGATGTGCAGCCCCTGTCTATCCATCTCTTGGATCGTCTTCCTCTTGTTCTTCTCCCGTCCATTGGTCTATCTTCTTTAGCTCTTTTTGCAAGTCAGTTGTCTTCCATTCTTTCTATATTACCTTTCCAATATTTTCATCTATCTATAATACATTTGATTACGTCTTGAATATGACATTTTCCCCCAATTTCTGTATTGTGTATCTTATCAAATAATGTTTTCCCTTGAATATTTATTAAGATCTTCATTTCACATTTGCTTATTATTTGTTTAGTTTTTGTTTTATCAGCCCTAGTTTTTGCTCCATATATAACTGGTCGAATTGTCGTTTTATATATGCGGATTTTGCTTTCTATTGACATATGTTTGTTGCGCCAAATTAAAACTTTAATATATATCCTGATATTTGTGCTGCTTTATCAGTTTGTTTTCTTACTTGTTTTATTAAATTTTTAGTGTTTGTTATTAATACACCTAAATAATTAAATTCTGATACTTGTTCCATAATGCTTCTTTTCGATTCTAATTTGCATCTTACTGGTTCTTTTGATATTTCTTCCTTGGGTACTAAATTCTATTTACTCGTCAAGATAACAACATAATACTAATACAGCGTGAGTGCAATAAAAATAATATTTGTTACATAACGTTTTGAATATTGAATAATTAGGAGGGAGTACGGACGGCGACAAGGTACGGATGAATTCAATTTATAATGTTTCTAATCAGCGTGTGGGAGTACGGACGGCGACAAGGTACGGATGTTTCTAATCAGCGTGTGGGAGTACGGACGGCGACAAGGTACGGATGTTTCTAATCAGCGTGTGGGAGTACGGACGGCGACAAGGTACGGATGTTTCTAATCAGCGTGTGGGAGTACGGACGGCGACAAGGTACGGATGTTTCTAATCAGCGTGTGGGAGTACGGACGGCGACAAGGTACGGATGTTTCTAATCAGCGTGTGGGAGTACGGACGGCGACAAGGTACGGATGTTTCTAATCAGCGTGTGGAGTACGGACGGCGACAAGGTACGGATGTTTCTAATCAGCGTGTGGGAGTACGGACGGCGACAAGGTACGGATGTTTTCTAATCAGCGTGTGGGAGTACGGACGGCGACAAGGTACGGATGTTTCTAATCAGCGTGTGGGAGTACGGACGGCGACAAGGTACGGATGTTTCTAATCAGCGTGTGGGAGTACGGACGGCGACAGGTACGGATGTTTCTAATCAGCGTGTGGGAGTACGGACGGCGACAAGGTACGGATGTTTCTAATCAGCGTGTGGGAGTACGGACGGCGACAAGGTACGGATGTTTCTAATCAGCGTGTGGGAGTACGGACGGCGACAAGGTACGGATGTTTCTAATCAGCGTGTGGGAGTACGGACGGCGACAAGGTACGGATGTTTCTAATCAGCGTGTGGGAGTACGGACGGCGACAAGGTACGGATGTTTCTAATCAGCGTGTGGGAGTACGGACGGCGACAAGGTACGGATGTTTCTAATCAGCGTGTGGGAGTACGGACGGCGACAAGGTACGGATGTTTCTAATCAGCGTGTGGGAGTACGGACGGCGACAAGGTACGGATGTTTCTAATCAGCGTGTGGGAGTACGGACGGCGACAAGGTACGGATGTTTCTAATCAGCGTGTGGGAGTACGGACGGCGACAAGGTACGGATGTTTCTAATCAGCGTGTGGGAGTACGGACGGCGACAAGGTACGGATGTTTCTATATCAGCGTGTGGGAGTACGGACGGCGACAAGGTACGGATGTTTCTAATCAGCGTGTGGGAGTACGGACGGCCGAGGTACGTACGGATGTTTCTAATCAGCGTGTGGGAGTACGGACGGCGACAAGGTACGGATGTTTCTAATCAGCGTGTGGGAGTACGGACGGCGACAAGGTACGGATGTTTCTAATCAGCGTGTGGGAGTACGGACGGCGACAAGGTACGGATGTTTCTAATCAGCGTGTGGGAGTACGGACGGCGACAAGGTACGGATGTTTCTAATCAGCGTGTGGGAGTACGGACGGCGACAAGGTACGGATGTTTCTAATCAGCGTGTGGGAGTACGGACGGCGACAAGGTACGGATGTTTCTAATCAGCGTAAACATTTCGTAACATCTGTATCAATCGTTCTTTAAGTTACAAATAATTGACGTTTTAATTTAAATGTTTATGCATTTAGTCGTAAAGAGTGGCGGTTGGAATATGATCTGTTGAACGTGACTTGTATAAAATTAAAATGAATAAAAAGTAAAGAAATCAAGTGCGTGTTGTAATTTTTTTTGTCTAATGCCACCAAGTTGTCTTTTATGACATTTCTGGCATTCTCCCCTGGCATTGGCGGAATTATAATCCGTTTCTTAGGTTGGAGCACCTGGAAGACGGAGTTACGTTACCCCGATGGTATGATGCGTGATAAATGAGGCTGAAGTGTAGAAACACTTATCCTTGATTTTTCAGTTTATTGTTGTGAATTATAACTCTTGTTCTGTATTTAGTAACATTTTTAAATATCTTTAAATATTCAAAACAATTTGTATAACTTAATATTAGAATTTTTGAGTATTTATTCAAATACGCATTGTGATGGTGACTTGCTATTTTCTCCAGAGAGTATATTATATAGTTGGAACCAGTGGGTTACCGATGGTTGCGATTATTAAGGAGTGAAAAAAAGGGCGCTTCATGGGATCCACCCTAGGTTAGAGTAATTGAATTAGGTTAAGTGTGGGTTAGTTAGTTTGCTTTTAGGTTCATTACATTTTAAATGTATCTAAATACATAAAAAAAACGTTAATCGAAACAACGATAATAATCGATATGTGGTTCGATGATGGGTAATCGCTGGCTCTATAAACTCTAGCGCATGCGCATTGCTGTTCTATAGGACTTTGAAAATATATCAGGTAAGTTAAAGTGGACTATCCCCATAAATGATAATGAAGCGCCAGGAGAGTTCGTAACCTAAATTTAACCTAAATTCCTATGGTTTGACCGAGAATCGAACCCGGGACCTCATGAACAGTAGTCAGAAACGCTGACCACTAGCCCATGAGGCAAAAAAAAAATCACTTTATGGAATGCTTTGATATTTGATTTAATTTAATTTAATTTAATTTAGTTAATGCTTTAAGAAAATTGTATATTTTTTATTTTATTTTGAAGCGTATCGTCCAGTACTGGAAACGCGTTAATCGGGAAGCACCGGACTCTTTTTTATAACTATTTTTCGAAGTTTAATTATTATTTAGAAAATCTATCTATATCATATATATATATATATATATATATAAACGAATATATGTCTGTCTATCCTTTATAGACTTCTAAACCGTTCAACCCATCTTCGTGAAAATTTGTAACTTATATATGCATGTTTTCAGATGCGGCGAGTGTTTAGCAGTTATCTATTATGTCCTAAAATTATTAGGCGTAGGAGTTCACCTGAATCTAAAATTTAAAAATCGCTGTTTTCGATGTTTCACAACAAAACTCGGAATATCCTATTAAAATAAGCCGAGGTATGTGTTATCCAAAAAATCAGTTAAATCTAACCGTTTGAAGTGAGGTTTACCTGAAATTTGAAATTAAAAATATACCTTAGAACCGCCATGTTTGGTTCGTCGCAGTGTATACCACATAATTAATTAACCGTGAATATTTAATTTATTTAGGCGTTGCAGCGCACGCCAGGTATTAGCTAGTAAAGTGATCCCACTACAGGCCATAGAAGACTCTTGGGGTAGTAGGAGGTTAAGGCTCCCACTTTTTCTAGACAATCGGCACTTTATGTCAGCCGGGTTGTCAGCCCTGCGTGACGGCTGCCTTTACCCCAGAACATGTGTCTGGTACTCATTTCCGTTAGAGCTGAGTGGACCCCAGGGTCATGTTGCCACCAGAAGGTTTGGGTCAGTTTAAAAATCCTGACCCCAGTTCAGTCCGTAGCCATATATCAGTAAGAGGACAGCTACTCTACGGCGTAAAGCTGAGAAAAGTGAAATTCCCACCTCCAGTTTCTATAAACAATATTTAGAAAAGAAGAAATCCATCCATCCATCCATAGTAATTCTGCCCGAAGGCAGGTCCTTCACTGCAATCACAGCATTTTCATGCTATGCTTGCAGCTTTACTAGGGAATTGTGTAGGTGTGGTAGCTTCCCGTTGCTTTCCACACCGGTGAAGGATGATGATGATAATGATAAGGATGATAGCCATATGATTTCGGGGACCGTTTGGGCCTTAAAGTTTTCCTGACATTTGTCTTACAGGTGAGGAAAAACCCCGATAAAAACCTCACCCAGAAAAACTGCCTCGACCGGGGATCGAACCCGGGCCCGCTGCGTGAGAAAGCAGCACGCTACCTCGAGACCACAGCGGTGGAAAAGAAGAAATAAGACGTAGAAAATAAAGAAAAACTTGGAGAAAAATGGCTTCTATCCGGAAAATGCATCATCAAAAGTAACTTAAAATTAAATTCAAAATACTGTATTTAGAAAGCAACTGCACTTTGTGCGTAGTAACTTGCTATGAAGACTGTATCCAATAGCTCGAATTATAAAATATGGATTCGCAAAACTTTGGTAATGTTCCAGAAACGTAAGATAGTTATGAGTGTGATTACTGTCAACATTGAAAATATGTCCGCAACTGAATTTCATTTCTTGAAATTAAAAAAAAAAAAAAAAAAAAAAAAAAAAAAGTTTGATTTGTTAGTTTATGCACTGAGATTAGTTTCTTCTTCTTCTTCCTTCCAATTATTAGTCCAAGGCCTGTTACGATCCTATGGAAAATTTTCCCTCCAGCGTTTCATAGCACAGCGCAGAGATCTTGGTCCTCCTTCCGGGAAATTCTCGTATAAGATTTGAAAGCATAATAATAGTCCCTTCGATTAGTTGCTGGCCAAAGGAAGGCAAGACCAGTGATGGGGCTACCATCTTATAGCTTCTGGTCAGACTTTTCTGGAGAAGAAAAGAAAATAAAGGAAAGAAGGAATGGAAGAAAGGAGAGACTCCCTAGCCCTCGGATGCCCTAATAGCGTCGGGGTCAAAAAAACAAGAGTTAACCAAGAGAGCTTAGATAGTAAAGTTAAAAGAGCCTGGTATAAGTAAGTGGAAGAAATACCAGATCGGCTAAAGATAAAAGTAAGAAACAAAACGCAAGTAAGTGGAAGCAATGTTTTGCTCAGCTTGGGCACCTTGTGGTCACCATCCATATATCCCCTAGATGGGGACCCCCGAGGGCTAAAAGTTGAATTATTATTATTTAGGTTGGTATCCTTTATGTACTGTTGTTAACAAATGTTACGCAGTTAACAAGCAGCAGGTGACTTGCGTCCCATGAGCAGGAAGTAGGTGTACTGTATGTCAAGGTGCATGTCCGTCGGATCACCTTCTAACTCTGTTGCTGACATTATTTCTGACTGGGAGTTGTTAAGATTTTAAATTGCAAATACTTGTTAACATACGAGTTTATGTTCTTTATCTTACATATAAAAATAATGTTTATTTGTTTGTACTTCATGCGCAGCCATACCCTTAATCCGATTGTGATGGGGCTTTTTGCAAAATGTTCAGGAGATTCCCGGGATGAACATAGGCTATAAGAGAGTTGTGATATTCAATCCATACACTCTCAACAATCACCCTTTGTAGTGGAAGACGTGAAAAAAGTAGCTCTTTGGACGCGTAAATGGCTTACGCTGCCTAAACCATAACAAATACACAAAATTAATGTACACAGAATTGAATATCTCAAAAAACTCTACAAAAAAGTCCGCGACAGCATATGTTTACTCTTACGGATAACTCACAATAACCATTTTTGTCTTTCATTGATGCCAAGAAGATCGAGACAAGTACGTAGATTCCTGTGCAAGCATACGAGTACCAGCACGTGGCGGATATTCTTTTACGGATAACTCACAATAACGAATTTTGTCTTTTAGCTCATTTATGCCAAGAAGATCGAGATAAGGAGATTCCCGGGCAAAGCCGGGTAATCAACTTGGGGTATCTAAAAAATATAAATTGATAATTATTTCTTTTTACTTATTCAACTAAACATAAAAGCACATTAATTTTCATTTATTTAGGCGTAGCAGCGCACGTCGGGTATTAGCTAGTAAGAAATAAATTAAGTAAAACTATTATTTATTTTTGTTTATACCAGAATATACTTAGATGTCCAATACTACCCAACTTCTCCTATATCTAGAATATTCCATATTATGGAAAATCTACTCCTGTGTCCTTACCTTATAGTCTAAAATTCACTTCCATAGCATAAGACAGTTCCGAGGCATTTATATAGGAGCCTTCTGTTTTATTTATTTTTGTTTATACCAGAATATACTTAGATGTCCAGTACTACCCAACTTCTCCTATATCTAGAATATTCCATATTATGGAAAATCTACTCCTGTGTCCTTACCTTATAGTCTAAAATTCACTTCCATAGCATAAGACAGTTCCGAGGCATTTATATAGGAGCCTTCTGTTTTATTTATTTTTGTTTATACCAGAATATACTTAGATGTCCAGTACTACCCAACTTCTCCTATATCTAGAATATTCCATATTATGGAAAATCTACTCCTGTGTCCTTACCTTATAGTCTAAAATTCACTTCCATAGCATAAGACAGTTCCGAGGCATTTATATAGGAGCCTTCTGTTTTATTTATTTTTTTGTACCAGAGAGAGATCCGTTTACTTTATCAAATCAAAATAACTATTAGACTTTATTTTTTCTTGTATATCTGATTCGGTTAAAAATTACTATTTAACTCATGTCCCAAATGGGAGTCAATGACCACTCACGTTTCAATGAATTTATTTTACAACCAATCACAGTCGTGTTTCATTATCTAATTTTGATTAACAAAATAATGAAAGCTTCACCTTTTTTAATATTCTGAACAGGTCAGAGCATTATTTTGCAGTGACTGACTCTTCAACAAATACGTTGAATATAGCAAATAATGAACAAATTCCTTCGACCTACACATTTGATAACTGAGTGTTCAATAATTGTGTTTTTAAATAATGATTTTACTGAGTTGTTTTAGAAAAAAAATTAATAACTTATAATGTTGGTTATTATATACAATTTGATGCGTTTCATTTTTTCTCCACTAGGGTGAAATATAACAATATTGCGATCCTATTTGGCAATAAATAATATGATCAAGTTGCAGGGATAAACAAATAAAACATAACCAAACATTTCTCATTTGTTTTCGAACATCGCCGTTTGCATTAAATATATAAATATTTTAAAATAACTATATTTAAATAATGATTTGTGAGTAAACAGCTTAATTTTATTTGTTAAATAGTCCTAACAAATGCCACTCTTAATATCCAAATCCTCTAGATAATTTGGAAATCACTCGTGGCATTAGTTATGATAGTTTGTAGAGGAAATAATTGAATTTATTTACTCTTACGAAAATTATGTCATTGATACAAATTTACTTTCTATGGAATTTTACCACGGAAAGTTATTACCTTATAGAAACAAACATTTTATATCTCGAAATGTATTATGAGCCCTGATTTACCAACGTCTTCACAGAGCGCAGAAGTCATTGGAGGCAATCACAGAAGACTTAACTAATTTTGGCCATTTTTCGATTAACTACTTATTCCCTGTAATCACAGATGCGTTTCCAAATTTGCATTCCACGAGTTCTGTGCATTAGCCAAGGTGAAATGTAACCAAGAATCCAAGTATTAGTTTTTTTCTTTGGGGGAAAGTCAAAAGTATGACGTAAGAAACTGGAGTTGCAATCGGAGCTCAGCTGATTCCCCGAATCAATTATGCATTTCACCACATCAAAGAGATGATTACCGTACCAGACGGAATTTGACGACTCGTTGCTGCGAAGGCGTCAAGTATCTAATGAGGCACAAGGCAGATTGTAAATTGTCAGAACATTCGTTTTAATAAAATCTGTTTTCTATACAATACTCTTTTTTATGTTCAAACCTAACGAGCAAGATTTTGACCAATAAGCCGAGCTCATAAACGACGTGTCTAGTAGTGTAAGTTGCTTTAAATAAATGGGTATTCATCTATAAGACCCTCATTGATAAAAGTTTGTCGTTAAAGTCTTTGTGACACTCTGCATAGGTATCTATAAAATTTACGAATATAAAAATAATACCGTAGGCCTACTCACCAGCTCCAAGTAGCGGTTTAACAAGTGACAATCCGTCGAAACACTAAATGGTATCTGAAACAGAACAGTAAATCTTTAAGCAAGGGTGTATACATCTTACAGTCCATGCTATTCAGGGGAAACGTTGAACAAAACAGAAATTATGTCGTCCAGGCCATTAATTAGTATAAAGTTAAAACATATTTGTAACATTGCAGTGACTCTAAAAAAAAAGTTTACTAAAATGTGAAGTAAATTATTCTCGAAAGCAATGCATTGGTTAATCTTATATATAAAAATTGTTTGTTTGTTTGTTTGTATTCTATTCGCGGACATACCGTTGATCCGATTTTGATGTTTTTTTTGCAAAATGTTCAGGAGATTCCCGGGATGAACATAGGTTATATACGAGAGTTGTGATATTCAACCCCTTCACCCCTAAAAATCGCCCTTTGTAGTGAAAAACGTGAAATAAAGTCCCTATTTTGACGCTTAAATGACTTACGCTGCCTAAACCATAACAAATACACCAAATTAATGTACACAGAATTGAATATCTAAAAACAACTCTACAAAAAAGTCCGCGATAGCATACGTTTATCTTTTACGGATAACTCACAATAACCATTTTTGTTTTTCTTTGATGCCAAGAAGATCGGGATAAGTCAATTCCCGGACAAGCGTGCTCTGCAATACTGTTCATCCGATTGAGATGGGGCTTTTTGAAAAATGTTCAGGAGATTCCGGGGATGAACATAGGCTATAAGGGAGTTGTAATACTCAACCCCTTCACCCATAAAAATCAGCCTTTGTAGTAAGAAACGTGAAATAAAGTCCCTATTTTGACGCTTAAATGGCTTACGCAGGCTGAACCATAACAAACACACCAAATTAATGTACACATTATATTTAATTAATGTTGGGAAGTAAACATTATGAGGTATAATCATTAAAATTCATCGGAGAACATATTGTTTAAACAACTCACCTCATAGGATTCATGCTTCCATGATATCGCGATTTCAAACATAATCATGTTCATCGTCTCCGATGAATTTTAATAATGTACACATTATTGAACATTTCACAAAAAATTCCGGGACAGCATTTGTTTATCTTCTACCGATAACTCACAGTAACCATTTTTGTCTTTCATTGATGCCAAGAATATCGGGATAAGCAGATTCCCAAACAGTGCACGGCTGGTGGTAAAAACATATTAGTATTTATTTATGAGTAGCAGTGCACGCCGGGTATTAGCTAGTAATTAATAAAAAATAATAATAATGGGTCTACCTCACCTCGTACTTCGTGTTCTTCATGCATGGAAACTGCAGTTAAAAAAAGGGAAACTTGAAAATTGCAGTTTACGTGCATGAAGAACACAAGGTACGAGGTAAGATCATCATCATCTTCAAGGTATGGGCCTGTTGGCCGGTTCCGCTCCCCGGTGCACTATATGCTGCAGGTGCACGTCTTTCCAACGACGTTTTAGTCTTCCTACATTTCTTCGGCCTAGAGGCCTATATAGAAGCAGCTGCTTTGATAAACGATTATTTGGCATTCTTTGTATACGTTCAACGAG
Organism: Diploptera punctata; assembly: GCA_030220185.1. NCBI lineage: Eukaryota > Metazoa > Arthropoda > Insecta > Blattodea > Blaberidae > Diploptera > Diploptera punctata. The sequence continues at coordinate 864,790 of JASPKZ010007250.1, read as the reverse complement.
GTAAGATATGATTCTTTCTTATTAATTATTAATTGGAAACCTCAATGTTATTTGTCATAATTAGTTTATGAATAATGTATTGGTCTCTATCCACTTATCATTCTTATGCCTTCAATTGAAACGACCTAACCTAACCCAAACTCTACTAAGGCAGAGCATTGTCAGGACATGGTACTTTTTAGCCAAGCTGTTCAATTTATGTCAGTTCCAAATGATCTATTGAAACGTCTTCTACAATACAGGTAAAATGTATCGCAATCTGCCAATGTCAGATTGAAGGGTAGTCTTACATTATTTGTTTCAAATATTCTTCTTATTACTCTTGTTTTCAGCTCCACAGCCCATGGTAGGTTTTTGGCTTCCTTCAAAATCCTTCTCCATCCATTTCTCTCCATTGCTAGCTTTTTCCATTCACTAATTTGCATTTTATCAAGATCACACGCTAATTCTTGTAGCCACAGCTTCATCGCCTCGGTCTTCTACCAACTCAACAATGTAGGCTATCCTCTGCAACACTATGGAAGATATGGATGCTGCTCACATCCCAACTTGCCCAACCCTAACAACCAGCAGTTTCGTGGACAGATACTGGGAAGCCAGGGAAAAGATGATGAACATTTTATAATCTTTCTTGTTATTGTTTGTTATTGTTATTGTTTGTTTTCCTCAGTCATTATTGGCTAATGAAACATTTCAAAAGCCACTACATTTAAATAAATAAATAATATTTTTGTTGGCTTACCCCTTCTTTTACTTGTAACAAGAGAGCGGAATTTGTTTCACAATGCCGTTGACTTACTTGTACTGGTAGATAATGGAATTTATTGCCTTTTTTCAGAATAAATAAAATACATATGCATTTACATTGCGCACGGGCCTGCTTGGCCGTACGTGCATTATTTTTCCATGAATAAAAAATAAAATTAATAATATAAACAAATACCTACAAATACACCTGTATCAAAAAACAATAACAGGCTACATATAAGTAAAATCTATGTCTACACTAAATCACAATAATACATATCTACATTCATCCACATTCCGTACATTAATATTAAAAAAAATGCTAGAAAACAAATTAGAAAAAAAACACACACACATACACCCACACACCCCCACACATATACACACCGCACGCTCATACCCCCTGCCCCCGTCCCTACAGGCATCAAATACACTATCAGACATTCAACTTATAAAAATAATATAAATTGGTAAGAGGCACTCGAAAGAGCATTAAGTATTCAACTTATCGGACCTACTTATTATATAACATAATTAAAGATCGAAACTGGTATTGACTATACTGGAGCGATCGGAAGGGGTTGGGATGGGGTGTATTGCATGTATGCATACCTATCGGGCGACTTTTCTGTATTATAAACATTAGGAAACAATATAAGGTGCATAATACGTAGAATAAATTGTACTTAAGTTATTCATTGTTTACAAGGTAATGAAACTATTAAGACAAAGATTGTCCTATAGCATGCACATCTGTTTTGTTTAGGATGGCTTTTCAGTACACGTAATATCATATACCGACGTTCTCTACAATAACTCTACTTTTTTTTCTAAATGAAACGTTGTTTACTGCGTCTATCTTTCTACGAGTATATGATAAAGCTGTAAGCAGCTATGTTATACACCACAACCACTCCCTCGCGCGTGTCCTCGTACAGTACAAATAAGTCTTCGATATTGTGAAACATTACCGGTTATACAATATTTAAAACAAAACACTGAAAATATTTGTTAATCTTAATAATATTGTTAATTGTTAAAATAATACTATCAGTGAGATGTATAAGTTAGTTTGTTAATAAATAATTCTTCGGTTTCTTTTTAAACGATGTTATAGTTTGGCAGTCTAAGGGCGGAAGAGAATTCCATGTTCCAATGATTTTATAAGTTTTGAAATAAGGATTTTTTTTTTTTAGGATTTAAGATTTATTTAGCCTGGTGGAGTTAAGGCCATGTGGCCTTCTCTTCCACTCACCAGGACAAACATATATTACATAAGAATATAACAATCTTAATTAACTCTAATATTAAACACTAAGTAAAAATTTGATCAAAAGATAATGTCTAATATACATATTACGATCTATAATACAACCAGTTAATATTAGTTAAAATTAAGACTAAAACAAATAATAAAATGTATACAAGCAAGACATATTAAATTGTCCCTGTCTAGTGTATATAAAAAACAGGAAAATAATGAGATATAGAAAACTAATTTTACAATTATACAATATTTAAAACAAAACAAATAAAAATATTTGTTATTCTTAATATTATTTACATAAATAATTAAATATATTAATATTGCTAAAAGAATACTATCAGTGAGGTGTATAAGTTAGTTTGTTATTAAATAATTCTTTAGTTTGTTTTATAGTTTGACAGTCTCTGACATAGGGTGGAAGGGAATTCCATGTTTTGGTAAGTGACACCGTAAAAGATAATGAATAATATACAGTGTGATGAGGCGGGATATAAAGGACAATGTGCTGATGGGATCGAGTGTCAAGATTATGTGTGTCGGATAGTCTGATGAAGCGGCGTGATAAATAATTAGGCGATGATGTGTGAAGTATTTTATAGAGAAGGGATAGGGAATGGACAGTTCTACGATCTCTTAGACGAAACCACGATAATTGTTCCAGGGACGGTGCAACATGGTCAAATTTGCGAATACCACAAATAAAACGTGCGCAAGAATTATGAACACGTTGAAGTCTTTGAGTGGAAATAATATTTAAGTCTGTAAAAAGAGTGTCACAATAATCAAAATGGGGCATTGCAAGTGTTTCTACTGACATTTTCCTAAGGGCGAATGGCAAACAATTTCGTACACGATTTAATGAATGTATTATTGAGAAGACTATACCATGTCCTTTAAATGTATATTCTACTTCTTGATTATTTCAACTTATTTAACAACACGTTTTCAACATTTATCGGCTCATCACAATTTAGGAACAAGATCACAAGACTCTTCTTTACTTTTGATACCACAACACAGGACCTGTCTGTACTCTGAATCTTACACAATATCTATGGCTAGAGCATGGAACTCACTTCCCAGTCATGTCAGGGACTGTCAATCGCTATCATTATTTAAATCCAAATTAACTAATATCTTAAGTTCGACACAATGAAAACATTAACTGCATAACAACTATATAGAGCATTCCATTAATAATCATCTAGGAAGCTACTTACTTTATTTTATATAATTTTAATTTTATTATATTCTATGTTTTTGTTAGTATTAGCTAGTATTAGATCCATCATCATTGTATTTTGTTTAGTCTGTATTTTAATATCTTAAAATTGTAATATGTACGTAATTTTTGTATACTTTTACTATTCGCTGGTTGAGTGGAAGAGAAGGCCTTATGGCCTTAACTCTGCCAGCTAAAATAAATTATTATTATTATTATTATTATTATTATTATTATTATTATTATTATTTCTATATCTATCTATCTTCGGTTTTTTTTTACAACTGCTGCCGTCTTCCCGTGCCAAACCTCCAAAGCTTACGATCTTGGGCATCTTCAATGCTTAACCCTCTTGCTTGCATTAATGTCTTCATGTTTTCCTTCCATGTTAACTTCGGTCTCCCTCTCTTCCTCCTTCTTGTCGGATGCCATTGATATAGTTGCTTTGGTCATCGCCCATCTTCCATTCTTAAAACATGTCCTAACCACTTTAATTCCTTCTCCTCAATTCTTTCAATTATGTTTTCTTCTGCTTCCATTATATTTCTAATTTCCTTATTTGTGACATGTTCTAATTTTTACTTTCTGGCACTTCTGCGTAAATAATCAATTTCTAGAGCTATTAGTCTATTCTTGTAGTACTTATTGATTGTCCATACCTCACTTGATTATTTCTTATTCTACAAATTCCACTTTCACATACTAATCCATATATATTTTTCTTTTTTTCTTTCAAATACCCTCAAAGCATTTTCATCTTCTATAATCAATTGATTTGGTGTTTACTTCGTGAAAATCCAAGATGTTTATTTACAAAATAAAACTATGAAAATGTTATGATTTTCATAAATATTTATGAAATTCATATAAAACTTTGATATTTTTATTTAGTAAATAAACATTCGTCTTCTATGTATAGATTTCATTGTTTCAGTTTCATATATTACTAAAGGTCTCAGCAGTGTTTTATAAATTTTCATAAGTAATGCCACGAGTGATTTCCAAATTATCGATAAATTCACGACTCACGAAGTGAGGAGTGAATTTATCTAGAGAATTTGGAAATCAAGAGTGGCATTTGTTAGGACTATTTAACGAATAAAATTAAGCTGTTTACTCACAAATCATTATTTAACTATAGTTATTTTAAAATATTTATACATTTAATGTAAACGGCGATGTTTGAAAACAAATGAGAAACGATAGGTACGCTTCTACTGCTTCATTTGTTTATCACTGCAACCAGATCATACTATTTATTGCCAAAGGAACGCAATATTGTAAGGAGGAGCTTTCTTTAATATGGTAATTATAACACTGATAAATATTTGGTGAAACACGACTCTGATTGGTTGTAAAACAGAAATCATTGAAACGTGATTGGTCATTGACTCCCATTTGGGGCATGAGTTAAATAGTCAGTTTAATTTCTCTATTCACACAATGTTATATTTATATAACAAGACTTGCATTGTGTTTGGAGTTTAAAAAACCGAAGTATGCAAGTGCATTAATGAATTTAGCACATTCTTGTTGCCAAACACGTCACCTTGCCCCACAGACCTGCTGTCAGATGGGTCAGGGCAACACATGTAGCCCACTTTCAATATTTAGAAACACTGGGGCAGGTTGTAGTACTTTAACATCTCAGGTCAATAGCTTCGCGATTCAATGCTGGTCTTGACAGAATTTAAACATTTTATTCACATAGGCCTAACTCTTACTTCAAGCTTGAGGTTCTTTTAAATGCCATAATTGCCATAGTTATCTGGCATCCAGATTTCAGAAGTTATCTTCTTACCACAATATTTACATCAGGTCACACGATAACAGCCTGCTAACAATCCCTCTTCATAGCACTTCCTCTTATTCTACTTCCTTCACAGTAGCCTCTGCCCGCTCCTCCCACAAGATATCAGCGATTGCCGTACACTTGACACTTTTAAGTCACGCTTATGCAATTATTTGTTAAATAATTAATTTTTCTCCAGAACTACAGTTATTCTATGGCATTAATAGTTTTTTCTCATGTTTTCTGTCTTGTTCGTTTTATATTTCATTCTTCAAATCTACATTAAATCAAAATATATTGTAAATAATAATAATAATAATAATATACATAAAGCATGTAATATTTTTTTGTTTATTAAAATATAGATATAGGAATAATTCTATATTTTTAACTTGGTTGAGTGGTGGACAAGGCCTTAACTCTGCTAGCTAAAATAAAGCTATTATTATTATTATTATTATTAATAATAATAATAATAATAATAATAATAATAATAATAATAGCTTTATTTTAGCTAGCAATTATTATTATAAAGATTAAATTAAATAACAGATTTTCTGAAGAAGGAATTATAAATCGTGGTGTGAGACAAGGCTGCCGCCTATCCCCAACACTCTTTGCAATTTATATCAATGAAGTAATATGTTGCTGGAACAAAACATATAAATTTGGAATAAGAATATCAGAAAATAGAAAATTAAACACCCTATTGTTTGCAGATGACCAAATAATAATAGCAAATTCCGAAGATAATCTACAGAAAGGTCTGTATGAACTTAACAAAATTACAGAAGAATATGGATTAAAGATATCTACAGAAAAGACAAAAATTATGGCATTTCAAGGTGTAGATCCCGTCAGAAGTAAAATTGTACTCGACAATAAAATTTTGGAGCAGGTGAATAATTTTACATATCTAGGATGCAATATCTCATATGAAGAAGAAAAGGATGTAAATGCAAAAAATCTAAATTTTTAAGAATTTTAGGGTTAATAAATTCTATCTTCAAGCCACAGTTAGTCCAAAAGCATTCAAGACTGAAAGTGTATAAAACACTGGCTCTTCCAACTCTTTTGTATGGTAGTGAAGTATGGACGTTGAAACAGAAGGATATACAGAGACTTAGATCTGCTGAAATGAGATATCTTCGGAGGACTGCAGGATACACACTACTAGATCACAAAAAAAAAAATGAAGACATCTTAGAAGAATTACACATGGAATCTTTAGAAAACAAAATTTCTGATTATAAGTAAAGATGGATGCAACATGTTCATCGAATGGAAGATCACAGAATACCCAAACAAATGTTAAGATATCAACCTACAGGAAGAAGAAGACCAGGACGTCCACTCAAAAGACTTCTGGATGGTGTTTCTCTTGAGGCCGAAACAGGTCAACAAATGGCCTAAATTCGTGAATGTACTATGATTATTATTATTATTATTATTATTATTATTATTATTATTATTATTATTAGTTTTGTTAACACATAGTGTAGGTGTCTTGTACTTTTAAGTTCCTTAAATACCAGTTGGTTGAATAAGTAATGTATTTCTGCGCGAAAATCTCGTCCATCCACTTTTATTATTAGATAGATCATCGGTTGATTAATGTCTTTGACATCGTCCGATTCCTAATAGCCAATTTTGTCGGTCCATCAATCTCCTGGTTGTAGATGTTTCTCCTTCATGTATAAATATATTCCCACACTTCAGGAGGTTTTAGGTCTTCCTCTGCCTCGTCTTCCCTCAGGTTTCCATTCCAAAACAGATTTTGGTAGCCGATCCTCTTCCATTCGCTGTACATGTCCGTACCATCTTAATTGCTGAGTTCTAACATAATCTAAAATAGTGTCTTCCATCTTCATTTTCTCCCTTATAATTGAGTTCCTAATTTTTTCTCTTCTTGAAATTCTTGCTGCCCTTCGTATAAAATCCATTTCCGTTGCCAAAATATACTTGTTTATTTTTGTTGTTAATGGCCAAAATTCTGCTCCATAAGTAATGATGTTTTTAACAATTGTATGATATATATTCATTTTATTTGCATTATATTTTTATCCCACAATATTCCATTGAGGCCCACCTTTATTATTAATATCATAAATCTACGACATGGTTCCCGTAGTTTTACTCAACATTCCTAAGTGAACCCATATGGGATTTTTATACCTTAAAAAAACCATTTTCAGTCTGGCTCACTTCATTATGCTTCAGAAACAAAGCTCTTTGCGTTTCCCGAATTTCGTCCCCTTCTTTGTTCTGATTTATTAAATTTCATGCATCATTAATTCATTTCATGTCACATTTACCTCATCTCATGTTCGAGTAAAAATAGTTTGGTTTCCACTCCACCTGCGCAATCCACAGGGGTTGAAAATAAGTGGTTGCGGGGATCTAATTGGGGGCTATTTAGGGTGCTGCCTCATGACTCCGGGCCTGAACTATAAAAAGCTGAAAGGGGACAAAAAGTAGAGCTGTAGTCCCCGCTCGCAGGAGCGGGGCCAACCAAAAAATGGCGATATGGGTCATGGGAGTAGAACCTAGTGGGTCGGACCTGGAAGACGACCTACAACTTACATAACACTGTAGAGCAAACTTTCTATTCCATTCATCTCCATAATGCTGGGATAGCGCAATAGATATTTCAGGACACGGTGCTCAAAGCAGTCTGTCCTCAAAGTGTGAATATAGAACTGAAGAACTATAGTGGTGTTCTGAACATGCCTTCCTGCTCATTGTAGAAATATCACATTGAAAATACCGTTCCATATTTATTAATAGACCAATGGAAATAGGTACATTAAAATACATTTTTGAACCCGATTCAAAGTGTGTAATTAAAGTACGGTACATTAAATAAATGATGTAGTAATATTTGAAAAAAGTAGTGACGTCTATTATACAGTATATTTAACAATAATGGAATTACTTAAAGAAATCTCCATATTTATAATCAATTGAGTTGGTGTTTACTTGATGAAAATCCACATTTATTAATTAAATAAAAATAAAACGTAGTTTTATTTGATTTTCATATTTATTATATATTCAGTGACAGCTGTTTCGGTACACTGTACCTTCTTCAGACATGTTAACAAATTATGAATTGTGTTCCAACTGATCTAAGCAACAATACAACAATACTTATTTAAATTTTTTTAATTTAACAAACGGGATTCATTCAAATCAAGTTGAGGAATTTAACAGTTTTTTACTACCTTTAAATTTATTATTATATAATAAATATGAGAATCAAATAAAACTACATTTTATTTTTATTTAATTAATCCATATTTATGTTAGCCCCTGGTTTTAAAATTACATTTAATTTATATAGACTACAGATTTTCAATGTTTACACATCTTTCTGTGCCTAAAGTTTTATTTTCCTTCTTCCACTCGTCTCTATCCATCCACTCCATTTCCTCTAGTCCTCTTGTTCTCATTCCAGTTCTTATTTCTTGCATCCACGAGTTTCCAGGTCTTCCTTTCCTTCTTCTTTCAGGTGGACACCATTCCAATGTTTTTTCTGGGTAACCTTTCTTCTTGCATTCGTTGTACGTGTTTATACCAATTTAATTACTTACAAAAAATCAATATCAGTGCAAACATATAGGCACCGACTTTATTATAGGTGAACAAGATAAATGAGACACCTGTATATAGGCCTACTGTAACTTTTATATGTCTGTTAATGCTCTAGGGCAGTATTTTTTTATTTTTCAGAACCAAAGACTCAGTATATAGTATTTAATTTAAAAATAAGCAAGGTAAAATTCATCAACGAGTAAATTCGAACAATTTTAGGAGTGGGGTCATATTGGAGCAAACATTTAAAAACCGCTGCAGTGACATCACAATTATCATCTTTACGCAAAGAACCTCGGTATGTGCCTTTGAAATAAAATGAGAGGTAAAAGGAAAAAGGAAATTGAACCACAAGGAGTAGAGGTTTACTTGAAATTCCGTAGTATAAAAATCATTCTGGAGGACGTCATATTTCGTTCCGCGCAAAATAACTGGATATAATCAACAAAATAAAGATATATTTCGTAAATATACAAATTTGGAGTATAAATTCAAATAATGAGGAATTCGCTTTTTTTTTATTTTAGATTTAGATTTATTTAGCCTGGTGGAGTTAAGGCCGTGTGGTCTTCTCTTCCACTGGCCACGACAAACACATATTACATCAGAATGTAACAATTACAATTAACTCTAATATAGTAAATGGAGATTTGATCAATAAGATAATATCTAATATATTAAGATCTATAATACAACCAGTTAATGATAGTTAAGATTAAGACTAAAACTAATAATAAAATGTATTCAAGCAAGATAAATTAAATTGGTGGTAGACTGTCCCTGTCTAATTTATATATTTATTTATTGAATCTCCAAATATTTTGAAACCCTATTTCGCCACAAAGGGATGTTAGGGTTGTAGCTTACTATAACAATATTATACTATACATTGTAAAACAAATATTATCTTGTGGTTTTGAATGAGTGTTGTGAATTACATAAATTGTCTTAGAAAATACTGCATATTGTTATGAATGTTTGTTATGAATTTCATAAAATGTTTATAATAATTTTGGTTCTTAAAAATCACTTCACACATTGAGGCAGAAGCCTCATCATCATTTAAAAGTAAGTTTAACCAGAATCGTTGTCTTTTGAATATAAGACAATAAAATAAAATATGTTTTACAGTCTAATTTAAAAAAATATATAAAAAACAAAGAAAAATAATGATATATAGAAAACTAATTTTACGATTATACAATATTTAAACAATTGAAAATATTTGTTAATCTTACGCAGTTGACGGACTTTTTTCAAGTTGAAAACATCTCCGCGCCCGTCGTGTTGTGGTTCTTTACGTCAATGCGCAGTATCTATTGAAGTGGGATGTGGGGATAATTATGGGCGAAACATTATAATTCAATGGGAAAGGAAATGGTAAAGATAAACAAATGAAGGAACGCAGACCGATAAGATTGATATGAATCTTAAACACGTAATAGACTAAAGATAATAATTCATATTCTGTTTCCATCAAACTGCAATTTATTTAGTAGTTTACTGAACTATTTGAAAACACACAATTTTCAAACATCTCGGGTTACTAAATTAAAACGCGTCTAAATTTAGAAAAGTCCGCCACGCAGGAGTTGTATAAACTAAGCGAATTCTTCAGCAAGTCAAATTTAATTATACGTTTGAAGGGAAACCAGAAGGAAAGCCCCCAATAGGTAGGCTGTGAATGAGGTGGGAGAATAACATTAAACGTGATTTGAGGGAGGTAAATTATATAGATTACACTGAGCAACAAAAAGAAACTTTTTTTTGTCACAGAAAGAAAAATATGTGATTCTGATAGTATTTCTTTTTTTCCTGAATTTAAATATGATATCGGGTTTTCTCCATCACGCAAGGTTTCCGAGAGACAGGCATTTATCATTTCAAACACTTTAATATTTTCTACATTCGTAACTACACAATATTAGAACATTCGGACTCGCCTAGAAAGTAAGATATGATGATTTTCTGCTATATTTCGCCTGTGGAGAATCCCTCTTGATGGTCCAACAATAATCGGCCAGCATATTAGGATTCCATTTGCCTTGATATCTATTTTCCATAGCTGAAATCTCCTGATGAATGTGATCCCCGTTCTCATCGCTCACTCGACAAATGGACGAAAAAAAGTATATTAAAAAATAATTATTTAAATCCATTAATTGAAATTGAAATAAAAAAAACTGTGGGCGATGGAGAAATTCCCAATATATATTTGAAAACACGATAAAAAAAACTGCATTAAGTACAACTATTGGTAGTCATGAGACAAAAAACATGTTGACCTGTGTTATGATTGGAAAAAGTTGGCTCAGGAAAGGATGTATGGAGAGGTTATGAACCTAGGAAATCGATAGTGACAGCTAGTTAGTTTGCTATTTGAGAAGCAGTGAGATAAGAGTTGCGGGGAAACGTGCCGTCTGAAGATACGTTATCGCATGGAGATAACATAATACCGCTTACAACCAGCCTGGTATCCGCACAGGATGTCGTAGTTACTTCACAGATAAAGTCCATTAAGTGTAGTTCTTAACCCATTAAGCGAGACGGCAGACCTTTTCCTTATAAACACTACTTTCTGTCCGCTAATTTATTCTGTACGAATATGCATATTCCACTTCTTTTCATCACCTTTTAGGTACTTTTACAAACACACGCCTCCCGGACCTGTCGGGAGGTAAAGGTAAAGTGATTCCACTACAGACCTCAGAGGCCCTTGGGGTAGTAGGAAGTTATTGCTTCCATTTTTTTTCAAGACAATCCGCACTTGATGACAGCCGAGTTGTCAGCATTTACCCCCAGAACAAGCAGGATTTTTATATCATAAGTATGGAAGTTAAAGTTAATAATTTTGTATTTTAAAATTCTTTTAATATTTAAATATAACTTAAATAAAGAAAAAAACATCTAAACAATTCATTGTTGTTCATTGTTGAATAAAAATATCTCAGTAACAATTAAAGAAATTGCATTACATAATAGTCTTTCTAAATAATGCTTTTAAAATTGTTTTAAGTCATTGTTGTCAGAATTATAAAGCTTTCTGTTATAACTGTAATAAGAACACCTGCTTAACTTCATATTTTTAAATGAAAGTATACTAAACTCTGATTGGATGTTAAAACAATTAACTTTTTGATTTAACAAATAAAATTTAAACCTGGTATATTTAATGGGCTATTAACCAATAGAATTTAAAATATAACATCATGTGATGTAATAATGTTCTTTAAAAATATATAAAAGAAATTAAACTTATCTTTCTGCATATAACTTTCAACACAAGATAGAAGCAAGAAGAGTTCTCAAGTTAAAATGTAATATTTAATACAAGAATAATAGTTGATTCCAGAAAAGAAAAGAATATTATTTTAATTGATAGTGAAGAATAATACCACCTACACTTACTTAATCTGCTGGGAACCTACAAAGTGAATAAATGTGAAATTATTTCTACAAGAAACAATTTTGTTTATGATTGTGAAGTGTTTTCCTATCCTGTGTACCAACTTCTGACCCTAAGAAGAGAATCCAGCTCTACCGAAAATTAAACCCAACCTGAACCAGTAATTCTTTTCTTTTTTTGACACCAATCCTTCAAAATGTTACTACAACATCGGGCATGAAGAGAGTTAGCTGCTTCAAAACATCGCCACAACATGGGAAAAGATTTACTTCTTCAAAGATTATGAATATTCCACTTCTTTTCATAACCTTTTAGGTGCCTTTACATACACACGCCTCCCGGACCTGTCGGGAGGTAAAGGCAAAGTGATCCCATTACAGACCTTATAAGGCCCTTAGGGTAGTAGAAGGTTATTCCTCCCATTTTTTCAAGACAATCGGCACTTGATGACAGCCGAGTTGTCAGCATTTACCCCCAGAACAAGTATCTGGTAATCATTTCCTTTAGAGGCTGAGTCTACCCCAGGGCCACTGCCGCCAGAAGGTTTGGTTCAGTTTAAAAATCCTGACCCTACCGGGACTCGAATCGTCAACATTTCGGCTCGTAGCGTATTGCCTTAAACGCTAAGGCGTGTCTGTTTGTCGGGAGAGGGATTTTAAACTATGGGTCACACACATATTTTTAGACTGCACAAGGACATCGAGGATCTCACCGAATGAGTGATCAGCTCAATGCACTGCCTCGTCCGAGACAACACAATATTAAAATGAAACATGAAAGATGTTGAAGATGATCGAGATCCAATCGAAACATGTTCAAGAACAAATCAACTTTAATATTGAGGTAAGATAAACAGGCTCAAAATAAAATAATAAAACCTCAAAATATTACTTCCTAAAATAAAACATTAAATAAATATTTGCTTTAGGTTGCCGTCTCTCTGACATACGGTGTACATGACCGAGCCATATCAGTTGCATCTCTTCAATTGCTTCTATTTGTGTCTTCTGATGTACCTCAATACATTTTTAAAACGGAAAATCGTGCTATCATGTTATTGTATAGGTTAATGAGGAATTCATGGTGTTAGATTGTATAAACCTATGCGTCATTCCTTAGCAACTGAAAGTACATTAATGATGTTATTTATGTTATTGCCACCAGTCGGCGCCAGTTATTCCTTTTCAATTCATCTCTTTTACAAGTAAATTAACGTTAATTTACATTTCAAATTGTCACAACAGCGGAATTTTATTTGTTCTGTTAATGCACTACATGGAAACTTTAGCTTTATTTAAACAATTTTCCTATATTCTACTTTTAAAGTAATTATAAATATGTATAAATAGTATATTACGATGCGAGGTTAGGAAGTGGTTTTTACAGAATCGGGGAAAATGTTTAGAAGCCGAGGGTGCGTTGTACATTATTTTTTGCATGATGGTGTTTTCAAAATAATAAATAATTGTAAAATAATATCTTTGTTGAAAATATTTGCATTCATTATAAACAATTGACTAACGTTAACAGTGTGGGCAATGATTATTAGTTGGAACTACAGGATGCCGTGAGACCATTTAGTGATAAAATGGCGTCAAGTACGTATTTATTGTTTTATATTGTTTCAAATAAAGTTCAGTTCATTTAAAATGCAGTGATTTGTTTTGTATAATGTATATTAACACTACCTTTTGGATATTTTTGTATGTACATTGTCCCTCTTACTAATAATCCATATATAACTTTTATACAATGTTTATACACAACTCAGTTGAAAATTCTTACTAATAAACAGTGTATTAGCTGTTCAGTGTACAAGAGGTGTACAACTTTACATGGGAATCGTTATACATGTCTCCAGCCTTGTTTAAGGATTGTATAACTAGACAAAATGTCGGACTTCAAGATCAACTGATTGTTTTCTTATGATATTGATGAAAGTTTCCTTAAATTTAACCCAAAATGCAACACTTTAACGACTGTTTGATGGATGCACAAGGCATAAATAATATTAATAAAGCTCTGGGTAGGAAAATAATGGCATCATAAAATGCCTTTCGTTACACTCATTCCCGATTAGGCCTAATAATACTTTTTTTTTTTAAATTGAACATTGATTCACAAAAGAATATGTTCTACAATAATTGATTAATGAAATTCCCTATATACCACTAGAGTTCACCGCTCTACCAACTGAGCACTTACAACGATTGATTAAAAAGTCGACAAGTCAGTAACCTATTATACCACTTTTCATTTTTTTTTTATTTTCTGATGATTCTGGCCAGGATTTTAGAAACAAAATATGAAATTATTGTATTGTCACAGGTCCTTTACAAGTATACAAAGTTTCAAGTCGATCCAATGTTTCTAAGTGGGTGAAAATCGTGTTAAAAAATTCCGTTACATAGATACAAAGACACTTTTTTTGATTTTCTGATGATTCTGGCCATGATTTTAGAAACAAAATATGAAATTATTGTATTGTTACGGGTCTTTTACAAGTATGCAAAGTTTCAAGACGATCCAATGATTTTAAGTGGGTGAAAATCGCGTTGAAAAATTCCGTTACATAGATAGATAGATAGATAGATACAGGTGAAGCTAATATAAAGCGTGTAATAAATATGAAATTATTGTATTGTCACGGGTTCTTTACAAGTATACAAAGTTTCAAGTCGATCCAATGTCTCTAAGTGGGTGGAAATCGTGTTCGAAGATTCCGTTACATAAATACAAAGGCACTTTTTTTGATTTTCTGATGATTCTGGCCAGGATTTTAGAAAATGAATATGAAATTATTGTATTGTCACGGGTCCTTTACAAGTATACAAAATTTCAAGTCGATCCAATTATTTTAAGTGAGTGAAAACGCGTTGAAAGATTCAGTTACATAGATAGATGGATAGATAGATAGATAGATAGATAGATAGATAGATAGATAGATAGGTAGGTAGATTAGATAGATACAGGTCAAGCTAATATAAAGCGTGTAAAAATGAATGTTTCTTTTTTTGTCCCGTATGGACTTCTAAGCCGCTCAACCAATTTTTATGTAAATTTGTGAAATCAGATTTTCAGATACGTTGAGTTTTTAGCCGCTATCTATTATGCTCTAACACCATTAAGTGTAGGAGTTCACCTGAAATGAAAATTTAAAAAACGCTCTAGTGATCGCAATTTTAGATGTTTTACAACGAAACTCAGTATATTCTATTAAAATCCGACCATTAGAAGTGGAGGTTTATCTGAAATCAGAAATTGAAAGTTGACTCTAGCAACCGTCATGTTTGGTTCGTCGCAATTTAGACGTATAGACCCACTGCTTACCGGATGAAACATATTTTTTTATTAAATCTCGAATATAGACGAATACATACAGAAACACTTGCCTATTAAAATATGTTCATGGCTATCTTTAATTTAAACTACTTAAATTAATGTTTTATCGGATTCTTCACCCACTTGTTTACCGAAGAAATATTATTTGAACCGAGAGTTTGAAACATAAAGAATATGACTGGATAGCATTGCCTACTTATTTCTGGTCGAGATTACCTGGCGAGGAGGTATAAACAAGTAAGTTAATATAGGTGCCTTCACTGATCTGTTTACCAATAGAAATACGTATACGCATCTTTGCTCACTCCGATTTTTAAACTTTAAAGCCTGGTAATATTATTTCATGGCCGGTTAATTGCAGGCAATACTATACATACCATCGTGTTTGTAATTACATTATCTTTATTTTTATGTGTATTTGTATTGGCAAACAGATCAGTGCAGTCACCTACAGTATGTCAATTTGTTATTCATACACTTAGATTTTATAATTGAAATAGCACAATTTTAATTCTCAGAATATTGAAATTATATTTTGCCATTAACTAAACATTTTCAGGTACACTTCTTTACATAATATATACAAATCAACAAATTCTATAAACATTTAACGTATAATATATTAAAAAACTTTAAAAGTTGTAGATTTTATAGTCACTTTTCTATTCATACAGTCAGAATGGGGGGAAAATAAAAAAAAATGAAGAAAAAAATTAACTGTCCCTAATACTTTGTATTAGCTTTAATAACAGCTTGGCATCTACGCTGCATGGATCTAACAGGCCTATCACATATCTGAGGACTGATTTTGCACCATTCTTCAGTAACCACCTTCTTCAATTCTTCTTTGGAAGAAGGATTTCTGCTGTGGACCCTAGGTTTGAAAAATGCCCATAAATGTTTTATAGGGTTTAAGTCAGCAGATTGAGGAGGGGTTTTCAATTGCTTTGGCACGTTCCATATCAACCAAGTCTTATTTAAGTCCGCCGTATGTTTGGGGTCGTTATCTTGTTGGAACATGTACGTAGGGAGCATATCCAATTTTGCTGCACTTTGTTTAACATTCTTATGAAGAATGTCCTTATACACAAATTTGTCCATAACTTTGTCAATGAACTGTATATTGCCAACCCCTTTTGCCGACGTACACCCCCACAACAGTATAGACCCACCCCCACGTTTTACTGTAGGTGTTGTATTGGTCACATCATTATTCGCATTGGCTTTTCTCCAGACTCTATGAACGCCATCTGAACCGAACAGCTTGATTTTAGTCTCATCAGACCAGAGAACATTATTCCAAAATGCCTGCCCCTTATTTACATGTTCTTCTGAAAATTGTAGTCTTACAACACGGTTCTTCTTACTTACATAAGGGTAGACCGCAATTTTGGAGCACTAATTCTGGGATTGAATTTCACTTGTCTCACAATGGTTCTCTCCTCTTTTCACTTAACTTCTTTTGTTTAGGTTTTCTCGGAACATTCTCTACTGAACCTTTATAATTGAATTTATTTAGTATATACTGTACTGTTGCATGACATTTGCCTATCAGTCGCCCTATTTTTCTCAAATAATATCCCTTACGTGCAAGATTTACAATTGTATCCTTGAGATCAGAACTGAGTTATTTACATTTACCCATATTGGAGGCGACTGACTGCCAGTGTACACAACCAGCACAGTAGGCAGATGTAAACAAATGCACACCTTAGAGTATTCATGTTACATTAATGTTTAAGCAAGTTAGACAAGCAAATACACTGCAGTGTTTTCTTTAGTGTATGAATAGCAAATTGACTTGTATTTGGGTGTAATAAAGATTATTTATTTTGATAAAATCATGTTTATTTTATAATTAAGTTTTGAACTACATACTTAGACATAACTTAGTGTTTCCTTCAAACCACAATAAATATGTTTTCTCTACTTTTAAAAACTTTCTAAAAATTTGATTTTTATTAATAAAAATGCCTGTGTATAAATACCAAATTGACATACTGTATATTAACTTACCTGTTTATACCTCCTTGCCAGGTAGTCATCACAGAAATGAGTAGGCAATGATACCCAGGCATATTCATGTTTCAAACTCTCGGTTCAAATGCTATTTGTTCGGTAAACAAGTGGGTGAAGAATCCGATAAAAAGTTAATTAAAATAATTTAAATTAAAGATAACCATGAACATATTTTAATAGGCAAATGTTTCTGGATGTATTCGTCTATATTCGAGATTTAATTTAAAAAATATGTATCATCCGATAAGCAAATGGGTAAAGGTCGACCTTTCTTCCGATCATAGACTAGTAGAACCGCGCGACGGGTATTTGTTAGTATTAAATACATTTTCAGACCCGTAAGATAATATTGATTCCACCACAGCATTATATGTTGGTAGACCAAGAATGAGGTGGGAGAATAACATTAGCTATGATTTGAGGAAGTAGATTATACAGGAAATGATTGGAAAACATTAACTCAGGATAGGGATTTATGGAGAGCTTATGTCCGCGCGGCCATGAACCTACGGGCTCGATAGTGCCAATGAGTTAGTTAGTTAGGTAGATGCGATGGGCAGGGCACGTGGCACGAGGGGCATAGAAAATTCTTCTAAAAAACATACGCCAAGAAAGAGTTGGGACAATAGCATTAACCGATTTTAAGGAGTGATTGGAAAATATTAGCTCAGCATAAGGATGTGCTGATCCCCCATCGGGCGCCTCCCCAGGTGGTGGATAGGGGAATGCCTCCTAAATATACGTGGTACCGGGGAAATTAAATACCCGGGATGAACCAAAATCAGCATAGCGTCTGTTCCAGATTGGACGGCTATAATGGGCAGGTAGAGCTCAGAGCCGAAGAGAAGGCAATCTACCGTAGGGAAAGCACCCTAAAAACAAAGCTGAAGCAAGTTGGGAGGCTGTAAGGTGGCAATCCCACCACCCAACTATATCTGCGCAGCCCTTGTAAGGCGGCCAGATGAATCTTTTATTACTAAAAAGCGAAGGAGAAAGCCAAGACTGCGGAAATGCTGTTTTTACGTATTGTGAAAGGATGCACAAGAGCGGATAGAATAAGGAATGAAACTAAACGAGAAGAATTAAATATATATAAAATTGAAGATAAAATCAGCGAAAATAATAAGAAATGGACAGAACACTTAATGAGAATGAACAACGAAAGAATACCAAAAAGAACCTTCCCCAGAGGAACAAGAGATGTTGGCCGACCACGCAGAAGATGGACTCCACTTTTAACTTCGCCGGAACAGGCTGTATAGCCTAAACCTTGTAGTAGAAGAAGAAGATAAGGATGTATGGAGAGCTTATATACGAGGGAGATGGTCTCCGGTACTCATATTGCCAGTGAGTTGGATATAAAGGAATGAATTTTACATTAGGTCATGGTTTTACATTAAGTGCTGTGTTGTTAGTTGCTGATAACCTTCAGCGTGTATCGTGAGATAACTACAGTCGCGTGGCTTGTACAGTGTATACTATTATGCAGATAAGTGCATAATGAATGCAGAAATCCGACTCATGTTTCACGAAGTGCATTCACATCAATCCATGTGCGTCCAACACAGTCGCGCCGCATGCTACAGACATTGCCAATACACCAATACACTCATCACTCTTCTTTTTACAAGTTTCTTACAAATATTGAGCTCAATAAATAAATAAATCTTCTTCTTCTTCTTCTTCACTTCCTGGTTTAGGCAAGAGTTGCCTGTTCCGTCTTCACTAATAGATCTAAGACCATCTCTTCCGAGGACGTCCGACATCTCTTCTTCCTCTTGGAAAATAATGGAAGATTTTATTTGGTAATCTTTCTTCCATTCTTTCTACATGTTCTTTCCACTGTATCTTGTTGTTAAATATATTTTCTTTTATGGAGTAGATCTGCAGTTCTTCACGGATATCCTCGTTTCTTATCTGGTCCATTCTAGTGCAGCCTTTTACTCTTCTTAAAAATTTCATCTCGGCTGCTTGGATTTTACTTTCTTGTTTGGTAAGATTCACTCCCATACAAAAGGACAGGGACAGCCATTGTTTTATAAAATTTTAATTTTGTTTGTTTATGGGCTTTATTATTCAATGTTCTATTTATTGTACCACAAATAGCTTGAAACTGATGTGTTTTGTGTTCAATATCTTTATCATACCCATAGCTGATGTCACATCCTAAATATGGGATACTTGTTCAATAATTTCGTCTCTAATTACTATTTTTGCTAGAGGTTGAAATGGCAATTGAAAAATTGAAGATGTATAAAGCATCAGGTTCAGATGAGATCCCAGCAGAACTCATAAAATCAGGGGGAGAAAAATTGATATACAAAATACGCTGTTTGCTTAGTATGATTTGGGAAAAAGAAGCTCTTCCAGATGAATGGAAGGAATCAATTATCGTACCAATTTATAAGAAAGGAGATAAAACTTATTGCAACAACTATAGGGGCATCTCATTACTTTCAACTTCATACAAAATTCTTACAAATATATTAGTAAGCAGACTTACTCCCTACATTGATGATATTCTAGGAGATCATCAATGTGCATTTAGAAGAAACAGGTCTACAACAGATCAGATTTTTAGTATTAGACAGATTTTAGAAAAGAAATGGGAATATAATGGCACTGTACATCAACTATATGTAGACTTCAAAAAAGCATATGATTCAATTAAGAGGGAGAAGTTATATAGTATCCTGCTGGAGTTCGGAATTCCTAAAAAGTTAGTTAGACTTATACGAATGTGTCTAAATGGCTCAAATAGTAGGGTGCGTGTAGGCAAACAGTTTTCAGACACTTTTGAAATCCAGAATGGGTTGAAGCAAGGAGATGCACTATCTCCTCTACTATTTAATTTTGTACTAGAGCATGCCATTAAATCTTTAGAGAATGAGGAAGGCTTACAACTGAATGGTATTAATAAGCTGTTAGTTTATGCTGATGATGTAGTACTATTGGCCGATAGCGAGGAGATACTAAAGGCCAACACGCACACACTATTGAGTAACACTAAGAAATTAGGACTGGAAGTAAATATCAGTAAAACTAAATATGTGGTCACAGGTAGAAAATCAGTATGTAATGGAAATCGACAGCTAATGACAAATGAGGGAAATTTTGAGGAAGTGGCTGAATTCAAATACCTAGGAACAATAATCACAAATAGGAATGAGACGCACAAAGAAATTAAACATAGGCTCAATTCTGGAAATGCATGCTATTATGCATTGCAGAGACTTTTGATGTCCCAACTCCTTTCAAAAAAACGTTAAGCTGAAACTATATAAAACTATTATTCTACCAGTTATATTATATGGGTGCGAAACATGGACTCTTACTTTAAGGGAGGAAAGGAGATTACGAGTAATTGAGAATAAAGTTCTTAGGAAAATTTTTGGACCAAAGAGAGATGAACAGACAGGTGAATGGAGAAGACTACATAACAATGAACTACATGGTCTTTATAGGAAGCCAGATATAATAAGAACAGTTAAGTCTCGTAGACTGCGATGGGCAGGACATGTTGCACGTATGGGAAATGAAAGACGTGCATGGAAGCTTCTTGTAGGAAAGCCAGAGGGAAAACGCCCAGTTGGTAGACCAAGAATGAGGTGGGAGAACAACATTAACTATGATTTGAGGGAAGTAGATTATACAGGGAATGATTGGAAAGCATTAGCTCAGGATAGGGATGTATGGAGAGCTTATGTCCGCGCGGCCATGAACCTACGGGTTCGATAGTGCCAGTGAGTAAGTAAGTAAGTAAGTAATTACCGTACTATTTTTGCACGCAGAGTATTTCTTCCACAAAATGCCATTACTTTTGTTTTACTTATTGAAATTTTAAAATTATAATCGCTACATATTGCATTTAGTTTGTAAGCAGCCAATTGTAACAGATCTTCATCATGGTGTAGTAAGACCAAATCATCGGCGAAAAGTAAGTTATTAATACTTGAGTTATTGTTCAATCTAAGACCATTGTCCATTATAATTTTCCATTGTTTCATAATGTCGTCGATATATATATATATATATATATATATATATATATATATATATATATATTAAAAAGAGTGGGTGATAGACTACACCCTTGTCTAACTCCTTGATTATAAATAAATAAAAACATAAATATCATCATCATCATCATCATCTATGCAAGTATTAGGCCGTGTGGCCTGTTACGGTCTCAAAGAGGAATTTTCCATCCAGCGCATTTTGGACTTCCCAGCGATCTTTTGCCTTGGGGGCAGTAACGAAGTATGACTTTTGGAATTCCATGAGACGACATTCGTTGAAGATGGGCTTTCCGTTGTTCTGGTAGTTCTGTATATGGTGAGGAATGGGTTCTACATCCAACTCTTTCATAATTTCCTCATTTCTTTTATGGTCCCACTTTTTGTAGCCTGCTGTGCGGCGCATAAATCACATCTCATTTGCTGTTATTCGGCTTTCATCTCTTCTTCGTATTGTCCATGCTTCACTACCATATATTTATACTGGTCTTGCGAGAACCTTATAAAGCCGTAATCTTGTGTTCTATACCTAGCAAAATTGCTTCGGATGATGAAATTCTAGAACGAGTAAACGAATTTAATTATTTGGGTTATAATTTAACATTTCAAGATCAAGCTGATATATCAATAAATAAATAAATAAATAAAATATATATATATATATATATATATATATATATATATAAAAATTCCGTGTCACGTTGTTTGTCCGCGATGGAATCCTAAACTTCTGGACCGATTTTAATAAAATTCTGCACACTGTGTGCAGTTTGATCCAACTTGAGACTTAGGGTAGTTTATAACTAAATTTATAGTCGCATTATTTTTTATTGCAAATAATTTGTTTATTATTTAACAAAGAGTTATAATTATCTGTGAGTTCCATACGTTTCTAACAGATGACGGTGTAATTATCTGTGAGTTCCATACGATTCTAACAGATGGCGGGTAAGGTAATTTGGTAAGGTAATTGGTTTATTATTTAACAAAGAGAGATCCAAATGGCTGTGCTTTTTGTTGCAACCGCGAATTTCAATTGAATTACAAATATTGATTATTTCATAATTTAAGTGTGTTCAGTGTTTATTTTATTTTCAATATTATTAATTTCGTGTGTAAGTATTAGTTTTAAGTAATCTGGCTGAAAGACAGCAACTTAATTTAAATTTTTAACGCATACCTTAGCCATAGCCACGCGTGGCCGGGACTTCTTGTATGTATATATATATATATATATATATATAATTATATCTTTCACTTCACTAAAATTTGGGGCGAAAGCAAAGTCTGCGAATAGTTTACATTTTATTTTTTGGCATTACAAAATGAAAAAAAACACTAATATATTTTGATTCACGTATTTTATGTCTTTCGGGCTAAATGGCTATTTAGTCCGAAAGACATAAAATACATTAATCAAGACACCTGCCGTGAAAGTCTACAATTTTACTAATATATATTTTTGCATGATGTTGCGTTCTGTCGTACTTACAGCAATAGCGACCATGATTGAAGTTTCACTTTCCTAAATTTCGGGGTTGCCAACCTATAAATAACTAAATAACTATACTGTAATATTACAAATTACTTACCTAGTGCGGGAAGTAACACCACAGCCCTTTATGTATACTACGTATAATGTATATACAAAAATATATCCAAAAAGTAGTGTTAATATACATTATACAAAACAAATCACTGCATTTTAAATGAACTGAACTTTATTTGAAACAATATAAAACAATAAATTTGTACTTGGCACCATTTTATGACAGATTGGTGTCATGGCCTGCTGTAATATCAACTTTTTTTTACATTTACCGTATAAACAATGGCCAGACTGTTAACGTTAGTCAGTTGTTTATAATGAACGTAAGTATTTCCAACAAAAATATTATTTTACTATTATCTATTATTTTGAAAACACCATCGTGCAAAAAATAATGTACAACGCACCTTTGTGACGTGTTTTACAGAATCTCGCAAAAAAAACCTCGCTATCGCTTTGGTTTTAATCATTTCCTCGCTTCTGTAAAAACCACTTCCAAACCTCGCATTGTAATAGGCCTATACTATTATATAGTCGTATATCAATTCTTCTGTATGCGTGTTTGTCACTCTAACTCCTAAACGATTGAATCGATTTTGATGACTTTTTTTTTTTGTTTTATTGGGTCACCTCGATGGTTAGATTCAGGATTGGACCCTCTAAAACCATTAGATGTAGGAGTTCACCTGAAGTGAAAATTTAGAATAGAATAGAATAGATTTATTTAGCCTGGTGGAGTTAAGGCCATGTGGCCTTCTCTTCCACTCACCAGAACAAGCATATGTTACATATGAATACAAAAAAATTACAATAATAGTTATATTAAACAGGACAAACATATGTTACATATGAATACAAAAAAAAGTTACAATAATAGTCATTGAACAATTAATTATCTGTCATATTGAATAATAATGAAAATAATGTCTAATAATACAATGAAACTAAATACAATTAAAATTAAATTAATGATACAATGAATAAAAAAAGGAATAACAGCTCGAATCTACTATACATAAAAAGAAAAGAAAAAATCGCTCTAGCGGTCACATTTTTCTATGTTTTACAACGAAACTCAGTATATCGCATTATCTAAAAATGAGCGAAATCCCATAATTAGAAGTGGAGGTTTACTTGAAATCCGAAATTAAAAACTGCTTAAACGACTGGACCGATTTTGATTATTCTTTTTGTGCGTGTTTGAGTGGGTCCCTGGATGGTTTAGAACCACAATTGGACTCGATAGGTGCCTCTGCGATCGTGTTACAGATACATATTTTTTTTTGTCAGATGTATAGTCAACCGACATATTCCGCGCGACAACAATGTGCCTTCATCATGCACGCTTCTTGAGCCACAACAGATAACAATGAGGAGTTTTTTTTTTTTTTTGCGTAGTGGGTTTAATGATTTAAAAAAATTAACTTACATTTTTATCGTCCGGCCAGGACACGAGAATTGAATGTTCCGGCAGGACAACGTCTGCCGGGTCCGCTAGTGTACACATGTTTATATATATCATCATCCGGTATCATGGCAGCTGCCGCCGTCTTCCGGAAACCAAACGCCATTCCTCTCTGTCCATCCATTGATCTTCCTCCAATTCTCTGATATTCATAGCTGCTTGTACCCCTTCTATCCAAGTTTTCTTCGGTCTTCCTCTCTTCCTCCTTCCTATTGGAATCCAATCCATTACAATTTTAGGAAATCTTTGCTCTGACATACTTTTGACACGGCCATACCACTGTAATATTTTCTTTTCTATAATGTCTATGATGTCCAGCTCCTCTTGTACACTCACAATTTCCCTTATTTCTTTATTTCGTATTCTGTCCATTCTAGATTTTCCAGCTAATCTTCTTTAAACATCCATTTCTGTATATATATAACGGCGAATCTTGCAGTTATATTAGACCTAAATGGATATAAAACATAGTCTCTTATTTTAAGAGAAAAGAAAATATTAGCGAATACTTAAGAAACATTTTGGATCAGTGATAGACGAACAGACTATGTACATTTGTCCAATGCTATCAGGTTGTCTTTTATGACATTTCTGGCTTTTCCCCCTGGCATTAATAGCATTGTAATCTATTTCTTAGGTTGGGGCATCTGGAAGGCAGAGTTACATTACCCCGATGACGTAATTTGTGATAAATAATAATGAAGCGCCAGGAGAGTCCTTATCCTAAATTTAATCTAAATTCCAAACCATGAGCAATCACAGGAAATAAAAAAAAATCCTATGATCTGATCGGGAATCGAACCCGGGACCTCATGGATTATCGTCAGAAACGCTAACCACTAGCCTATGAGACAGTAAAATTATATAATTAAATACCTGTTACGAAGGTTCAGTCTCTTCAATTTGGTTTAAACTTTTTTTTTTAAATTCTGTAGGTCTTTCGAAACCGGTTCAATCTTCAGCAGAAAGCCAATTTTATTTTGAAGTGATGTGTAAAGTTTCCAATTCATGAACACAACAACATATTTTTAAAAAATCTGTCTAAATAGGAATTTGCCCCCATTACATACAGCTTTATGCGCTGTCACTCTTCCATAAAAAAGTAGATAACTCCCAGACCAATCACAAATATATATATATATATATATCTATTTAATGTTTAGCTTCATTGTCTTGTATTCAAGAGTTTTATCTATATATCATGAGGTTACAGGTACGGTTCCTCAACACACCAAAAAAAAAAAAAAAAACTACTCTTGTGGTCACCTATTGTCTGGAAATTAGGTTGAGTTTATGTAAAGGACTCCCCTGGTGGTTCGTTTTATATATCCATCCATAGTAATTCTGCCCGAGGACAGGTCTTTCACTGCAATCATAGCATTTTCATGCTATGCTTGCAGCTTTACTAGGGAATTATAGGTGTGGTAGCTTCTCGTAGCTTTCCACACCAGTGAAGGATAATGATAGCAGGATGATTTTCGGGGACCGTTGTGCCCTAAGCTTCCTGGCATTTGGCTTACAGGTGAGAAAAAAAACAAAAAAAAACCTCTCCCAGGAGCCTGTCCTGACAAAAAATCGAACCCGGGCCCACTGCGTGACAAGGCAGCACACTACCTCGAGACTACATCGGTGGGCAATAATAATAATAATAATAATTATAATAATAATAATAATAATAATAATAATAATAATAATAATAATAATAATAATAGGCCTAATAACATATTTTTGGTGAAAAAGTATCATTAATATAAACACAATCGCCATCTGTAAGCTCAGTAGGAACTATTATAAAGATAAAAAGTGACAAGACTACACACATGCGCCATCTGTAAGATCAGCTGGAAATGAAAACACAATATGTTTCATTTCCCCACCAGATAGCACTACTAATTCTCTGATACAATAATACCAAGTACTGGTAGCTATTTAACATTTTCCAATACTGTTATTTTAACACAGTTCCAAAAATGGGCCATATTATAATATTATAATGATATTATAAAAAGAAAAAATAGTGTCTGAACCAGGAATCGAAGAAGGTGAAGTCCACGGTTCGATTCCTGGTTCAGACATTAATGTTTCTTTTCACAATATCATAATAATATTATATTGGTAGCTACTTTTGATCTTACATTTATTAACGTAGGCCTAAATGTTATGTTTTATAGGATAATTCAAAATAAATTAACTATCTCCGCTGTCGGTTCTATAAATGTGTACTACGTATTATTACTGTTTTCTGAAGTTTTTCAATAAATGAAATATATTTACTCCCGAGATATACATAGATATTACCTGAGCACTGTCGAACCCGGAGGTTCATAGTCATGCGGATGTAAACTCTCCATAAATTCCTTCTTCTTCTTCTTCCTTTCAAGTATTAGGCCGAGGCCTGTTACGATCCTATAGAAAATTTTCCCTTATGGGAAATTCTCGTATAAGACTTGAAAGCATAATAATAGTCCCTTCGATTGGTTGCTGGCCAAAGGAAGGCAAGACCAGTGATGGAGCTGCCATCTTATAGCGATAAACAGGCGAATAAATCTTTGCCTAATTCCTAAAAATAATTTACCAAATAAAATATAAATTAATTCCTTATATACTAATTTAATCATTATTACTTTTACTGGTGAGGCTTTTCTGGAGAAGAAAAGAAAATAAAGGAAAGAAGAAATGGAAAAAAGGAAGGACTCCCTAGCCCTCGGATGCCCTAATAGCGTCGGGGTCGAAAAAACAAGAGTTAACCAAGAGAGGTTAGATAGTAAAGTTAAAAGAGTGCAAAACACAAGTAAGTGGAAGAAATGTTTTGCACAGCCTGGGCACCTTGTGGTCGCCATCCACATATCCCCTAGATGAGGACCCCTGAGGGGCCATAAATTCCTATCCTTAGTTAATGCTTTCCAATCATCCCCTGTATAATTCATGGCACTTAAATTATTGTTGATGTTATTCTCGCACCTCATTTTTGGTCTAACTATAGGGTCCTTTCCCTCTGGTTTTCCTACAAGAAATTTCCATACCTCTCTTCCATTCCCTATTCGTGCCACATGTCCTGTCCATCGCTGACCACGAGACTTAACTACTCTTATTATATCTGGTTTCTCATTTATATATGTAATTATGTAGCTCATTATTTTGGAGTCCTCTCCGTTCACCTGTCTGTTCATCAATCATTTGTCTAAGCATTTTCCTAAACAGATTATATATAGGCCTATAATAAATTTAATTCTTGCATTCCCCTAAATAATACAATTATCGTGACCCAAGGATTTAAAAGTGAAAATATTTGTCACAATAAATTCTAACAGTTTATTTTAGAGAACTATAAAAGTATAAAATTATGTAAAATAAATAAATTATTATTACCATGGAGATGGGTCCTTATATTTCGCCCTAAGGAGTGGGTTGCCTCTACCGCCAATTGCAACATTTGAAAGCTTGTTCCATCTTGTTCTTGCCGTTAATGTCTTCACCCATATCCCTTGGGCAGGGACTCTCGACATACCCCGAGAGACTGGGTTTCTGACACAACTTAGTCACTAATATATTAGTGTTATCCTCCGCGAATAATAATAATAATAATAATAATAATAATAATAATAATAATAATAATAATAATAATAATAATAATAATAATAATAATAATAATAATAATAATAATAATAATAATAATAATAATATATATTATTATTATTATTATTATTATTATTATTATTATTATTATTATTATTATTATTATTATTACTAAAAGTCTCATGGATAATAAAAACTAAAAGTTTATAAAGCAATGGCAGTCCTATTACTATTGTATGTTAATGAGTTCTGGATTTTAACTAAAAGAGAAGAGAATGATCATAGAAGCAGCTGAAATGAGATTTCTGAGAAGTGTAACTGGCTGCAAACTTCTAGATAAAAGAAGAAGTGAAGATATTAGAAATGAGCTAAATATTTTTAAACTTTTAGATAAAATAAAACAATCTAGAAAAAAGCTGGAAAGAACATGTCCAAAGAATGAAATATGATCGCATACCAAAAATTATACTCAATTACAAACCGAAAGGAGACAGGAATGTTGGTAGACCGAAAAAGAGATGGATTCAACTTTTTTAATGAGAATCTATGAGACCGGAACGAGCCACATGGGCTTAATCTGTGATTGTTGATGATGATGGTTCTTTATTCAGAATGAGCATCGCGATCTGAAAGACCTGCTGAACTATTCCTGCATATTATAGGTGAATGGAATGATGTCTATTATTCGTTATAAGATTCGTAGGTCGTCTTCTGGGTCTGGCACACCAAGTTCTTCTCTCATGCTCGTACCGCCATTTTTAGGTAGGGCCCATGGCCGCTCATAGGACTGGCCCCTTATTCCCCTTTTCTTTGCTCTGGCTCGGAGTCATGAACCATTACAAATGGGTCCCACAGATCCCCAAAAATCACATTTTCAACACCTGTAGGTCTTCTTCTTCTTCTTCCTTTCCAGGATTAGGTCAATGTGACCTGTTCCGGTCTCAAGTACATCGTTTCCTTGGCCGTCCCAAAGATCTTTTTTCCATGTGGTTTGTAGGTGTTGATCTTTTTGGGTAATCTTATATTGTCCATTCTGTCTAAATGTTCTTTCCATTGGTACTTGTGCTCTTCTAGTTTATCAACTATTGAAAATATCTCCAGTTAATTTCTTATTGATTCTTTGTGTAATCTATCCATGCGTGTACATCCTTTTACAGATCTTAAAAATTTCATTTCAGTAGCTTGAATGTGTGAGATATATTTTTTGTAAGTACCCAAGATTCAGATCCATGTAAAAGAACAGGAACAGCCATAATTTTATAAAACCTGAGCTCAGTTTCTCTTCGAGTGTTTCGGAGGGTTCTTCTTATGGTGCCACACATCATTTGATATTGGTTTAATTTATTATGTATATCCCAATCACAGCTATATGTTATATCTGAACCAAGATAGTTAAAATATGCCATCTGTTCTAACTCCTGTAGGTGCCAACCAAAATATTTTTCTTAACATGAGATGGGGTGAAGGGTGATATGAAATGAATGGAATAGAAATGAAATGACATGAAGGGGAGGGAAGGGAGAATGGAGAGTGTTGGAGGAATGAAACTCGGGAAACAGGAAAACCTCGTGATAAATCCAAAAAATCCACGCATGACCCACCACCAAATCCCCTCTACAAACACCAAGATTCGAAGCTGGAATCCCAGTCGAAATAGCTTAGCGCGGTGACGACTCTCATATTAAGAAAAAAAACTGTAGTTTGGTTGGCAATCCACAGGTATGGATTACAAAGTAATACACCAATACATTTATGTACGAAAATATTTTTTTTTCCGAGAACTTATGTTATTTCCATTGTCCACCGCTGTGGTCTCGAGGTAGCGTGCTGTCTTGTCACGCAGCGGGTCCGGTTTCGATCCCCGGTCGGGACAGTTTCCTGGGTGAGGTTTTTATCGGGGTTTTTCCTCACCTGTAAGACAAATGTCAAGAAACTTTATGGCCCAAATGGTCCCCGAACATCATATGGTCATCGCAATCATCATCATTCATATTCATCTTAGATTAAGCTTAGGATTAAGGACTCTCCTGGCGCACCACTATCACCATCATCACCCATCATATCATCGGGGCAACGTAACCCCGCCTTCCAGGCGCCCCAACCTTAGAAGTGGGTCATTACGCCAATGCCAGGAGATAACAACAGAAATGTCCAAAAGGATAACCTGGCGCTTTAAAAAAATACTTCCATCTGTATTTGTAGAGGTAGAGAGAATGTCGAAATAAAGAGACTGGACACAATAATATACTCGAACATAACAGACTGAAAAGTGGCGAAATTATCATTATAGCTAATGTGATTAGAAGTTAAGATAACAATTAGCCTAATAACTTACTTATTTTTCGAACAAACGTCCGTGGAATTTTCTTACAGTTTTACACGTCAATTTATACGAGAACTGGGCCTTAAATTCCACCACAGCGTTTAAACATTAGAATGTCCTGGACATTCGTTCCAACTCTTATATACTGAACGTGTCTCAGGATATTTCACTTCCTGCCAAGTCTAGTATTATCCGAGAATTTGGTCCCTGAACTTCTAAACAAGTTTATCCAGACAATTAAATTCTAATTACAATTAAAATCTAATTAAGTGAGTTCTATTAAACGATACGTTTTGTCAATTGAAGCACGAAAATTATGCTTTGAAGTAAAAAATGAACAATGACAAATTGTAAATCATAGGGCATAGCTGGTCTAGCGGTTATTTCATTGCGTCTGGTCCCGAGGATCGTAGGTTAAAACCCGGTCGATATCAATGGATTTTCAGGATGGATAATTCAAGGAACAAATCATCTGAGGACTCCAAAGCGTGGGTCCCGAGTCTGAAGATTTTTCGGGCTCGTAAAAGAACCCCAAGCCTAAATTAGAGCCTCTGAGGTGCCTAGCATGCGACTCTTGACGCCACTTATCAGTCGCTGATTTTTTTAGCGAAACCAACTCTTAAAAAATTAATGTAATTCTTGATATTCTTCTTCTTCTTCTTCGTTGATGTTAAGGTCCTTGTAGTCTGACCTTGACCTCCCTTATAACAACCATCCATCCATTTCGATCACTTGTTTTTGATTTCCAGTTCTTGATTCCAGCCTGTTTTAGATATCCCTGTACATCATCCAACCATCTCAACCTCGTTCAATCAATCCTTCTCATACAATTCTTGATATCACTAAAAAAATAAATCTCAAGTCGTAATGAATTAGTTTGTTAAGTAACTCCCGCAAGAGAGCACCTTGTTCCATGCAAGGATGCACGGGTTTAGATAGGTAATTTCCAATCCTCCCTTGCGCAATAGATAGACAATTGATACTGTTGATCATAGAGAAAATAAACTTTGTTTTGTCTCAGAAAGAAAAATATGTGATTCTGATAGTATTTTTTTCCTGAATTCAAATATGATATCGGTTTTCTCCATCACTCATGGTTTCCGAGAGACAGGCATTTATAATTTCAAACACTTTAACATTTTCTGTATTCGTAACTACACAATATTCGAACATTCGGAGCCACCTAGAAAGTAAGAAATTACGATTTTGTGCTATATTTCGCCTCTTGATGGTCCAACAATAATCGGCCAGCATATTACGATTCCATTTGCCTTGATATCTCTTTTCCATAGCTGAAATCTCCTGATGAAAGTGTTCCCCGTGTCCATCACAATGGACAAATGGACGAAAAAAAGTTTATTAAAAAATAATTATTTAAATCCATTAATTGAAATTGAAATAAAAAAACTGTGGGTGATGGAGAAATTCCGAATACATATTGAAAACACGATAAAAAAACTGCATTAAATACAACTATTGGTACTCATGAGACAAAAATCATGTTGACCAGTGTAATCGCAAACCATCGATAACCCACTGGTTCCAACTCTATGGAGAAAATAGCAAGTCACCATCACAATATGCGTATGTGAATAAATACTTAAAATTCATAAAATTAAATTATAAAAATTGTTTTAAATAGGCTATTTTAAAATGTTACTAAATACAGAAGAATACACTGAAAAATCAAGGGTAATTATTTCTATACTTGAGCCTCTATTTCTTATTTATTTATGACAAAAAATTATATATGAGCCTACCTAATCAGACGTTTACACTTTTTCCATGATGTCGATAGATTTCCTTTATTTAAAATTTCATTAGTTCCACGAGCAGAATATACGCGCCATGCTGATTTACCTGTAAATTGTGCGTATTTTCACCACATCCTCAATGGCTAATGTAGGATATTTTTCACTAAACTGTTTGAAAACATTCAAAATAATTTGTTTCTCTCCGCTTTTCAAAGCTTTTCCTTTTTGATGCTTAAAAAAATGTATAGAAGCAGCCATTTGAAACAATTGAAATTCGTAACAATTAAACAACGAAATTCTTATTTATCCATCTATTAAAATATTGTAATTATATATTTTTAAATTCTCCCATATAATTTTTATAGACACATGCTAGGTAATATATATTTTTATTTTATTTATTTCGAGTGTCCCTCTCACCGCTGCTGTCCCGAAGTCCAGTCTCGGTCACTTCATGTGGGTTTCGTGGTGTACGAAACGGAGCTTCGGCAGGTTTTTCTCGGGGTTTATCCCGTTTTCCCCTTCACAAATTTCATTCCACCATTTCTCCATACTCATCTCATTTCGTTTATCCGTCCCTATGACGACGCGTCAGGAGTGGTCAGTCGGCACCCTTGTCATCCACAGACTTCTATAAAATATAGGGGATTCATCTCACCTCATTCCTCGACCCGACACTGAGTTGGACACGAATTGAGGATTTTTAAAAAATTTATTTCGACTATTAGAAAGCGAACTACATTTTCTTACACGCTTAAAGGTAAAACAGTTGTTTGACCACTAAAAACACAGTCCATAAATCTGGTTTGTTTACATTACAACTGGAACTTGGCTCGGAACAGATATATACTCATTTATTCTCTTCTGTATTCCTGCCTTCTTCCTTCATCCATTCACTCCCGTTACTCTGAGATCTTGTTCCACATTATCATAAATAATGCCAGGAGTGATTTCCAAATTATCGGTAATTTCACGACTCACGAAGTGTTATTCTGGATCAAACTAGGCATATAGCAATCAATTAATAAAAAAAGTCCAGTTCATAAACCAGCAAAATCGGATAATTAGGAATAGGACGTCACGTGAAATGAAAATTTAAAAATCGGTCTAACGGACTCAATTTTCTATCTTTCACAACGAATCTCAGTATATGAAGTTTAAATAAAGTGAGGAAGTATTCTAAAAATAAATTAGGAAAATCTGACCATTAGAAGTGTTTACCTGAAATGCAAAATTTAAAAAAATCGCTCCAGCAACCGCCATGTTTGTTTGTCGCAATGTAACACTGAATCATACAATGTAATTAACAAAAGAAATATGTATTCCGCAAACGAACAAAATCAACAACAAATTCTACTTGCTTCTTAGTTTCCGCAGTTCCTGCGCGACGGACTTTATTAGTGTTATTAAATACTGCACAATTTGCATAATTTTAATGGAGTTGTTTTGAAAACGTAGACTACTGGTTGTGGCTGTACATGCAGACATAACAATTAACCCAACACAAGGGGGTCGTGTCCTCGACGGATCCGACAATTGAAACCAATCAAACCCTCAACACTGATTTTTAAATTGAACTTAGGAATTGCGACTTAAACAATAATTCACCACTGACACTAATACCACATTTATTCGAAATCAATTAAACATGTTGAATACAACGCAAAATGTATATAAATTATGCTATTTTTTATAAATGAAAACTTTAGCAAGGCATCTTTCAAAACACATATGGGGAATAAAAGAAGACGATCAATCAGAAATTGTAGAACAAGAATTTCATTCTATTGAATTATAAATTTATGCCTCAGGAGTTAGCGTTATTGAACATCCACTGTCTTTCCGTATTTAAGAAAATTTGAATTATGTCTCTCTTCCCGAAAGAGGAAATAAGAAAAGAAAGATACAGAGAGAAAAAGTAATGAAGAGAGAAAGAAGAATAAAGGAATCCATCCATAGTAATTCTGCCAGAGGGCAGGTCTTTCACTGCAATCATAGCATTTTCATGCTATGCTTTGCAGCTTTACTAGGGAATTATAGGCGTGATAGCTTCCCGTTGCTTTCCACACCGATGAAGGATGATGATGATGATGGCCGGATGATTTTCGGGGACCGTTAGGCCCTAAGCTTCCTGACGTTTGCCTTACAGGTGAGGAAAAACCCGGAAAGAAACCTCATTCAGGAGCCTGTCCCGACCGGGAATCGAACCCGGGCCCGCTTGCATGACAAGGCAGCACGCTACCTCGAGACCACAGCGGTGGACAATAAAGGAATCATTATAATTAATTAAAAAGAGAAAAAAACAAGAACGAAAAAAGAACGTAAGTAAAACAAATAAAGAAAGAAATACGAGTACATATAAAATGCAGGTAAGAAAGAAAGCAAAAAAAAAAAAAAACAAAACAAAAAAAAAGATGGTCGAAAAATAAAAAGAAAGACAGAAAAGAAATAAAAAATTCAAAAGAAAACAAAAAGACAGCATTTGGAGAAAGGAAGGAGACGAAAAAAGCATAAAAGTGAAAAATAAAGATTAAAAAATTACAAGAAAGAAAAAAAGAGACAGAAAAATGAAAAAGAGAAAAGAAAGAAAAATAAAGAACGAAAAAAAGAAAGAACGCACAAAATAACGAACGAAGAAAAGAACTAATGAAAGAACGAGTCAACTAAAGTAAGAAATAAATAAACAATAAATAAATAGTTATTATAAAGTTACAGACTGCAAAAATAAAATCTTGAGTTTCGGACAGGTTTCAAATGCCAATAATCCCTTACGGCATCATGTTGTTCAATAGATAAAAAAACGCAGAGAGGAAATTGTTTATGGGAACATACTAGTATATAACACTGAATACTGAATGAACCTTACAAATAAATTATTATACATATACAAGGATTCGGATTTTTAAAAAGTAAATAATACATTTTGAGTTTAATTTTGATAAAATACACGCCATTTTGAATGTTCCACTAGTGTTATATTATGTTAAGCTGAACAACCAACTGTAGGGGTAATGTTGTTGCAGTGATGTCAGGGGTCGGGCGAGCGTGTCCAGACTAGTACTGGGGCCTATACATTTTCAAAACACAAGGAACATTAATACTGGAGCTTGGCTGCTTGAAAGTCAGTATTTCTGTATTAATGTATATGATTTATTCCTTGCAGTTGTACTAGCTCCCCCACCTTGTTTGTTTACATTCTATCCCTCCCCTACAGAAAGTTGTTCAGCTCAGCACATGGCAGCACGACATTTTAGGTTATGAAAGACTCAAGATCAATAAGGAAACAAATGAAAATAATACTGGAGGGGAAAAAATGTCGCCGACTACAGTATGTGACAACGGCTTGAAATTACACAGATGATATGGTTTGGATGGAAAATTTCCACTGCAAATACTATAATAGCATTGACCGCTGTTTTAATCGATTAATTGAAATGTAAAATGAAGGTTAACTGTCGATCTACTTTTTTATTTATATCCTATGAGTTTGTACTTAGCAGACCGCATACCCTAGATACACCAAATAAGAACCAATTGTCCTGTAAACAAAAGTGTAAGGGTGGAACTTGTACTAATGGAAATGTAAAAGATATAAACACAAAAACTAAATCCTGGTGAGTAATAGACCTGGGTTATAACTAATTGATTCAATTGAAAGTTTTTTTTTAAATCGTAAACCCAATGGTATTGATAAGATGTTAGTTTATGCTGATGATGTAGTACTATTGAGCGATAGCGAGGAGATACTAAAGGCCAACACTCACACACTATTGAGTAACGCTAAAAAATTGAGACTGGAAGTAAATATCAATAATGCTATGGTCACACATAAAAATACAAGGTTCAAGTCCCGTTGGGGGCCAGGATTTTTAAACTGACCCAAACCCTCTGGCGGCACTATGGCCCTGGGGTCGGCTCAGCCTCTAACGGAAATGAGTACCAGATGCTTGTTCTGGGGGTAAAGGCGGCCGTCACGCAGGGCTGACAACCCGGCTGACATAAAGTGCCGATTGTCTAGAAAAAGTGGGAGCCTTAACCTCCTACTACCCTAAGGGCCTCCGGGTCTGTTGTGGGATCACTTTACGTATAATGGAAATGGACAGCTAATGACAAATAAGGGAAATTTTGAGGAAGTGGCTGAATTCAAATACCGAGGAACTGTAATCACAAATAGAAATGAGATGCACAAAGAAATTAAACATAGGCTCAATTCTGGAAATGTGTGCTATTATGCATTGCAGAGACTTTTGATGTCCCAACTGCTTTCAAAAAACGTTAAACTGAAAATATATAAAGCTGTTATTCTAATTGATATTATATGGATGCGAAACATAGACTCTTACTTTAAGGGAGAAAAGGAGATTACGAGTATTTGAGAATAAAGTTCTTAGGAAAATTTCTGGATCAAAGAGAGATGAACAGACAGGTAAATGGAGAAGACTTCATAACAGTGAACTACATGGTCTTTATAGGAAGCCAGATATAATGAGAACAGTTAAGTCTCGTAGACTGAGATAAGCAGGACATGTGGCACGAATGGGGAATGAAAGACGTGCATGTAGCTTCTTGTAGGAACACCAGAGGGAAAACGCCCAGTTGGCAGACCAAGAATGAGATGGGAGAATAACATTAACCATGATTTGAGGGAAGAAGATTATACTTTACAGGGAATGATTGGAAAACAAGGCTAAGGATAGAGATAATGGAGAGCTTATGTCCGCGCGGCCATGAACCTACGGGTTCGATAGTGCCAGTGAGTTAGTGTATATGCAGTCTGATTATCTTGCCCAATTTACCATCTGCGTTTATGAATTCAATACGGATTCCATTTGAACTTGCCCTTTTAACTGTTATATGCTGAACTGAACAAACAGCTGTAGGGGTAATGACGTCAGGGATCAGGTAAAGGTGTTCAGACAGAAATACTATATAGTAAAAGCTCCTTATTGCCTGTTCGTTTATTCGCGGTTTCATAACTCGCGGGTTAAAAAAAATTGTGACACAGTTCCTGTATTCGCGGCTAATCTTTTTTTATTCGCGGATCAAGTCGGCAGAAGGATTAGTGTCTTTATTAACCATCAGCAGTTTTTTCTTCTGCAGGCAGGTGCCAAGGCGGCTTTTACAAAATAGTGATTCAAACCAAATGGACAAAAAATATCAAAACAAAACTTATTGTCATTAACCCTAAAGTTCATTGTTAAAAGCTGTTGTATTTCACGTGCCGATATGTACTTTGATAAATGCCTCCATCGCCACGATCGGTATATTATTGTTTCAACTTGTCATTCGTTGCAATAATTTTGATTGAATAGCACGTGTATCTTGTGATTTGTTCCCAGTTTATAATGTCGAGTAAAATGAAAGAAAAATTATTACTACCGAAGAGATAAAAAAAAATAGTGTTGTCGCTTAAGGTAAAAATAAAAATGCTTGATCTTTTGTACGCGTTTGCGAGTCGTTTGCGTCTGTATCACGCTGTTTCAATGTTAATGAATCAAGAAATTCGAAGACAAAATAAGGAATTTATATCGCAGAATTCACAGCTGAATATCAATCTTAATTGAAAGACCTTTGAAAAGCGGCAAAACAGGGGGAAAAAAAACTAACTTCTTTAAGTCTTTGCCTAAACCTAAATAATATAATTAATATAAATTGTTCAAAATCTCTCATTAATTGATTTTATTATGATAATTTTTAATTTATTCTGTAACCTTCGAACATATCCCCTATATACCCATACAAATTACCATTCTATATTCGCGGTTTCTGTATTCGCGACATATTTTGCGGAATATATACCCAGCGAATAAGGAGCTTTTCTGTACATGATCGACTAGAGAAATAATTTCCTTTAAGAAAAATTCCTGTGGTCTGACCGGTAATCAAACTTGGGACTTCATGAACTGAAGTCAGAAGCTCTGAATGCAAGACAATGAGACTGGTCAATACATACAAATTTTTTGTCATGATAATTTTCGGTGTCTACTGAGTGGACCCACGAAGATTTGTAAAAATCATCCAAAAATCTTTTCATGGTCTTCTTCTTCTTCTTCTTCATAATTTGTAGGATTTTCATCCTGTTTATTTCTCAAATCACTCCTCAGACGTATTGGATGTGCATTCACTGTCTATCCATCTCTTGACTGGTCTTCCTCTTGTTCTTTTCCCGTCCATTGGTGTATCTTCTTTAGCTCTTTTTACAAGTCGGTTGTCTTCCATTCTTTCTATATAACCTTTCCAATATTTTCGTCTATCTACAATAAATTCGGTTATGTCCTGAATATGAAATTTGTCCCTAATTTCAGCATTGTGTATATTATCAAATAATATTTTCCCCCGAATAATTCTTAAGATCTTCATTTCACGTGTGCTTATTATTTGTTTAGGTTTTGTTGTATCAGTCCTAGTTTCTGCTCCATATATGATATTATTAGAAAATCTGAAAATCTACAAATTGATGATATACAAATTAACACAGTAGAATCATTCAAATACTTAGGTACCAAAGTAAATGGACATAATATATTAGAAGAGGAAATTAAAGAAAGATTGGTAAATGGGAATAAAGCTTATTTTGCAAATAGAACCTCATTTAAAAGCAAATTAATATCAAAAACTGCAAAAAATAAGGTTATACAAAACACTCATTAGACCAGTAGTTACATATGATTTTGAAACTGGGGTCCTAAAAGAAATAATAAAACATAAATTACTAATTTTTGAAAGAAAAATTTTAAGAAGAATATTTGGACCAAATAGAGGAACTGATAACTGTTGGAGAATCAAAAATAACGAACTAAACAAATTAATAAGAAATCAGAACATAGTAAACCATATAAGATCTCTCAGAATTGGTTGGCTTAGACATTTGATAAGAATGGATGATCAGAGACTGGTCAAAAAACTCTACAAATGGAAACCTATAAGAGGCAGAGCTGTAGGAAGACCGAAGATCAGATGGCAGGATGACACAATGAACGATCTAAGGAAAATGAAAGTGACTAATTTGAATATGGCAAGAGACAGATTGGCATGGAGGAGGATTGTTGAAGTTGTCGTGCCTTAAGATGATGATGATGATATGAGATTATATCGTATCATTTTGATGATAATAAACTCAGTAG
This sequence comes from Diploptera punctata, assembly GCA_030220185.1. NCBI lineage: Eukaryota > Metazoa > Arthropoda > Insecta > Blattodea > Blaberidae > Diploptera > Diploptera punctata. Next base: position 825,594 of record JASPKZ010007250.1, on the reverse strand, counting down.
TTACATCCTTAAGAATTCGCTAAAGAGAAATATACAAGATTCAGTAGTAAACAAAATAAAGAACATGACATAATGACCCTGAACTATATTATGTTATTACTTGAGTAAAGAAGCAGAAACACGCATATCTACCTACTTGTACATGTCAAGACTTTGTTAATGTTTTTAAGGTTGGAGTAGGTGGGCCTTCCTTTAAGCCAGACGTACAATAATTAAACCAACTGTTCTATTAAAACGGTTATTATAGCTCTGTACAGAACTTTACAACGTATTTGAGATTGTGTAAGGAAAGATCTTAACACCATGAAGGCTCAATTCATTGTAACTGCTGAAGCACTTATGACGTCATTAGGTTGTAACCAGCCACCTGCATTCGTAATGCACTTTACTTACTTGTTAACGCGTACCTCAGTGACGACTTTATCGGGTTCTTTTACTGCACAGGTGTTAATCTAAAGAGAAAGAACAGTCTCAATATGCATTAATGTAGAACACATACAATATTCAGTTGTTCTCATAAGCAGTGCCACGAGTGATTTCCAAATTATCGATAAATTCACGACTCGTGAATTTATGTAGAGAATTTGGAAATCAAGAGTGGCATTTGTTAGGACTATTTAACGAATAAAATTAAGCTGTTTACTCACAAATCGTTATTTACCTATAGATTTTTTAAAATACAGTGTGATTATAAAGTCCCAGTACATTTTGTTGATAACGTAGCGCAAATAAAACAAAAATTATAAGGTAGTTTCTACTATCAAGTTAGTGTTCAACATAACTTCCATCAAACTCAAAACATGTTTTCCAACGACGCACCGTCGCGTCGCCCGGAAAACATGCACCAACATATCCTCTGTAATCATTTCACTCGCTTGGCGTATGCGTTCTTTCAGCGCTTGCAGATTAGGAAACTTGATTCTGTACACCTGTTGCTTGATGAACCCCCAAGCAAAAAAGTCCAGGAGTGCGAGGTCTGGCGAACGAGGTGCCCAGATACGAGGAGATGCCCTTCCAATCCACCGTTTGGGAAACCTGTCATTGAGACACCCGCGTATAGCCAGAGCAAAGTGTGGTGGTGCTCCATCTTGTTGCAACACCACTGTATCAATGATACCATCTTGCTGTAAGAAAAGTTGCAACATATCAAGATACACGTCTCCCGTGATGGTTTCCTTTGGTATCAGTCTCTAACTTCTTCGTACGACTGGCCTCTTAAACGCGCAGAAACAATCTCCAACCGCTCTTCAATGGTGAACATATTTGTATCTTTCGAATGGCTGTAACAGAAATGCGATATGTAAGCGATTTCTTTAAAATGTACGGGGACCTTATAATCACACTGTATTTATACATTTAATGTAAACGGCGATGTTTGAAAACAATTGAGATTGTTACGCTTCATCTGCTTCTTTTGTTTATCACTGTAACCAGTTCATACTATTTATTGCCAAAGGAACGCAATATTGTAAGAATGCTCTCTAGTGGAGAAAAAATGAAACACATCAAACTGTATATTAATTCATTTCTGATGTCGTATTATGTAAATATGACAATTATATTTTTCTGGATTATTACCTGGGAAAAAATACATTTAAGAAAGTGCAAACAGTGGTTTCTTTTTTTGGTGGTATAATCAATTGCTACAAATATTTTTATATTAACTCCTGCAAGCGCTATGTTTTGACATCCATGCACTATATATACAATCTGGTAGCCGTATTTCTTATAGGATCAGTCACTGCAAAATAATGGTCAGACCTGTTCAGAATATTAAAAATGAGGAGCTTTCTTTAATGTGGTAAATTTAACATTGATAAATATTTGGTGAAACACGACTGTGATTGGCTGTAAAACAGAAATCATTGAAACGTGATTGGTCATTGACTCCCATTTGGGGCATGAGTTAAATAGTCAGTAATATTCTTTGATCTCAATAGTTCACTAGCAAATGTCCTCTTATACCTATATTTACGCAAATATTTTTTAAATAAATATGTAACATTACTACAAAAACGAATCATAAAAATCTGCTTGCAGAAACCTTTAGATTGCCCTACAAATATAATTTATTTAGAATTCAACTTGCCAAATATTAAATATTGAAGCATACATTGCTTACGCATTTTCATAAAAATAAAAACGAATTTAAAGACCATAATCGAAGTTTTTACAGCACGAGACAAAATACTACTTCTTTGCTACATGTTCCAAAATTTTATACAACTTCTGGATCTAAAGATATCTAGGACCCAAATTATATAAGAATTAATTAGATCCAATCCAGAACTAAGTAAACTAAATACAGCTGGTTTTAAAAAAGCAATTAAATTAATTATTTTTAATTAATTAACTAAGTGAATAAAATTAATTATTTGAATATTTTTAAAATAATAAATATAAAGCATCTATTTTTGCTTATATTATTAATTACTTTCTTCTGTATTATTGGTTATAATCCATTACATTATATGGTTTATATTATTTTATGTAAATCATTCTCCATTCCATTAATTCTCTTGTTAGAATAAGTCTTATTCCCAATATATTATTATTTTTTATTTGTATGTGTCATAATTTATGTAAAAATGAAACTGGCCCCAACTTTAAATGTATATATTCTATTTATATTATTCATGTAACTGAACTGCATCCAAGCGCGAGCGTCAATACTGTATATAACATTTGTTTGTAAACAAAATTTATTCTTATTCTTAAAAAAAAAAAGTAATGCCACGCGAGTGATTTTCAATTTATCTAGTGGATTTGGAAATCAAGAGTGGCATTTGTTAGAACTACTTTAGCGAATAAAATTAAGCTGTTTACTCAAAAATCGTTATTGAAATATAGTTATTTTAAGATATTTATAGGCTATATTTAATGTAAACGGTGATGTTTGAAAATAAATGAGACATGTATGGTTTTGCTTCTTTTGTTCATCCACTGCAACTAGATCATATTATTTATTGCCAAATCCATCCATCCACAGTAATTCTGCCCTAAGGCAGGTCCTTCACTGCAATCATAACATTTTCATGCTGTGCTTGTAGCTTTACTAGGGAATTGTAGGTGTGGTAGCTTCCCGTTGCTTTCCACACCGGTGAAGGATGATAATGATGATAATGATAGAGATGATGGTGATGACCATATGATTTCGGGGACCGTTTGGGCCTAAAAGTTTTCCTGACATTTGTCTTACAGGTGAGGAAAAACCCCGATAATAACCTCACCCAGAAAAACTGCCCCGACCGGGGATCGAACCCGGGCCCGCTGCGTGACAAGGCAGCACGCTACCTCGATACCACAGCGGTGGATTTATTATATATGGTCTCCCATAAACATATTGTAGATCACTGTTAAGTAGCCTTCTCCATTCGCAAGTCTGTTCAATTCTCTTCGGTATAAAAATTTACCTAAAGACATTATTCTGAAATACTAATATTCTTTTCTCCTCCCTTAAAGTACGAACCAATGTTTCACATCCATATAACATAACTGGAAGAATCACAGTTTTATAGGCCTATATCATCATCATCATCATCATCTGCATTCATGGATTAGGTCTGTTGACCTGTTCCGACTTCGGCCCATCTCTTTCTAGGTCTGCCCACATCTCGGGTGCCTTTAGGTTTGTATTTTGTTATTTGTTTTGGATATCTATCTTCATTCATTCTGTCTATGTGTTGCTTCCATTTTTGTCTATATGTATCTATTTTATCAGTTATTGCAAATATTTCAAGTTCCTGTCTTATTTCTGTGTTCTTGATTCTGTCTTCCTTAGTGCACCCTTTAACAGATCTCAAAAAATTCATTTCTGCCGCCGTTATCCTACTTAGATGTTTTTTATGTATCCAGGCTTCTGAACCATAGAGCAGTACCGGTACTGCTAACGTTTTATAAAATTTCAATTGGGTCTCTCTTGATGTTTTGTTATTTAGTGATCGTTTTATCGTAGGCCTACCACATATTCATAGGCCTATATTTTCAGTTTAACTTTGAGAGAAGAACGACAAGCGTCTCTGTAATGCATAATAACACGCATTTTCAGAATTGAACCTATGTTTAATTTCTTTGTGCATCTCATTCCTGTTTGTAATTACTGTTCCTAGGTATTTGAATTCAGCTACTTCTTCTAAATTCCCTTAATTTGTCATTAACTGTACGATTCCATTATATTTCTATGTCTGACCATATACTTAATTTATTAATGTTTACTTCCAGCCTCAATTTCTTAGTGAGTTTCGGAGAGATTAAAATAGATTTTAAAGGTTAATAGCCAACCTTATCCAGAAGGCACGTTTACTGATAAAGTTAGACGTAGAATTAGTATGGATTTTGTGGAAATTTCTGTTTAAATCTACGAGATTTTGAACTTTTGCCAACTATGAAATGTCATCATTGAACTCTGACACTAGGGAGTACCTTCAGGAAAATGATCATTTAGACTCCACGTGGTGTGATCAGTAGAAAGTTTCGTCAATGCCACCTCTCGCTATCATCCTAACGACCCTCATATGGTCTCATATAACCTTGATCTTGCGTATAGACCTTCAGTACGGCCTTATTTATTTAAAACTAGCTGATACCCGGAGTGCGCTGCTACTCCTAAATAAATGTTAATGTGTTTTTACCACCAGCCTTGAGCTGCTATGCTTGCCCGGGAATCTTCTTATCCAATCTTCTTGGCATCAATGAAAGACAAAAATGATTATTGTGAGTTATCCGTAGAAGATAAACATATGCTGTCGCGGACTTTTTTGTAGAGTTCTTTGAGTTATTCAATTCTGTGTACATTAATTTGGTGTATGTGTTATGGTTTAGGCAGCGTAAGTAATTTAAGCGTCAAAATAGGGACTTTATTTCACGTTTTTCACCATAAAGGGTGATTTTTAGGGGTGAAGTTGAGAATTACAACTCTCTTATAGCCTTTGTTCATCCCCGGAATCTCCTGAACATTTTTTTCAAAAAACCCCATCTCAATCGGATAAACGGTATGGCAGAGCACGCTTCCCCGGGAATCTACTTATTCCGATCTTCTTGGAACCAATGAAAGACAAAAATGGTTATTGTGAGTTATCCGTAAAAGATAAACATATGCTGTCGCGGACTTTTTCTGTAGATTTTTTTGAGATATTCAATTCTGTGTACATTAATTTGGTGTATTTGTTATGGTTTAGGCAGCGTAAGCCATTTAAGCGTCAACATAGGGGCTTTATTTCACGTTTTTCACTACGAAGGGTGATTTTTAGGGGTGAAGGGGTTGAATATCACAACTCTCTTATAGCCTATGCTCATCCCGGGAATCTCCTGAATATTTTGCAAAAAACCCAATCAATATCGGGTTAACGGTATGACCGCGCATAGAATACGAACAAACAAACACACTAACATTGATTTATATATATTAGATATCTACAGAGTGATTCAGAAATATTGCTATACGTTTGACTGCATTTTGTGACGAAAATATACTATTATTCAAGGTAATATGATGTTATCATTGGAAAGGGAATCCTTCAAATTACAACAATAGAACAAAACAAATCACTGCTCACGTGCAGCTTGGCGGGTTGATTTTTGTGGGCTACCGTCGAACGCCTCCACAATTCTTTCGTTGTTTCTGCATCCGTGCTAATGCGAGGCCTTCCAGGAGGTTTGATTTTATGCATCCTTCCCGTTTTCTCCACTTCCCCACAGTCGACGGCTGCAATGCTACGTTAAAGTCACGTCTTGCCCGTCTTGCGGCCTCACGATCATTAGCATACGTTATTCCCCATGCAGCAATTGTAATTTGCTGTTGCATATTCAATGCCATTTTGACTAATGACGTAAGATCTACACTGTTTTGTTTTATTCCATTGATGTAATTTGAATAATTGCATTTCCAACGGTAATTTCATATTTCCTGTAATGGTAATATTTTCATCACACAACGCGATCAAACGTATAGCCATATTTATGATTCACCCCGTAAGTAGTAAAAACTAAAACATAAAATCCTGATATTAAGCTGATAGCTCATTTGGGGAGGCTCTCCATGTCCTTGTGTTGTCAAGAAAGTGTGTGTGTTATCCACAGATAAGTTCCCTCTCCCGACATGTCGTGCCTCTGTAAGGCTCGTGTGACGTGTGTAGTATATGTAAATAGTATATTACGATGCGAAGTTGGGAAGTAGGTTTTAAAGAAGCGAGGAAAATGCTTAAAAACCGATCGATAGCGAGGTTTTTAATTTCCGAGATTCTGAAAACACTTCGCAAACGTGCGTTGCACATTATTTTTTGCGCGATGGTGTTTTAAAAATAATAAATAATAGTAAAATAATAACATCTTTGTTGGAAATATTTGCGTTCATTACAAACAACTGACTAACGCTAACAGTGTGGGCAATGTTTATTAGTTGAAACTAAAGGAGGCCGTGAAAACCAATTCAGTGATAAAACGGTGGCAAGTACGTATTTATTGTTTTGTATTGTTTCAAATGAAGTCCAGTTCATTTAAAATGCAGTGATTTGTTTCATATAGGCCTAATGTATATTATCACTACGTTTTGGATATGTTTTGTATATACATTGTATGTAGTATACATAGATGGCAGTGGTTTTACTTCCCACACGCGTTTTTAATATGTAATATTACAGTATACTGCCTTGTGACGCAGCTGGCCCGGGTTCGATCCCCGGTCGGGACAGTTTTTCTGGGTGAGTTTTTATCGGGGTTTTTCCTCACCTGTAAGACAAACGTCAGGAAAACTTTAAGGCCCAAACGGTCCCCGAAATCATATGGCCATCGCAATCATCATCATTCATATTCATCTTAGATTAAGCTTAGGATTAGGGACTCTCCTGGCGCACCACTATCATCATCATCACCCATCATAACCCCACCTTCCAGGCGCCCCAACCTCAGAAATGGGTTACAAGTACGCCATGCCAGGAGAGAACATCAGGAATGTCGAAAGACAACCTGGGGCATTGCAAAATATATATATATATATATATATATATATATAATATATATCTATATATATATATATATATATTACAGTATAGTTATTTTATTACAGTAGGCCTATAGCTATTTAGGTTGGCAACCCCGAAATGTAGCAAGTTGAACTTCCAAACATGGTCGCCATTGCTGTAAGTACGACAAAACGCACTGTCGCGCTTAAAAGTATATATAAGGTGAGAGGTTAAACTCAGATAAAGCCACAAAGAGAATTAACAAAATATAAAATTAATTGGTGGGCTACTTATTAAATAATTCTTAGCTAAAATGCATATCTTCTTTATAAAGTAGTCCTATATATGTTTATGACTTATAGACTTCTACACCGATCTTCATGAAAATTTGTGCATATATTTTCTGAAGTACGCCGAGTGTTTACACGCTCTAAAACCATTGGGTGTAGGAGTTCACCTCAAACGAAAATTTAAAAGCCGCTCTAGCGGTCGCAATTTTCGATACTTCACAACGAAACTCAGTAAGCCTAGCCTATATGCTATTAAAATAAACAGAAATTGTTATTAACCAAAACTCGACGAAATCGGACAATTAGAAGTGGGAATTTACCTAAAATTCGAAAATAAGAATCGACTCTAGCAAACCGCCATACTTGGTTCGTCGCAATAAATAAAATTGTATGTACCGGTACATATTTTCAGGTACGGCGAGTGTTTAGCTGCTATTATGCTCTAAAAATGTTAGGTGTAGGAGTTTACCTGAAACGAACATTTAAAAATCATATTTCATTTATTTAGGCGTAACAGAGCACGCCGGACATTAGCTGCCTATGTTTGTTCTCAAAAAACTCGAAAGGTAGTCGGTGGATTGACTTCAAAATTTGACAAAATGTTGCATTCTAATACGTCTGTGTTTTTACAATAAATGAGACCATTAGGTGTAGGAGGTCATCTGAAACGAAAATTTAAAAATCGCTCTAGCGGCCGCAATTTTCGATGTTTCACAACTAAACTTAGTATATGTTATTAAAATAAACCTAGGTAGACATTTTCCGAAAAATCAGTGAAATCCGACAATTAAAATTGAGGGTTTACCTGAAATTCGAAATAAAAAATTGTCTCTAGCAACTGTCATGTTTAAATCGTCAGAATAGAATATAAGATGTTAATTATATAATTTCTACCTGGTAAGTCAGTCGTCCTCAACTAAATTATTAAATTTCTTCAAGTTATTTTAATATGGAGGCCTTTCAAAAACAATGTTTCATCTTCTGCGTTTTAACTGGAACTGACAGTGTTATATAGGTTATATAACGGATTTATGTCTGCAGTTATGTTCTCTTGAGTAGGTCTTTATTCCTTGCTACTTTTAGAATCTCTATGTCTTCAAGGATGCTGATCCATGTTGTTATTATATTCTCTGTGTAGTATTGACATAGAGTTATCGATTTTTTCCAAATGCGATGGACAGGACATGTGGCACGAATGGGGGATGAAAGGCGTGCATGGAAACTTCTTATAGGAAAACCAGAGGGAAAACGCCCAGTTGGTAGACCAAGAATGGGATGGGAGAATAACATTAAAAATATGATTCGAGGGAAGTAGATTATACAGGGGATAATTGGAAAACATTGGCTCAGGATAGGGATGTATGGAGAGCTTATGTCCGCGCGGCCATGAGCCTATGAGTTCGATACTGCCCGTGAGTTAGTTAGTTAGTTAGTCAAACATATACAATTCATCGAATGGGGAATGAAATACGTACATGGAAGCTTGTTATAGGAAAACCAGAGGAAAAATGCCCAGTTGGTAGACCAAGAATGAGGTGGGAGAATAACACTAACTATGCTTTGAGGGAATTAGATTATGCAGGGGATGTTTGAAAAACATTGGCTCAGGACATGGATATATGGAGAGCTTATATCCGTGCGGCCATGAACCTACGTGTTGGATAGTGCTTGAGTTAGTAAGTATAGGCCTATAGAAATTGATTACTTGAAATCATGCCAGAGCACTGATATTTTCATACAGACGTGTAGGCTATATTATGACATCAGTTGATTTAAACTTGTTTAGCACGTGTTACTCTGTAAATTGATTGATAGAGTAGGGCACAAGGTTGTGGAGGTAAATTTACTCGTAGTTGATGTTAATAGCCTATTCATAGATTATATTTACTCTATGTTACACTGTTACAATGAAAGAAGGGGAGAATAAAAATGAAATCAATTGACACGGTTAGAAGCAAAAGGGGTATAAGTGTTTGTTTTAGATTTAGATTTATTTATTTAGCCTGGTGGAGTTAAGGCCATGTGGCCTTCTCTTCCACTCACCAGGGCAAACATATATTACATCAGAATATAACAATCACAATGAACTCTAATATTAAATACTTAATAAAAATTAGATCAAAAAAGTTAATATCTATTATATTACGATCTATAATGCAACTAGTTAATGTTAGTTAAAATTTAGACTAAAACTAATAATAAAATGTATACAATCAAGACATATTAAATTGTTCCTGTCTAATGTATTATATAAGACAAAGAAAAATAATGAGATATAGAAAACTAATTTAACGTTTGTACAATATTTAAAACAAAACAAAAGAAAATATTTGTTAATCTTAATATTATTTTCATAGATAATTAAATTTATTAATTGTTAAAAGAATACTATCAGTGAGGTGTATAAGTTAGTTTGTTATTAAATAATTCTTTAATTTCTTTTTGAAGGATGTTATAGTTTGACAGTCTCTGACATAGAGCGGAAGGGAATTCCATGTTTTGGTAAATGAGACCGTAAAAGATAATGAATAATACACAGTGTGATGAGGAGGGATATAAAGGACAATGTGCTGATGGGATAGTCTGATGAAGCGGCGTGATAAATGATTAGGCGATGATGTGTGAAGGATTTTATAGAGAAGGGATAGTGAATGGACAGTTCTACGATCTCTTAGACGAACAGTATTGGGAAAAATAGATTTAAAGTTAAAGTTGTAGGGCTGTAAGAAAATCTTCGGAATTGTAGTCTCACTTTGATGGTTGTCCAGCGGCTCGATTTGTTTCCCCGCAGCTATTATATATAAGAATAAATAAAGAATAAATTTTATTTACAAAGAAATGTTATACACAGTATTGACACCCGAATGATCAAGTGTTCGTGCTCGGGCGCAGTTCAGTTACATGAATAATACAAACAGAATATATAGATTTAAAGTTAGGGGCCAGTTTCATTTTTACATAAATTATGACACATACAAATAAAAAATAATAATATATTGGGAATAAGACTTATTCTAACAAGAGAATTAATGCAATGGAGAATGATATACATAAAATAATATAAACCATATAATGTAATGGATTATAACCAATAATACAGAAGAAAGTAATTAGTTATATATTGATTTATAATAATATAAGCAAAAATATATGTTTTATATTTATTAGCCTATTTAAAAATATTCAAATGATTAATTTTATTCACTTAATTAATTAAAAATTATTAATTTAATTGTTTTTTTAAAACCAGCTGTGTTTAGTTTACTTAGTTCTGGATTGGATCTAATTAATTCATTAGCTACAAGTCGGAAGGTCGAGGGTTCAAGTCCCGGTGGGGTCAGGATTTTTAAACTGACCAAAACCTTCTGGCGGCACTATGGCCCTGGGGTCGACTCAGCCTCTAACGGAAATGAGTACCAGACGCTTGTTCTGGGGGTAAAGGCGGCCGTCACGCAGGGCTGACAACCCGGCTGACATCGAGTGCCGATTGTCTAGAAAAAGTGGGAGCCTTAACCTCCCACTACCCCAAGGGCCTCCCGAGGCCTGTAGTGGGACTACTTTACTTTACTATATAATTTGGGTCCTAGATATCTACTATGCTTAGATCCAGAAGTTGTATAAAATTTTGGAACATGTAGCAAAGAAGTAGTATTTTGTCTGGTGCTGTAAATATTTCGATTGTGCTCTTTAAATTATATAGGCCTATGTTTATAATTAAATAAAAAGATGCCGACTACCGCCATTACAGGCCTAATAATTGCTCATGTTAATCATTGTCAAGCACTGTCGCGCGACACCCGCTTTTATATAAATTCGCGGCACAGTTCATCATACCAATGATTCTGCTTCAATCAGTTATTCTTCTTACATCTGATTTCCCATAAATACACGTAGCTCACTTTTATATTTGCTTCTCTATTCATTTATCTGTTCGTTTTTCTTTAGTCCAAAAAATTTCCTTAGTACTTTATTCACAAATATTCGTAATCTTTTTTCCTCCCTCAAACTAAGATTAAATGTTTCTCATCCATATATCTGGAAGAACAACAGTTTAATACATTTTCAGTTTAACGTTTTTTTTTAGAGAATTTGGGATGACAGGATTTCCTGTATTGTACGTATGTATGTAGGGACAAGGGTGCTCTCTAGCGATAGTTTCTTAACCACGGACTAAATTTCTTCTTCTTCTTCTTCTTCTTCTTCACGGTTTAGGCTTATTTACTAGCCTGTTCCGGCTCCAAATTGCTGCTCTTTCCATCTTTTCCTTGGTCTTCCCAAACTTCTTCTTCCTCGTGGTGAATAGCTGTATGCTGCTTTGGGTATTCTATTCTGTCATCCTTGCCAAGTGTTCTTTCCAGTTTGTTCTGTATTTCTCTATTGTTGTGTTTAATTCCTCTACTTTTAGTTGATGTCTTATTTCTGTGTTGTGTTTTTTGTCTGTTCTTTGATATCCTGCTATTGGTCTGAGGAATCTCATTTCGTTACGCTTATTTAGTGAAGCTATTGAGGTTGTTCTCATGAAAACAGATTTTAAAAACACGTTTATAGATCTTCACCGAACTTACCTAGTAGACATCTAAAATTATAAAAATTAATAAATAAATTAAAAATAATATATATATATATATATATATATCTTGCAACGAAACACAGTATATGCTATTGTAATAAACCGAGGAAGATATTCACTAAAAATCAGCGAAATCCAACCATTAGAAGTTGGGATTGACCTGAAACCCGAAATTAATAAGTCGCTCTAGCAGCCGCCATGTTTGCCCTACACCATAACATTTAACTAACCCTTAAATTGTCAATTTATCCTATAAAATACAATTGTTTAATTTATTTGACATTTTTAATAATCCATCCATAGTAATTCTGCCCGAAGGCAGGTTCTTCACTACAGTCATAGAATTGTCATGCTTATGCTAGCAGCTTTATTAGGGAATTATAGGTGTGGTAGCTTCCCGTTGCTTTCTACAACGGTGAAGGATGCTGATGATGATAATGAGAAGGTTGATAATGATGACCTTATGATTTCGGGGACCTTTTGGGCCTTAAAGTTTTCCTGACATTTGTCTTACAGGTGTGGAAAAACCCTGATAAAAACCTCACCTAGAAAAACCGGGCCCGCTGCGTGACAAGGCAGCATGCTACCTCGAGACCAAAGCGGTTGACATTTTTAATGAAGCAATGGAAAAATGAATCAGTAAAAATTATTTAGTTCTTTTTTGTCAAATCATACAACAATATGCTATAGGTTATAACTTCAGGTTATTTATTCTTTATTAAAATATAAAATTATAAAATATTTACCTAAAAGTTCCGTCTCCTCAATTTAAGGATTATTTATCTGTAGCGCTTTCGGGGCTAGTCCCATCATCAGCAGGAAAGGTCCGTTTCCTCAACTTAAGGATTTTATTTATCTGCACCGCTTTCGGGACTAGTGCCATCATCAGCAGGAAAGGTCCGTCTCCTCAACTTAAATATTATTTATTTGTAGCGCTTTCGGGACTAATCCTAGGAATCCTGCTGACGATGGGAGTAGTCCCGAAAGCGCTACAGATAAATATTCTGTAAGTTGAGGAGACGGACCTTTTAGGTAAATATTTCATAATTTTATAATTTTGAATAATACCTTAACGGAACTTCATCATGAATTTTATTAATGTTGACTATTTTATTCTTTGTTTTCACTGTAGTCAGATACGTTTAAATAAGCTAGCGTAAGAAAAAGAGTTTCTCCAATTTAAGGATTCATATTCCGTAAACCAGAAAATCAGATCTTAATTCAACTTGCTGAGAAATTCGCTTTTTTACGCAGTTCCTGCGTGACGTACTTTAGTGATTGTCACATGAATGTTAGGCTAGCAGCCGACTGATAGACAAAGAACCTACTAGTCTTGTAATAGCCTATAGAATTTTTAATAAAATAATACTAATATTATTATTGAATCTCCAAAGATTTTGAAACCCCATTTCGCCACAAAGGCGTATTAGAGTTGTAACTTACTATAACAATATTATAGCCTACTATACACTGTAAAACAAAAATATTATCTTATGGTTTTGAATGAGTGTTATGAATTACATAAATCGTCTATAAGTGTCTTAGAAAATACTACATATTGTTATGAATGTGTGTTATGAATTTCATAAAATGTTTATAATAATTTTGGTTCTTAAAAATCACTTCACACATTGAGGCAGAAGCCTCATCATCATTTAAAAGTAAGTTTAACCAGAAACGTTGTCTTTCGAGTATACTTACTTACTCACTGGCACTATCGAACCCGTAGGTTCATGGCCGCACGGACATAAGCTCTCCATACATCCCTATCCTGAGCTAATGCTTTCCAATCATTCCCTGTATAATCTACTTCCCTCAAATCATAGTTAATGTTGTTCTCCCACCTCATTCTTGGTCTACCTACTGGGCGTTTTCCTTCTGGCTTTCCTACAAGAAGTTTCCATGCACGTCTTTCATTCCCCATACGCGCAACATGTCCTGCCCATCGCAGTCTACGGGACTTAACTGTTCTTATTATATCTGGCTTCCTATAAAGACCATGTAGTTCATTGTTATGTAGTCTTCTCCATTCACCTGTCTATTCATCTCTCTTTGGTCCAAAAATTTTCCGAAGTACTTTATTCTCAAATACTTGTAATCTCATTTCCTCCCTTAAAGTAAGAGTCCATGTTTCGCACCCATATAATATAACTGGTAGAAAAATAGTTTTATATATTTTCAGTTTAACGTTTTTTGAAAGGAGTTGGGACATCAAAAGTCTCTGCAATGCATAATAGCACGCATTTCCAGAATTGAGCCTATGTTTAATTTCTTTATGCATCTCATTCGTATTTGTGATTATTGTTCCTAGGTATTTGAATTCAGCCACTTCCTCAAAATTTCCCTCATTTGTCATTAGCTGTCCATTTCCATTATAGCCTATAATGAATTTCTACATGTGACCATATATTTAGTTTTATTGAATGCTTTTATACACAATAATTAATTAAAATCCCTATTGACTGTAAGTTACATCATTCTACTAACATAAAAACACTTAAAATTGCATCAAGTTGTTTTAAATACTACAGTAATGACCGGTGCATGGAATACCATAACAAAACATTTTACCTCGTTCTGTAAAACATTTCAAATAGACCATCAACTATTAACAAGGACGTGGTTTTTTTAAGCATACGGAGAGGGTAGCTATAAATTCTACGACAACAACACAGTATGAAGAATTACTTATTTTTTATAACTTATCGTTTATGTTTTTTTTCCCCTCTTTTTGTTTACACTGTTTTCCTTCTTGTTCTACCTTCTTGTTTACTTTCTGTTATTCTCACATGTAGACACAAGGACAAGACACACACCCAGACCCAAGGTGGAGATTAATATTCCCCTTCCCCGCCGAGAATCGAACCCGGGTCTCCGGAGTGCAAGGTAGGGACTCTACACCTACGCCACGGCGACGGACTAATTGAACATGGAAACTGCGGTTTTCAAGAGGAAACATTCCTTCCTCTAACTCTAACTACCTACCTAACTCACTGGCAATATCGAACCTGTAGATTCATGGCCGCGCGGACATAAGCTCTCCATACATCCCTATCCTGAGCTAATGTTTTCCAATCATCCCTGTATAATCTACTTCCCTCAAATCATAGTTAATGTTATTCTCCCACCTCATTCTTGGTGTACCAACTGGGCGTTTTCCCTCTGGCTTTCCTACAAGAAGCTTCCATGCAAGTCTTTCATTCCCCATACGTGCAACATGTCCTGCCCATCGCAGTCTACCATAATTAATGTTATTACAAATAAATGTAATTGTAAATAATTTGTGTTTTTTTAAATAACATTATTTTATGATTACAATAAAAAAGAGACATTACAATATAGTTTTCTATTATTAAAGTATAGTGTTATGCAAAAAAAAAATAATAAATTCCTAAGGAAAATGGTTGCTATTACATTTAAATATTACGCTTATTTTTTTAATCTAATTTTAATTTGTTAACATTTTCAATGTAATTTCGAAGGTTTATGACAGAAGAGGAAATGTTTTTCTGGAAATAAAATATCTCGACGAGGATGGGATTCGAACCCACGCGTGCAGAGCACATTGGATTAGCAGTCCAACGCCTTAACCACTCGGCCACCTCGTCTTACAATTCGAACACCATTACATTAGAAAGAAGACTTACGACATACATACCTGTAGTATTCTGCAAGCATTGCAGAATAATAGGGTGGTTTCTGAATGGTGAAACGTATCGAGGAGGCGGAGCCTATTTGAGTCATCACGGCAGAGGAGATTACATCTGTAACATAAGTTTTTACAAGATAAGAAACTTGCACAATACAAAAATGTAAATAATATGATTTACCACACAAAAATTAACTTTATTGTCACTGGAATAATTTCAAATTCGCGAATCGCAAATTTAATTTACTTACGCATAATTTGTATAGACAATAATTTATTGTGGGTCAATGTGTACTCTATTATTTTACTTAAATAAGTACGGTATGTAAGTTGGTTATAAAATAATTACTGGAAATTTATGCAACTTGGTTGACCGGTAGGCAATACCTTAAATCTGCCACATAAAATAAAATAAAACTATTATTATTATTATTATTATTATTATTATTATTATTATTATTATTATTATTATTATTATTAAATATATCAAACCATAATTCTGAGCATTTTAACATATGGTGCTGAAGTCTGGCAAATTCCTACCAGGGAAATGAAAATAATTTTAAGTACAGAAATGGATGTTTTAAGAAGATCAGCTGGAAAATCTAGAATGGATAGAATACGAAATAAAGAAATAAGGGAAATTATGGGTGTACAAGAGGAGCCGGCCATCATAGACATCATAGAAAAGAAAAGATTGCAGTGGTATGGTCATGTCAAACGAATGCCAGAGCAAAGATTGCCAAAAATTGTTATGGAATGGATCCCAATGGAAAGGAGGAAGAGAGGAAGACCGAAGAAAACTTGGATAGAAGGGGTACAAGCAGCTATGGATATCAGAGGAATGGAGGAAGATCAATGGATGGATAGAGAGGAATGGCGTTTGGTTTCCGGAAGACGGCAGCTGCCATGATACCAGATGATTATTATTATTATTATTATTATTATTATTATTATTATTATTATTATGTTAATATCTTCATCATCATCCAGGGATTAAGCCTGTTGGCTCGTTCCGGTTTCATGAAAGCTAGAATTGTTAAAATTGTTCAGACCATCTTGTGTGTGGGCGTCCAACATTTCTCCTTCCGTGCGGTTTATAATTTAGCAATAATTTTGGAATTTATGTTAATCTGTTATTATTATTGTTATTATTATTATTATTATTATGTTGTTCTTATTTTTGCTGGTTTCACAGCTTCTTCCTGCGTCTAATTAATCATTCTCCTCCACATCTCTTTCTCTCATTCCAATCTCCATCATCCAATCCTTTACCCCTCATTTTGCACAAAGCTCCGTCAATCCATGATATTTTTGGCTGTCCGTGTCTAATACTTCTTAGTATCATTCTGTCATTCTTTTTACATGATCGTACCATTTTAATCTTGTTTATGAAATCCGTAATTTGAAGTAAGAACATTCATATTTTGTTTAATTGCAATCTTTAATAATTTATCTCTGAAAATTCCAGCTGAATGCCTCCAAAAATCCAATTCTGCAGAATTTAATTTACTTCATCATCATCATCATCCGCTATCATGGCAGCTGCCGCCGTCTTCCGGAAACCAAACGCCATTTCTCTCTGTACATCCATTGATCTTCTTCTAATCCTCTGATATTCATAACTGCTTGTACACCTTCTATCCAAGTTTTCTTCGGTCTTCCTCTCTTCCTCCTTTCTATTGGGATCCATTTCATAACAATTTTAGGCAATCTTTGCTCTGGCATACTTTTGACATGATCATACCACTGTAATCTTTTCTTTTCTATAATGTCTATGATGTCCAGCTCCTCTTGTACACCCACAATCTCCCTTATTTCTTTATTTCGTATTCTATCCATTCAATCATCCTAGAGTGTTTTTTCGAGGCATGATGTTTGGTTTTTAGCGTTTTTTTTCTTTTATGATGAACAAGTAGCTGGCCCGATGCATCAGCCCCCAACCTGGGGGACGGGTAATTTTTGTTCAAGGTTTTCTTCCTATAGCCTTTGATAGTCCATTACCGTATTGCATGGCAGCAGCGCTAGTTTTGGTCCGCCCTGGAGTTTAGTTATTGTTATTATTATTACTATTAATTACGAGAAACTTCATTTATATCAGAAAATTAATACAAGAATATAGTTTATGGGGTTTAAAGATCAATATGGATAAATCTAGATATATGACAATAGGGGATATTCCTCAAGATTTAATAATAGAAGAAAATTAAACACGCTGAAGAATATAAGTATTTGGGAATTAAAATTACTACAGATTGAAAACAAGAAACAGAGATAAGAAACAGGATCAATATAGGAAAGTATGCTATATCTGCCCTAAATGGAATAGTATGGGACAAACATATCTTCAAAGAAACAAAAAAAAAACTATTTTTAACCCATTCGCTTCAGGTTTATATGCTCAATGCATTTCCAAATAACCGAATGTAAGTTACCGTAAAATAATATTGTCTATTTTCAGACACTCAAAACAAAACACAGATAAAGGTACTTGGGATGACAATAAGGGTGAAAGCCAAAACACAATCCTCTACTATTCATAAATGTTAACAAAACATTACCCTGCCAAGGGATGTACAAAATATTGCAAAATATATAACTGCAGAGTTAAGCGAGTGTACCTCGTCTTCTGAGTTGAAGTCCATTTAACTGCCGGCGAGTATACCTCGTATTTTGAGGCGAATGGGTTAATACAATAATCAGAAGCATTATTACCTATGGAGCTGATGTGTGGACTTTAAATGCACAAATGAAAAAAAAAATTGCTCGCCACTGAAATGGACTACTGGAGACATGCTGCAAGAATATCCAGGAAGGATAAAATCAGAAATTCATATATAAAAAGAAAAAATGCAGGTACAATATTCAATATTAGATTTTATAAAGAGGAAACAATTAAATTGGTACGGACACATTAGAAGAATGGAAGAAGGAAGACTACCTAAGATAATCTTGGATTGGGAAACACAGGGAAGGAAAAAGAAGGGTAGATCAAATATTACGTGGATTGAGGGAATCAATGAAGCTAAGAGGGAATGGGAAATAGAAGAAGATATATGGATGAATAGACAGGAATGGAAAAATGTGTTGAAACAAATGTGTAGTTAACTGTGAACATGGGTACCGGAAAAATGTATATTCATTGTAAAAGCCGGAATAATAAAATAAAAATAAGTAAGACGGAGCCAAGAGAGGTTATTGAAGTGTTCGTAAATATGTTGAAAATGAATGGAACGCAAACATTATGAACACGCTGCAGTCTCTACGACAAATTATAGTTTAGATCAGAGCTGCTCAAAATTATTTGTATGCGGGCCAAAGGTCCTGTTAAAGGTATTGTGGATTATTTTTATTAATATTTAGCAGGTTTGACAATATGTTTCCGCTCCCAATTAATGTACTGTCAAGGTCTTCCACATCTCTCTGTCATTCCAATCTCCATCGTCTAATACTTTCTTTCTCACGCTGCTGAAAACACCAGCAGTACACCTTATTTTTTGCTGTCCTCTTCTTCCTCTACCAAATGTCCCCCATTCTATTTTTCTTCTTGTGAATCTGTCTTCATTAATTCTTTTTTTTACATGACCACACTATTTTACTGTTATTATTAATAGCAGGAACAGAATAACAGATGAAATCCTCCATCAAGCAAATAATGCAAACAAAATATCAGGATGTTTAAACAATACTGTTTGGAAACATAAAATTAAAGAATAGATACAAAAGTAAGAATATACAAATCTGTCATAAGACCAGTTCTAACATATGGTTGTGAATGCCGAACAGAAACTCAGAAAACAAAACAAAACAAACAAATCAATGAAACAACCGAAATCAAAGTTTTGAGGAAAATCGCTGAGAGAAAATTCGCAGCTCTGTTATTAGAGAAGAGTGTGAAATTGAACCTATAAACCTTTGGATAAATGATAGAAGACTAAATTGGAACGATCACATAGATAGAATGGAGAACAGTAGATTTGAGAAGAAAGTACGTGACTGGACATCTCAGCAGAAAAGGCCATTAGGAAGACCACAACTACGATGGAAGGACGTCACCTGTAGTGAATGAACATGCAATAAGCTGCCAGCTATCATGCGTAGAGGAGGAAGAAGAAGAAGAAGAAAAAGAAGAAACTATTATTAATAGTGTTATTACCTATTATTATTATTATTATTATTATTATTATTATTATTATTATTGTTATTATATAATGAGAGCAGTTAAGTCTCGTGGACGGTGATGGGCAGGACATGCGGCACGTATGGGGGATGAAAGAGTTGCATGGAAGCTTCTTACAGGGAAAGAAGAGGGAAAACGTGCAGTTGATTGACAAAGAACGAGGTTAGAGAATAACTTTATCCATGATTTCAGGGAAGTAGATCATACTGGAGATGATTGGAAAAAATTAGCTCAGGATAGGGATGTATGGATGGCTTATATTCGCCCGGCCATGAACCTACGGGTTTGATAGAGCCAGTGAGTTGTTATTATTATTATTATTATTATTATTATTATTATTATTATTATTATTATTATTATTATTATTATTACCATTTTGTTGACAAGTCGTAACATATTTCACAAGTTCTTGTTCCATTACTGTTAAAAACAATATTGTAGACCAATCCTTAGCGTTTTTTTTTTAATTTATTAGAATCATACAGCCCTACAGGGGCCGCATAGAAAGATATGGAGGGCCATGTGTGTCTCGCGGGCCGTAGTTTAGGCGTCCCTGGTTAATCATTATAATATATGACGTTACAATAGTCGAAGTGTGGCAAGACAAGATTCTGCATAAGGATTTGTTTTAATGAAGTTGGGAGAAAATTCTTGAAACGTCTAAGATAATATAATGTAAGTCTGTTATGTAGCTCATTGATTGATAGCTCAGTGTTGTGTAGCTCAGCGTTGTGTAGCTCACTGTTGTGTAGCTCAGCGTTTGATAGCTCACGGTTACGTAGCTCGCTGTTGCGTTGTTTACTGCATTTAGCTGTCCCTTCATTCCTCTTTCTAATTTTTGTTGACTTCTGATATTACACGCTTTATATTAGCTTGACCTGTATCATGTAACTGAATGTTTTAACGCGATTTTCACCCTCTTAAAAAGATTGGATCGACTTGAAACTTTGCATACTTGTAAAAGATCCGTGACAATATAATAATTTCATATTTTGTTTCAAAATCATGGCCACAATCATCAGAAAATCAAAAAAAGTATCTTTGTTTCTATGTAACGGAATTTTTGAACACGATTTTCACCCACTTAAAGCATTGGATCGACTTGAAACTTTGTAACCGTGTAAAAGACCCGTGACAATATAATAATTTCATATTTGCTTTCTAAAATCCTTTCCAGAATCATCAGTAAATAAAAAAGTGTCTTTGTACTTATGTAACGGACTTTTATACACGATTTTCACCCATTTAGAAACATTGGATCGACTTGAAACTTTTATTATTATTATTATTATTATTATTATTATTATTATTATTATTATTATTATTATTATTATTATTATTATTATTATTATTATTTTTATTATTGTCCATCATCCATAATATTATTAATAATAATAATAACAACAATAATAATGGGTTGTATAAAAGAACGTGTAGAATGTAATTAACTAGGGATCAAACTTAACTTGTACCCAAGAAAATGACATAAAATACAAAATTCAAAAAGGCTGATCAGTAATAACAATGTTAAATGGCGTTTTGTGGGATAAGAACATATGAATGGATATCAAATTATAAATTTATAAATCCATAATTGGAAGAACGCTATCATACGGTGCAGAAACTTAGCAGATGAATAAACATTTGAGTTTAAAACTTATGTCTACTGAAATGGATTGTTCTAGACGCTCAACTAGACATTCTAAATTGAAAAAAAAAAAAAAAATCAGAAAAACTATCATCAGATAACAAATGAAAGTCCAGAATTCAATATTACATTTTATGAGATACAGACACTAGAATGATGTGGTCATACACGTAGGATGCCAAAGAAAATATTGCCCAGACAAGCTTTGGAATTGATTCCACCTTGGAAAGGAAAGAGAGATTCACCTAGATTTAAATGGATGGAGTATGAGGGAGCTAGGTCTGGAAAAATTGGAATGTGAAGATAAAGAAGAATGGAGAAAGAAAATAAAAATTAAAAAGCTTTGGGCACAGGAAGATGCTTTGTTACATTGTGAACCTGTTTATAAATAAATAAATAATAATAAAAATAGTAATACTTCCAAATAGTTAGTGTGTTTTTTCTTTAAGAATGGACAGACAAAATAAAATAGAAAGCATCTTAACAATAAAAAACTATAACTCCAACGTGAATCGAACCTGCGACCTTTTGTATACGAATCTAGCCAGTAAGTACTGAGCTAAGCGGTCACTGCCTAACCGTTATTGAAAGAAAGTTCTTCCAATGAAGAAAGGAGACGTATTGTAGTTCTACTGTGCAATTAGCTTAATCGTGTGAATCGCGCGTTAGAACTAAAATATTTTAGAGAATTCCATACCTTTAACTATCCGGTATTTCAACCCTTCCGGTAAAGGAAAAAATCTTTGCCCCTTAACCTTCTGTACATTAGTATAAAACTGTAAGCATCTGTTATCTAGCGAGAAAATACCGTACCTCTAACCATCCGGTATTTTAGCTCAACCGATAAAAGAACAAGCTTTACTCTTTAACCATTTGAATATTTGCATAAATAAATAATAGTTTTAAAAACATTAAAACAACACGCTTTATTAGAAAACCGAACTAAAAAATGAAAAATAATTTTAATTTCCAACACGCTTGGGATAAAATTAAAGTGGTCAACAAAAAAAATCAATTCCAACACATATAGAATAAAACTAGAGTTATCAACAAAAAGAAAATAATTTTACCATCAAAAGCGTGTGGTGCTCTATATCAATTAATATATTTGATAATAAACAGATATTGGTAAATTAAAGTCTCTAAGAAGAAATGGTAAAAATCATAAAAAAAGCACCCCACGATTTTGATGGTAAAATTATTTTCTTTTTGTTGATAATTCTAGTTTTATTTTTGAGTTCGGTTTTCTAATAAAGCGTGCTGTTTTAGTTTTTAAACATTACTTATTTACTCTGCTTTTGCTAGAAGAAACTTCCATGCTTCTTTCGTTCTGCACTAGTGCCACATGTTCTGCTCATCGCAGTTTATGAGACTTAACTCTTCTTATTACATGTGGTTTTTATAAATATTATGTATAATAATAATAATAATAATAATAATAATAATAATAATAATAATAATAATAATAATAATAATAATAATAATATTAATAATAACTTTATTTTACCTCGCAGGTTAAAAAAATCTTACATCTACATTACAATACACATGAATATATAAATATACATGGTATGTATACAATATAATTATTGTATACAAAATATTTTGACTCAATATATATTTAACGAGAGACCGGCGGGAGGGAGACCGTAACGGGCCACTGGGCCTAATACTTGAAAGGACGATGATGATGATGATATATTTAACGATTGAAATATAAAATGTACAAGATAGAAAAGTTAGATAAAAAACTATTAATGACACAGAATAAATTTAGTTGTCGAGAAAGAAAAAATAGTATTTAACAACATGTATTTGTATAAGCGCGACTTAAGTGCCAAGTTTGCGACAACCCCTGATATCTTGAGGATGGAAATTCCGCTATCGGGCAGAGGCTACTGTGAAAGAAGTAGAATAAGAGGGAGTGCTATGAAGAGGGATTGTTAGTAGACTGTTATCTTGTGACCTAGTGTCAATATTGTGGTAAGAAGATAACTTGTCAAATCTGGACGCCAGGTAACTAGGAGTGTAGTAATTGAGAAGCTTGAAAATAAGTGAAAAAGAGTGCAATTTACGTCTGTCAGTAAGACGGAGAATTAAAACTACTAAAGATGGAAAACAAGAAACAGAGATAAGATACAGGATCAATATAGGAAAGTATGCTATATCTGCCCTAAATGGAATAGTATGGGACAAACATATCTTCAAAAAAAAAATACTATTTTTAATACAATAATCAGAAGCATTATTACCTATGGAGCTCATGTGTGGGCTTTAAATGCACAAATGAAAAAAAAAAATTGCTCGCCACTGAAATGGACTACTGGAGACATGCTGCAAGAATATCCAGGAAGGATAAAATCAGAAATTCATATATAAAAGAAAAAATGCAGGTACAATATTCAATATTAGATTTTATAAAGAGGAAACAATTAAATTGGTAAGGACACATTGAAAGAATGGAAGAAGGAAGACTACCTAAGATAATCATGGATTGGGAACCACAGGGAAGGAGAAAGAAGGGTAGATCAAATATTACGTGGATTCAGGGAATCAATGAAGCTAAGAGGGAATGGGAAATAGAAGAAGATATATGGATGAACATACAGGAATGGAAAAATGTGTTGAAACAAATGTGTAGTTAACTGTGAACATGGGTACCGGAAAAATGTATATTCATTGTAAAAGCCGGAATAATAAAATAAAAATAAGTAAGACAGAGCCAAGAGAGGTTATTGAAGTCTTCGGAAATATGATGATAACGGCGGATGTTGAAATTGAATGAAACGCAAGCATTATGAACACGCTGCAGTCTCTACGACAAATTATAGTTTAGATCAGAGCTGCTGAAAATTATTTGTATCGGGGGCCAAAGGTCCTGTTAAAGGTATTGTGGATTATTTTTATTAATATTTAGCAGGTTTGACAATATGTTTCCGCTCCCAAATAATGTACTGTCAAGGTCTTCCACATCTCTCTGTCATTCGAATCTCCATCGTCTAATACTTTCTTTCTCACGCTGCTGAAAACACCAGTAATACACCTTATTTTTTGCTGTCCTCTTCTTCCTCTACCAAATGTCTCCCATTCTATTTTTCTTCTTGTGAATCTGTCTTCATTAATTCTTTTTTTACATGACCACACTATTTTACTGTTATTAATGGCAGCAAAAGAATAACAGATGAAATTCTCCATCAAGCAAATAATGCAAACAAAATATCGGGATGTTTAAACAATACTGTTTGGAAAAATAAAAATTTAAGAATATATACAAAAGTAAGAATATACAAATCTGTCATAAGACCAGTTCTAACATATGGTTGTGAATGCCGAACAGAAACTCAGAAAACAAAACAAAAGAAAACAAACCAATGAAGCAACCGAAATGAAAGTTTTGAGGAAAATCGCTGAGAGAGAAAATTCGCAGCTCTGTTATTAGAGAAGAATGTGAAATTGAACCTATAAACCTTTCGATAAATGACAGAGGACTAAATTGGAACGATCACATAGATAGAATGGAGAACAGTAGATTAGTGAAGAAAGTACGTGACAGGACACCTCAGCAGAAAAGGCCTTTAGGAAGACCACAACTACGATGGAAGGACGTCACCTGTAGTGAATGAACACGCAACAAGCTGCCAGCTTTCATGCGTAGATGATGAAGAAGAAGAAGAAGAAGAAAATATTAATAGTGTTATTACCTATTATTATTATTATTATTATTATTATTATTATTATTATTATTATTATTATTATTATTATTATTAGTATTATATAATGAGAGCAGTTAAGTCTCGTGGACTGCGATGGGCAGGATATGTGGCACGTATGGGGGATGAAAGAGTTGCATGGAAGCTTCTTGCAGGGAAACAAGAGGTAAAACGTGCAGTTGATTGAAAAGGAATGAGGTTGGAGAATAACTTTATCCATGATTTGATGGAAGTAGATAATACTGGAGATGATTGGAAAATATTAGCTCAGGATAGGGATGTATGGATGGCATATGTTCGCGCGGCCATGAACCGACGGGTTTGAGTTATTATTATTATTGTTATTATTATTATTATTATTATTATTATTATTACCATTTTGTTGACAAGTCGTAACATATTTCACAACTTCTTGTTCGATTACTGATAAAAACAATATTGTAGACCAATCCTTAGCATTTTTTTTTAATTTATTAGAATCATACAGCCCTACAGGGGCCGCATAGAAAGATATGGAGGGCCATGTGTGTCTCGCGGGCCGTAGTTTAGGCGTCCCTGGTTAATCATTATAATATATGACGTTACAATAATGGAAGTGTACGCAAGACAAGATTCTGCATAAGGATTTGTTTTAATGAAGTTGGGAGAAAATACTTGAAACGTCTTAAGATAATATAATGTAAGTCTGTTATGTAGCTCATTGATTGATAGCTCAGTGTTGTGTAGCTCAGCGTTGTGTAGCTCACTGTTGTGTAGCTCAGCGTTTGATAGCTCACGGTTACATAGCTCACTGTTACGTAGCTCGCTGTTGCGTTGTTTACTGCATTCAGCTGTCTCTTCATTCCTCTTTCTAATTCTTGTTGACTTCTGATATTATACGCTTTATATTAGCTTGACCTGTATCATGTAACTGAATGTTTTAACGCGATTTTCACCTACTTAAAATGATTGGATGACTTGAAACTTTTATTATTATTATTATTATTATTATTATTATTATTATAAACTAACTAACTAACTAACTAACTAACTCATTGGCACTATCGAACCCGAAGGTTCATGGCCGCGCGGACATAAGCTCTCCATACATCCCTATCCTGAGCCAATGCTTTCCAATCATTCCCTGTATAATCTACTTCCCTCAAATCATAGTTAATGTTGTTCTCCTACCTCATTCTTGGTCTACCAACTGGGCGTTTTCCCCCTGGCTTTCCTACAAGAAGCTTCCATGCACGTCTTTCATTCCCCATACGCGCAACATGTCCTGCCCATCGCAGTCTACGAGACTTAACTGTTCTTATTATATCTGGCTTCCTATAAAGACCATGTAGTTCATTGTTATGTAGTCTTCTCCATTCACCTGTCTGTTCATCTCTCTTTGGTCCAAACATTTTCCTAAGAACTTTATTCTCAAATACTCGTAATCTCCTCTCCTCCCTTAAAGTAAGAGTCCATGTTTCGCACCCATATAATATAACTGGTAGAATAATAGTTTTATATATTTTCAGCTTAACGTTTTTTGAAAGGAGTTGGAACATCAAAAGTCTCTGCAATGCATAATAGCACGCATTTCCAGAATTGAGCCTATGTTTAATTTCTTTGTGCATCTCATTCCTATTTGTGATTACTGTTCCTAGGTATTTGAATTCAGCCACTTCCTCAAAACCTCCCTCACTCGTCATAAGCTGTCCATCTCCATCATCTACTGAATTTCTACGTGTGACCATATATTTAGTTTTACTGATATTTTCTTCCAGTCCTAATTTCTTAGTGTTACTCAATAGTGTGTGCGTGTTGGCCTTTAGTATCTCCTCGCTATCGGCCACTAGTACTACATCATCAGCATAAACTAACAGCTTATTAATACCATTCAGTTGTAAGCCTTCCTCATTCTCTAAAGATTTAATGGCATGCTCTAGTACAAAATTAAATAGTAGAGGAGATAGTGCATCTCCTTGCTTCAACCCATTCTGGATTTCAAAAGTGTCTGAAAACTGTTTGCCTACACGTACCCTACTCTTTGAGCCATTTAGACATATTCGTGTAAGTCTAACTAACTTTTTAGGAATTCCGAACTCCAGCAGGATACTATATAACTTCTCCCTCTTAATTGAATTATATGCTATTTTTGAAGTCTACATATAGTTGATATACAGTACCATTATATTCACATTTCTTCTCTAAAATCCGTCTTATACTGAAAATCTGATCTGTTGTAGACCTGTTTCTTCTAAATGCACATTGATGATCTCCTAGCATGTCATCAATATAGGGAGTAAGTCTGCTTACTAATATATTTGTTAGAATTTTGTAGGAAGTTGACAGTAATGAGATGCCCTTGTAGTTGTTGCAATCAGTTTTATCTCCTTTCTTATAAATTGGAATGATAATTGATTCCTTCCATTCATCTGGAAGAGCTTCTTTTCCCCAAATCATACTAAGCAACCAGCGTTTCTTGTCCATCAATTTTCTCTCCCCCTGATTTTATCAGTTCTGCTGGGATCTCATCTGAACCTGATGCTTTATACTTTATACATCTTCAATTTTTCAATCGCCATTTCAACCTCTAATGCACTTGGCTCTGTGACTAGCATTTCTGCTATTTGTAACTTATCCTCCTCAATGTCCTGTTCTGTATGTACATTTAATAGCTGATTAAAGTAACCTTTCCACCTATTAGTATACTCCTAGAATCTGCAATCATATCCCCATTTTCATTCCGAATTATGTTTGTTCTAGCCTGAAACCCTTTCTTCTCTATACTAATTCCCTGATATAATTCTCTAATGTTCCTATTTCTTGCATTCATTTCAAGATCATTAATCTTCTTCCTCTCAAATATTCCCTCTTTTTACTCTTTAGTAACTTGGTGGTTTCCCGTCTAACACTACCCAATTGCTCTAAATTTACCTCATTTGGCTCGTGTAACCATTTCATTTTTGCTAGCTTTCTTTTCTTTACATTGTTGACATTATTATTATTATTATTATTATTATTATTATTATTATTATTATTGTCCATCATCCATAATATTAATAATAATAATAATAATAATAATAATAATAATAATAATAATAATAATAACAACAATAATAATGGGTTGTATAAAACAACGTGAAGAATGTAATTAAACTAGGGATCAAACTTAACTTGTACCCAAGAAAATGACATAAAATACAAAATTCAAAAAGGCTGAGCAGTAATAACAATGTTAAATGGCGTTTTGTGGGATAAGAACATATGAATGGATACCAAATTATAAATTTATAAATCCATAATTGGAAGAACACTATCATACGGTGCAGAAACTTGGCAGTTGAATAAACATTTGACTTTAAAACTTATGTCTACCGAAATGGATTGTTCTAGACGCTCAACTAGACATTCTAAATGAAAAAAAAAAAAAAAAAAAAAAATCAGAAAACCACAATCAGATAACAAATGAAAGTCAAGAATTCAATATTACATATTATGAGATACAGACACAAGAATGATATGGTCATACACGTAGGATGCCAAAGAAAATATTGCCCAGACAAGCATCTTTTAATTGATTCCACCTGGGGAAGGAAGGGAAGAGAGATTCACCTAGATTTAAATGGATGGGTGATGTAAGAAGTATGAGGGAGCTAGGACTGGAAAAATTGGAATGTGAAGATAAAGAAAAATGGAGAAAGAAAATAAAAATTAAAAAGCTTTGGGCACAGAAAGATGCTTTGTTACATTGTGAACCTGTTTATAAATAAATAAATAATAATAAAAATAGTAATACTTCCAAATAGTTAGTGTGTTTTTTCTTTAAGAATGGACAGACAAAATAAAATAGAAAGCATCTTAGCAATAAAAAACTTTAACTCCAACGTGAATCGAACCTGCGACCTTTTGCATACGTTTCTAGCCACTAAGCACTGAGCTAAGCGGTCCACTGCCTGACGGTTATTGAAAGAAAGTTCTTCCAATGAAGAAAGGAGACGTATTGTAGTTCAACTGTGCAATTAGCTTAATCGTGTTGAATCGCGCGTTATAACTAAAATATTTTAGAGAATTCTGTACCTTTAAACTATGCGGAATTTCATCTCTTCCGGTAAAGGAAAAATCTTTACCCCCTTAACCTTCTGTACATTACTATAAAAATGTAAGCATCTGTTATCTAGCGAGAAAATACCGTACCTCTAACCATCCGGTATTTTAGCTCAACCGATAAAAGAACAAGCTTTACTCTTTAACCATTTGAATATTTGTAGAAATAAATAATAGTTTTAAAAAACTAAAATAACACGCTTTTATTAGAAAACCGAACTAAAAAATGAAAAATTAATTTTAATTTCCAAACACGCTTGGGTTTAAAATTAAAGTTGCCAACAAAAAAAAAATCATCTCCAACCACATATAGAATATAAAACTAGAGTTATCTACAAAAAAATAATTTTACCATCAAAAGCGTGGGGTGCTTTCTAGAGTTCTTACGTTTTCTTCTTAGAGACTTTACTTTTACCAATATCTGTTTATTATCAAATATATTAATTTATATAGAGCACCCCACGCTTTTCATGGTAAAATTATTATTTTTTGTGTTCAAAGATCCCATTACATAGATAAAATACCCTTTTTTTTTCTTTCTGATGATTCTGGCCAGGATTTTAGAAAAAAATGAAATTATTGTATTGTCACTGATCCTTTACAAGTATACAAAGTTTCAAAGCGATCCAATGATTTTAAGTGGGCTTTAAATGCACAAATGGAAAAAAAAAATTGCTCGCCACTGAAATGGACTACTGGAGACGCGCTGCAAGAATATCCAGGAAGGATAAAATCAGAAATTCATATATAAAACAAACAATGCAGGTACAATTTTCAATATTAAATTTTATAAAGAATAAACAATTAAATTGGTACGGACACATTAGAAGAATGGAAGAAGGAAGACTACCTAAGATAATCATGGATTGGGAACCACAGGGAAGGAAAAAGAAGGGTAGATCAAATATTACGTGGATTGAGGGAATCAATGAAGCTAAGAGGGAATGGGAAATAGAAGAAGATATATTGATGAATAGACAGGAATGGAAAAATGTGTTGAAACAAATGTGTAGTTAACTGTGAACATGGGTACCGGAAAAATGTACATTCATTGTAAAAGCCGGAATAATAAGATAAAAATAAGTAAGACGGAGCCAAGACAGGTTATTGAAGTGGTTCGGAAATATGATGATAACGGCGGATGTTGAAAATGAATGAAACGCAAGCATTATGAACACGCTGCAGTCTATACGACAAATTATAGTTTAGATCAGAGCTGCTCAAAATTATTTGTATCGCGGGCCAAAGGTCCTGTTAAAGGTATTGTGGATTATTTTTATTAATATTTACAGGTTTGACAATATCTTTCTGCTTCCAATTAATGTACTGTCAAGGTCTTCCACATCTCTCTATCATTCGAATCTCCATCGTCTAATACTTTCTTTCTTCACGCTGCTGAAAACACCAGTAATACACCTGATTTTTTGCTGTCCTCTTCTTCCTCTACCAAATGTCCCCCATTCTATTTTTCTTCTTGTGAATCTTGTCTTCATTAATTCTTTTTACATGCCCACACTATTTTACTGTTATTATTAATGGCAGGAACAGAATAGCAGATGAAATCCTCCATCAAGCAAATAATGCAAACAAAATATCGGGATGTTTAAACAATACTGTTTGGAAACATAAAATTTAAGAATAGATACAAAAGTAAGAATATACAAATCTTTCATAAGACCAGTTCTAACATATGGTTGTGAATGCCGAACAGAAACTCAGAAAACAAAACAAAACAAAACAAAACAAATCAATGAAACAACCGAAATGAAAGTTTTGAGGAAAATCGCTGAGAGAGAAAATTCGCAGCTCTGTTATTAGAGAAGAGTGTGAAATTGAACCTATAAACCTTTGGATAAATGATAGAAGACTAAATTGGAACGATCACATAGATAGAATGGAGAACAGTTGATTAGTGAAGAAAGTACGTGACAGGAACACCTCAGCAGAAAAGTCCTTTAGGAAGACCACAAACTACGATGGAAGGACGTCACCTGTAGTGAATGAACACGCAACAAGCTGCCAGCTTTCATGCGTAGATGAAGAAGAAGAAGAAGAAAATATTATTAATAGTGTTATTACCTATTATTATTATTATTATTATTATTATTATTATATAATGAGAGCAGTTAAGTCTCGTGGACTGCGATTGGAAGGATATGTGGCACGTGTGGGGGGTGAAAGGGTTGCATGGAAGCTTCTTGCAGGGAAACAAGAGGGAAAACGTGCAGTTGATTGACAAAGAACGAGGTTGGAGAATAACTTTATCCATGATTTGAGGGAAGTAGATTTTACTGGAGATGATTGGAAAATATTAGCTCAGTATAGGGATGTATGGATGGCTTATGTTCGCGGGCGGCCATGAACCTATGGGTTTGATAGAGCCAGTGACTTATTATTATTATTATTATTATTATTATTATTACCATTTTGTTGACAAGTCGTAACATATTTCACAAGTTCTTGTTCCATTACTGATAAAAACAATATTGTAGACCAATCCTTAGCATTTTTTTAATTTATTAGAATCATACAGCCCTATAGGGGCCGCATAGAAAGATATGGAGGGCCATGTGTGTCTCGCGGGCCGTAGTTTAGGCGTCCCTGGTTAATCATTATAATATATGACGTTACAATAATGGAAGTGTACGCAAGACAAGATTCTGCATAAGGATTTGTTTTAATGAAGTTGGGAGAAAATACTTGAAACGTCTTAAGATAATATAATGTAAGTCTGTTATGTAGCTCATTGATTGATAGCTCAGTGTTGTGTAGCTCAGCGTTGTGTAGCTCACTGTTGTGTAGCTCAGCGTTTGATAGCTCACGGTTACATAGCTCACTGTTGCGTTGTTTACTGCATTCAGCTGTCCCTTCATTCCTCTTTCTAATTTCTGTTGACTTCTGATATTACACGCTTTATATTAGCTTGACCTGTATCATGTAACTGAATGTTTTAACGCGATTTTCACCCTCTTAAAATGATTGGATCGATTTGAAACTTTGCATACTTGTAAAAGATCCGTGACAATATAATAATTTCATATTTTGTTTCCAAAATCATGGCCACAATCATCAGAAAATCAAAAAAGTATCTTTGTTTCTATGTAACGGAATTTTTGAACACGATTTTCACCCACTTAAAGCATTGGATCGACTTGAAACTTTGTATACGTGTAAAAGACCCGTGACAATATAATAATTTCATATTTGCTTTCTAAAATCCTTTCCAGAATCATCAGTAAATAAAAAAGTGTCTTTGTACTTATGTAACGGACTTTTAAACACGATTTTCACCCATTTAGAAACATTGGATCGACTTGAAACTTTTATTATTATTATTATTATTATTATTATTATTATTATTGTTATTATTTTTATTATTGTCCATCATCCATAATATTAATAATAACAATAACAACAATAATAATGGGTTGTATAAAAGAGCGTGTAGAATGTAATTAACTAGGGATCAAACTTAACTTGTACCCAAGAAAATGACATAAAATACAAAATTCAAAAAGGCTGATCAGTAATAACAATGTTAAATGGCGTTTTGTGGGATAAGAACATATCAATGGATATCAAATTATAAATTTATAAATCCATAATTGGAAGAACGCTATCATACGGTGCAGAAACTTAGCAGATGAATAAACATTTGAGTTTAAAACTTATGTCTACTGAAATGGATTGTTCTAGACGCTCAACTAGACATTCTAAATTGAAAAAAAAAAAAATCAGAAAAACAATCATCAGATAACAAATGAAAGTCCAGAATTCAATATTACATTTTATGAGATACAGACACTAGAATGATGTGGTCATACACGTAGGATGCCAAAGAAAATATTGCCCAGCCAAGCTTTGGAATTGATTCCACCTTGGAAAGGAAAGAGAGATTCACCTGGATTTAAATGGATGGAGTATGAGGGAGCTAGGTCTGGAAAAATTGGAATGTGAAGATAAAGAAGAATGGAGAAAGAAAATAAAAATTAAAAAGCTTTGGGCACAGGAAGATGCTTTGTTACATTGTGAACCTGTTTATAAATAAATAAATAATAATAAAAATAGTAATACTTCCAAATAGTTAGTATGTTTTTTCTTTAAGAATGGACAGACAAAATAAAATAGAAAGCATCTTAACAATAAAAAACTTTAACACCAACGTGAATCGAACCTGCGACCTTTTGCATACGAATCTAGCCACTAAGCACTGAGCTAAGAGGCCACTGCTTGACGGTTATTGAAAGAAAGTTCTTCCAATGAAGAAAGGAGACGTATTGTAGTTCAACTGTGCAATTAGCTTAATCGTGTGAATCGCGCGTTATAACTAAAATATTTTAGAGAATTCTGTACCTTTAACTATGCGGAATTTCATCTCTTCCGGTAAAGGAAAAATCTTTACCCCCTTAACCTTCTGTACATTACTATAAAAATGTAAGCATCTGTTATCTAGCGAGAAAATACCGTACCTCTAACCATCCGGTATTTTAGCTCAACCGATAAAAGAACAAGCTTTACTCTTTAACCATTTGAATATTTGTAGAAATAAATAATAGTTTTAAAAAACTAAAATAACACGCTTTATTAGAAAACCGAACTAAAAAATGAAAAATAATTTTAATTTCCAACACGCTTGGGTTAAAATTAAAGTTGCCAACAAAAAAAAATCATCTCCAACACATATAGAATAAAACTAGAGTTATCTACAAAAAAATAATTTTACCATCAAAAGCGTGGGGTGCTTTCTAGAGTTCTTACGTTTTCTTCTTAGAGACTTTACTTTTACCAATATCTGTTTATTATCAAATATATTAATTTATATAGAGCACCCCACGCTTTTCATGGTAAAATTATTATTTTTGTGTTCAAAGATCCCATTACATAGATAAAATACCCTTTTTTTTTCTTTCTGATGATTCTGGCCAGGATTTTAGAAAAAAATGAAATTATTGTATTGTCACTGGTCCTTTACAAGTATACAAAGTTTCAAAGCGATCCAATGATTTTAAGTGGGCTTTAAATGCACAAATGGAAAAAAAAAATTGCTCGCCACTGAAATGGACTACTGGAGACGCGCTGCAAGAATATCCAGGAAGGATAAACTCAGAAATTCATATATAAAACAACAATGCAGGTACAATATTCAATATTAAATTTTATAAAGAAGAAACAATTAAATTGGTACGGACACATTAGAAGAATGGAAGAAGGAAGACTACCTAAGATAATCATGGATTGGGAACCACAGGGAAGGAAAAAGAAGGGTAGATCAAATATTACGTGGATTGAGGGAATCAATGAAGCTAAGAGGGAATGGGAAATAGAAGAAGATATATTGATGAATAGACAGGAATGGAAAAATGTGTTGAAACAAATGTGTAGTTAACTGTGAACATGGGTACCGGAAAAATGTACATTCATTGTAAAAGCCGGAATAATAAAATAAAAATAAATAAGACGGAGCCAAGACAGGTTATTGAAGTGGTTCGGAAATATGATGATAACGGCGGATGTTGAAAATGAATGAAACGCAAGCATTATGAACACGCTGCAGTCTATACGACAAATTATAGTTTAGATCAGAGCTGTTCAAAATTATTTGTATCGCTGGCCAAAGGTCCTGTTAAAGGTATTGTGGATTATTTTTATTAATATTTACAGGTTTGACAATATCTTTCTGCTTCCAATTAATGTACTGTCAAGGTCTTCCACATCTCTCTGTCATTCGAATCTCCATCGTCTAATACTTTCTTTCTCACGCTGCTGAAAACACCAGTAATACACCTGATTTTTTGCTGTCCTCTTCTTCCTCTACCAAATGTCCCCCATTCTATTTTTCTTCTTGTGAATCTGTCTTCATTAATTCTTTTTACATGCCCACACTATTTTACTGTTATTATTAATGGCAGGAACAGAATAGCAGATGAAATCCTCCATCAAGCAAATAATGCAAACAAAATATCGGGATGTTTAAACAATACTGTTTGGAAACATAAAATTTAAGAATAGATACAAAAGTAAGAATATACAAATCTTTCATAAGACCAGTTCTAACATATGGTTGTGAATGCCGAACAGAAACTCAGAAAACAAAACAAAACAAAACAAAACAAATCAATGAAACAACCGAAATGAAAGTTTTGAGGAAAATCGCTGAGAGAGAAAATTCGCAGCTCTGTTATTAGAGAAGAGTGTGAAATTGAACCTATAAACCTTTGGATAAATGATAGAAGACTAAATTGGAACGATCACATAGATAGAATGGAGAACAGTTGATTAGTGAAGAAAGTACGTGACAGGACACCTCAGCAGAAAAGTCCTTTAGGAAGACCACAACTACGATGGAAGGACGTCACCTGTAGTGAATGAACACGCAACAAGCTGCCAGCTTTCATGCGTAGATGAAGAAGAAGAAGAAGAAAATATTATTAATAGTGTTATTACCTATTATTATTATTATTATTATTATTATATAATGAGAGCAGTTAAGTCTCGTGGACTGCGATTGGAAGGATATGTGGCACGTGTGGGGGGTGAAAGGGTTGCATGGAAGCTTCTTGCAGGGAAACAAGAGGGAAAACGTGCAGTTGATTGACAAAGAACGAGGTTGGAGAATAACTTTATCCATGATTTGAGGGAAGTAGATTTTACTGGAGATGATTGGAAAATATTAGCTCAGTATAGGGATGTATGGATGGCTTATGTTCGCGCGGCCATGAACCTATGGGTTTGATAGAGCCAGTGACTTATTATTATTATTATTATTATTATTATTATTACCATTTTGTTGACAAGTCGTAACATATTTCACAAGTTCTTGTTCCATTACTGATAAAAACAATATTGTAGACCAATCCTTAGCATTTTTTTTAATTTATTAGAATCATACAGCCCTATAGGGGCCGCATAGAAAGATATGGAGGGCCATGTGTGTCTCGCGGGCCGTAGTTTAGGCGTCCCTGGTTAATCATTATCATATATGACGTTACAATAATGGAAGTGTACGCAAGACAAGATTCTGCATAAGGATTTGTTTTAATGAAGTTGGGAGAAAATACTTGAAACGTCTTAAGATAATATAATGTAAGTCTGTTATGTAGCTCATTGATTGATAGCTCAGTGTTGTGTAGCTCAGCGTTGTGTAGCTCACTGTTGTGTAGCTCAGCGTTTGATAGCTCACGGTTACATAGCTCACTGTTGCGTTGTTTACTGCATTCAGCTGTCCCTTCATTCCTCTTTCTAATTTTTGTTGACTTCTGATATTTACACGCTTTATATTAGCTTGACCTGTATCATGTAACTGAATGTTTTAACGCGATTTTCACCCTCTTAAAATGATTGGATCGATTTGAAACTTTGCATACTTGTAAAAGATCCGTGACAATATAATAATTTCATATTTTGTTTCCAAAATCATGGCCACAATCATCAGAAAATCAAAAAAAGTATCTTTGTTTCTATGTAACGGAATTTTTGAACACGATTTTCACCCACTTAAAGCATTGGATCGACTTGAAACTTTGTATACGTGTAAAAGACCCGTGACAATATAATAATTTCATATTTGCTTTCTAAAATCCTTTCCAGAATCATCAGTAAATAAAAAAGTGTCTTTGTACTTATGTAACGGACTTTTAAACACGATTTTCACCCATTTAGAAACATTGGATCGACTTGAAACTTTTATTATTATTATTATTATTATTATTATTATTGTTATTATTTTTATTATTGTCCATCATCCATAATATTAATAATAACAATAACAACAATAATAATGGGTTGTATAAAAGAGCGTGTAGAATGTAATTAACTAGGGATCAAACTTAACTTGTACCCAAGAAAATGACATAAAATACAAAATTCAAAAAGGCTGATCAGTAATAACAATGTTAAATGGCGTTTTGTGGGATAAGAACATATGAATGGATATCAAATTATAAATTTATAAATCCATAATTGGAAGAACGCTATCATACGGTGCAGAAACTTAGCAGATGAATAAACATTTGAGTTTAAAACTTATGTCTACTGAAATGGATTGTTCTAGACGCTCAACTAGACATTCTAAATTGAAAAAAAAAAAATCAGAAAAACAATCATCAGATAACAAATGAAAGTCCAGAATTCAATATTACATTTTATGAGATACAGACACTAGAATGATGTGGTCATACACGTAGGATGCCAAAGAAAATATTGCCCAGCCAAGCTTTGGAATTGATTCCACCTTGGAAAGGAAAGAGAGATTCACCTGGAGTTAAATGGATGGAGTATGAGGGAGCTAGGTCTGGAAAAATTGGAATGTGAAGATAAAGAAGAATGGAGAAAGAAAATAAAAATTAAAAAGCTTTGGGCACAGGAAGATGCTTTGTTACATTGTGAACCTGTTTATAAATAAATAAATAATAATAAAAATAGTAATACTTCCAAATAGTTAGTATGTTTTTTCTTTAAGAATGGACAGACAAAATAAAATAGAAAGCATCTTAACAATAAAAAACTTTAACTCCAACGTGAATCGAACCTGCGACCTTTTGCATACGAATCTAGCCACTAAGCACTGAGCTAAGCGGTCACTGCCTGACGGTTATTGAAAGAAAGTTCTTCCAATGAAGAAAGGAGACGTATTGTAGTTCAACTGTGCAATTAGCTTAATCGTGTGAATCGCGCGTTATAACTAAAATATTTTAGAGAATTCTGTACCTTTAACTATGCGGAACTTCATCTCTTCCGGTAAAGGAAAAATCTTTACCCCCTTAACCTTCTGTACATTACTATAAAAATGTAAGCATCTGTTATCTAGCGAGAAAATACCGTACCTCTAACCATCCGGTATTTTAGCTCAACCGATAAAAGAACAAGCTTTACTCTTTAACCATTTGAATATTTGTAGAAATAAATAATAGTTTTAAAAAACTAAAATAACACGCTTTATTAGAAAACCGAACTAAAAAATGAAAAATAATTTTAATTTCCAACACGCTTGGGATAAAATTAAAGTTGCCAACAAAAAAAAATCATCTCCAACACATATAGAATAAAACTAGAGTTATCTACAAAAAAATAATATTACCATCAAAAGCGTGGGGTGCTTTCTAGGGTTCTTACGTTTTCTTCTTAGAGACTTTACTTTTACCAATATCTGTTTATTATCAAATATATTAATTTATATAGAGCACCCCACGCTTTTCATGGTAAAATTATTATTTTTGTGTTCAAAGATCCCGTTACATAGATAAAAGACCCTTTTTTTTTCTTTCTGATGATTCTGGCCAGGATTTTAGAAAAAAATGAAATTATTGTATTGTCACTGGTCCTTTACAAGTATACAAAGTTTCAAAGCGATCCAATGATTTTAAGTGGGCTTTAAATGCACAAATGAAAAAAAAAAAAAAATTGCTCGCCACTGAAATGGACTACTGGAGACGCGCTGCAAGAATATCCAGGAAGGATAAAATCAGAAATTCATATATAAAACAAACAATGCAGGTACAATATTCAATATTAAATTTTATAAAGAAGAAACAATTAAATTGGTACGGACACATTAGAAGAATGGAAGAAGGAAGACTACCTAAGATAATCATGGATTGGGAACCACAGGGAAGAAAAAGAAGGGTAGATCAAATATTACGTGGATTGAGGGAATCAATGAAGCTAAGAGGGAATGGGAAATAGAAGAAGATATATTGATGAATAGACAGGAATGGAAAAATGTGTTGAAACAAATGTGTAGTTAACTGTGAACATGGGTACCGGAAAAATGTACATTCATTGTAAAAGCCGGAATAATAAAATAAAAATAAATAAGACGGAGCCAAGACAGGTTATTGAGTGGTTCGGAAATATGATGATAACGGCGGATGTTGAAAATGAATGAAACGCAAGCATTATGAACACGCTGCAGTCTATACGACAAATTATAGTTTAGATCAGAGCTGTTCAAAATTATTTGTATCGCGGGCCAAAGGTCCTGTTAAAGGTATTGTGGATTATTTTTATTAATATTTACAGGTTTGACAATATCTTTCTGCTTCCAATTAATGTACTGTCAAGGTCTTCCACATCTCTCTATCATTCGAATCTCCATCGTCTAATACTTTCTTTCTCACGCTGCTGAAAACACCAGTAATACACCTGATTTTTTGCTGTCCTCTTCTTCCTCTACCAAATGTCCCCCATTCTATTTTTCTTCTTGTGAATCTGTCTTCATTAATTCTTTTTACATGCCCACACTATTTTACTGTTATTATTAATGGCAGGAACAGAATAGCAGATGAAATCCTCCATCAAGCAAATAATGCAAACAAAATATCGGGATGTTTAAACAATACTGTTTGGAAACATAAAATTTAAGAATAGATACAAAAGTAAGAATATACAAATCTTTCATAAGACCAGTTCTAACATATGGTTGTGAATGCCGAACAGAAACTCAGAAAACAAAAACAAAACAAAACAAAACAAATCAATGAACAACCGAAATGAAAGTTTTGAGGAAAATCGCTGAGAGAGAAAATTCGCAGCTCTGTTATTAGAGAAGAGTGTGAAATTGAACCTATAAACCTTTGGATAAATGATAGAAGACTAAATTGGAACGATCACATAGATAGAATGGAGAACAGTTGATTAGTGAAGAAAGTACGTGACAGGACACCTCAGCAGAAAAGGCCTTTAGGAAGACCACAACTACGATGGAAGGACGTCACCTGTAGTGAATGAACACGCAACAAGCTGCCAGCTTTCATGCGTAGATGAAGAAGAAGAAGAAGAAGAAAATATTATTAATAGTGTTATTACCTATTATTATTATTATTATTATTATTATTATATAATGAGAGCAGTTAAGTCTCGTGGACTGCGATTGGAAGGATATGTGGCACGTGTGGGGGGTGAAAGGGTTGCATGGAAGCTTCTTGCAGGGAAACAAGAGGGAAAACGTGCAGTTGATTGACAAAGAACGAGGTTGGAGAATAACTTTATCCATGATTTGAGGGAAGTAGATTTTACTGGAGATGATTGGAAAATATTAGCTCAGTATAGGGATGTATGGATGGCTTATGTTCGCGCGGCCATGAACCTATGGGTTTGATAGAGCCAGTGACTTATTATTATTATTATTATTATTATTATTATTATTACCATTTTGTTGACAAGTCGTAACATATTTCACAAGTTCTTGTTCCATTACTGATAGAAACAATATTGTAGACCAATCCTTAGCATTTTTTTTTAATTTATTAGAATCATACAGCCCTACAGGGGCTGCATAGAAAGATATGGAGGGCCATGTGTGTCTCGCGGGCCGTAGTTTAGGCGTCCCTGGTTAATCATTATAATATATGACGTTACAATAATGGAAGTGTACGCAAGACAAGATTCTGCATAAGGATTTGTTTTAATGAAGTTGGGAGAAAATACTTGAAACGTCTTAAGATAATATAATGTAAGTCTGTTATGTAGCTCATTGATTGATAGCTCAGTGTTGTGTAGCTCAGCGTTGTGTAGCTCACTGTTGTGTAGCTCAGCGTTTGATAGCTCACGGTTACATAGCTCACTGTTACGTAGCTCGCTGTTGCGTTGTTTACTGCATTCAGCTGTCTCTTCATTCCTGTTTCTAATTCTTGTTGACTTCTGATATTATACGCTTTATATTAGCTTGACCTGTATCATGTAACTGAATGTTTTAACGCGATTTTCACCCACTTAAAATGATTGGGTCGACTTGAAACTTTGTATACTTGTAAAGGACCCGTGATAATATAATAATTTCATATTTATTTTCTAAAATCTTGGCCAGAATCATCAGAAAATAAAAAAAGTGTATTTGTATCTATGTAACAGAACATTTGAACACGATTTTCACCCACTTAGAAACATTTGATCGACTTGAAACTTTGTGTACTTGTATAGGACCCGTGGCAATACAATAATTTCATATTTTGTTTCTAGAATCCTGGTCAGAATCATCAGAAAATCAAAAAAATTAAAGCTGGTGTAATAGGTTGCGGACTTGTCGACTTTTTAGTCAATCGTCGTAAGAGCTCAGTTGGTAAAGCGGTTCATTCTAGTGGTATATTATTTCTGTAATCTATAGGTCGCTGGTTCAAATCCAGCTGGGAGGTTTTTTTAGAAGAGTATTACTTTCAGCTCATACTACAATAGAATCGAATTCAAAGATATTTACATTTTTATCTTATTCTGTAAAATATTAATACTAAAAAAATAGTAAAAAAAACTAAAACAACACGCTTTATTAGAAAACCGTACTAAAAAATTAAAAATATTTTTAATTTCCAACACGCTTGGGATAAAATTAAAGTGGCCAACAAAAAAATCATCTCCAACACATCTAGAATAAAACTAGAGCTATCTACAAAAAAAAATAATTTTACCGTCAAAAGCGTAGGATGCTTTTTATACGAGTAGTTTTTACGTTTTCTTCTTAGAGACTTTACTTTTACCAATATCTGTTTATTATCAAATATATTAATTGATATAGAGCACCCCATGCTTTTCATGGTAATTTTTTTTTGTAGATAACTCTAGTTTTATTTTAAATGTGTAGGAGATGATTTTTTTTTTCGTCCAATTTAATTTTATCCCAAGCGTGTTGAAAATTAAAATTATTTTTCATTTCTTTGTTCGGTTTTCTAGTAAAGCGTGTTGTTTTAGTTTTTTAAGCTATTATTTATTTACTTGTCTGTACAATTGTAAAAAAGATATAAGCTTGTGTTATCTAGCGATAAAATACCGCACCTCTAACAATATGCTATTTCAGCTCGTCTGGTAAAGGAACAATCTTTACTCCTTAGTTATTTGTACATTTCTATAAAAATATAAGCACGTGCTATCTAGCGAGAAAGATTCGTACCTCTAACGGAATTTCAGCTCATCCGGCAAAAACGAACAATCTTTACTCCATAACCATGTGTACACTTAGCGACTAAAAGAATGAGCCGCTTCAAAAAGCATAGTCCGTTATGACCCACTGCGAATGCTCGAAAATAATAAATTGGTAAGAGGTACTCGAATGAGCATTAAGTTATAAGTTCATGATTTGTCGAAAAGCTAAAGCTATGATTCATGAGGTAACGCACTGTTAAATGTTTTAAATACGATGTATTTGGTTTTAATCGTCTTAAATAGTTGAAGAACAGTGAAGGAAAAATGTTTCTAGGTATTTACGAGTGTTCGACAAATGCAATATTACACAAATTGCGACATTTCAAATATAGTTAAACTCTCGCTCATAGTGCAAAACTACAAGACAACCAATATTTAGTAAATAACAACAGACGTGCGAGTAGCGTAGATCGTTAAACCACCAGCAAGAAGATGAAATATGTATGAAAGCCAGGGTTCGAATCCTTCAGCAACGTATTTTTTTATTTATTTGTATTTTCGAATAATACATCCTATGAGTGCTATAACATTTAATTTCTGCCACGTAATCTATGTCCACTTTATATTAAGTAATATTCCCATCTTCATAAACTCTATAACACTTTTTAGCTACCGATACAAATTTAATTTGTCTGTTCAGTACCCACGTTTTTTAAATAATAATGCTATACAATGTATGTAATAAAAGATAATATAGCTTCATATATTTTTGTGTTTATTTATTTATTACGTATCAGTAAGGAAAAAGTTTCACTCTTCAATTAAAATATTTAGCATATATATATATATATATATATATATATATATTGTCAAGTCCAGTATAATAATAGCCCAAAGATGATGGACAATAATAAAAAAATATTATTATTTTTATTATTGTCCATCATCCATAATATTAATAATAATAATAAATAATAATAATAACAATCATAATAATGGGATAAATAAAAGAACGTGAAGAATGTAATTAACTAGGGATCAAAATTAACTCAAACTGTACCCAAGAAAATGACATAAAATACAGAATTCCAAAAGTCTGATCAGTAATAACAATGTTAAATGGCGTTTTGTGGGATAAGAACACATGAATGGATACCAAATTATAAATTTATAAATCCATAATTGGAAGCACGCTATCATACGGTGCAGAAACTTTGCAGTTGAATAAACATTTGAGTTTAAAACTTATGTCTATTGAAATGGATTGTTCTAGACGCTCAACTAGAC
The DNA here is from genome assembly GCA_030220185.1 of Diploptera punctata. Taxonomy (NCBI): domain Eukaryota; kingdom Metazoa; phylum Arthropoda; class Insecta; order Blattodea; family Blaberidae; genus Diploptera; species Diploptera punctata. Next base: position 782,372 of record JASPKZ010007250.1, on the reverse strand, counting down.
ATTCTAAATTGGAAAAAAATCAGAAATACAATAATCAGACAACAAATGAAAGTCCAGAATTCAATATTAGATTTTGTGAGATACAGACACTAGAATGGTATGGTCATACACGTAGGATGCCAAAGAAAATATTGCCCAGACAAGCTTTGGAATGGATTCCATCTGGGAAAGGATGGAGAAGTCCACCTAGATTTAAATCGATGGATGATGTAAGAAGAAGTGTGAAGGAGGTAGTCTGGAAAAAAAATGCAATGTGAAGATAGAGAAGAACGGAGAGAGAAATTAAAAATGTAAAAAAAGCTTTGGGCACAGGAATATGTTTTATTACATTGTGAACCTCTGGCATTAAAGTCTCCTAATAATATTATTATGTCGTTCTTGTTTATCTTATTTATTTCCTTTTGTAGAGTAGTATAAAATGTTTTTGTTTCTTCATCTACCTTTCTCCGGTGCATATATTGCTATAATTGTCATATGTCAGAGGAAAACTTTGGACAATTTTAAAAGAAAAAGGAATTAAATAAAACACACTACTTGAAAACATTATTATATCCTGCTGACCAGGTAATAATAGCAAATACGAAAGACGAACTTCAAAGGAATATTTTTAAATTACATAATATATGTGAACAATATAATCTCAAAATATCCATAGAAAAAACTAAGGTAATGGCATTCCAAGGGAAAAATCAAATCAGATCCAAAATAGTAATAGGAAACAGAATCATAGAACAGGTGAACCATCTCAATTATCTAGGATGTGACATTTCATTTAATTATGATAATGATATAACTAATAAAATAGCAAAATTCCAGGGAATATGTGGTACGATAAAACGTTCACTAAATAATAAAACAACAAGAGAGACCCAATTGAAATTTTATAAAACATTGGCAGTACCGGTACTGCTCTATGGATCAGAAGCCTGGATGCATAAAAACAAGATCTAAGTAGGATAACGGCGGCAGAAATGACATTTTTGAGATCTGTTAAAGGGTGCACTAAGGAAGACAGAATCAAGAACACAGAAATAAGATAGGAACTTGAAATATTTGCAATAACTGATAAAATGGATACATATAGACAAAAATGGAAGCAACACATAGACAGAATGAATGAAGATAGATATCCAAAACAAATAACAAAATACAAACCTAAAGGCACCCGAGATGTGGGCAGACCTAGAAAGAGATGGGCTGAAGTCGGAACGGGTCAACATACCTAATCCATGAATGCAGATGATGATGATGATGGCATTGTGAACCTGTTTATAAATAAATAAATAAATAATAATAAAAATAGCAATACTTCCAAATAGTTAGTACGTTTTTCTTTAAGAATGGACACACAGAATAAAATTATTATGAACCGCTGGTTTTCTTAGGCTTAAAGGACCTTCGGGACTTGGAAAATCTGGTAGCGTGAGTTTCTAGCCGAGCGGTAGTATGAGGATGTACAGTTCTTAATTTCAACTATTTTATTTCTAGAGAATAATTATTACAATCCCTAAGTATTCTAGCCCTAAATATCTAATCTAAGCTTATATTAAAAACTACAGTACTTCCTGGGGTTTGAGAGAGAGGGATGGGGGTTTTATAAATCTACCCTAATCTACATTGTTAAAATTCTAATATCCCTTTTGAAAATATAGTATTAAAATAGTTAAGGTAATTGATTACCTTTATTTGGTCCAGAACACATATTAAGAAAAATGGTAGCTTACTCGCCCATCAGCTGATCGTGGTTTCACACACAGACCGAGGCCCTCACTTCCCCAGGGTTATATACTAAGCTTTGACCTATAGTTACCCTAACTGTACTCACTAACATACATAGCCCTAACAGTAGTAACATTCCACTCTAAAAATAGAGATTTTACAGTTAACTTCCTTGGAAACCTTGTTCTGAAATATATCATGTCTAAAACTTTATTTCAAAAAACTTTTGTTCGTATAATTAAATAATCTATAAAATACTTAAATAAAATACTCTATGTATTCATAGTAAAAATAGAAAGCATTTTAACAATAAAAAACTTTAACTTCATCGTGAATCGAACCTGCGACCTCTTGTATACGAATCTAGCCACTAAGCACTGAGCTAAGCGGTCACTGCCTAACCATTATTGAAATAATGTTCTTCCAATGAAGAAAGGAGACGTATTGTAGTTCAACTGTGCAATTAGCTTAATCGTGTGAATCGCGCGTTAGAAATAAAATATTTGAGACAATTCCGTACCTTTATCTATCCAGTATTACAACTCGTCCGGTAAAGGAAAAATCTTTACCCCTTAACCTTATGTACATTAGTATAAAAATATAAGCATCTGTTATCTAGCGAGGAAATACCGTACCTCTAACAATCCGGTATTTTAGCTCAACCGATAAATGAACAAGCTTTACTCTTTAACCATTTGAATATTTGAATAAATAAAAAATAGTTTTAAAAAACTAAAACAACACGCTTTATTAGAAAACCGAACTAAAAAATGAAAAATAATTTTAATTTCCAACACGCTTGGGATAGAATTGAAGTGGCCAACAAAAAAATAATCTCCAACACATCTAGAATAAAACTAGAATTATCTACAAAGAAATAATTTTACCATCAAAAGCGTGGGGTGCTTTTTGTAGTTCTTACGTTTTCTTCTCAGAGACTTTACTTTTACCAATATCTGTTTATTATCAAATATATGAATTGTTATAGAGCACCACACCCTTTTCGTGGTAAAATTATTTTTTTTATACATAACTCTAGTTTTATTCTAGATGTGTTGGAGATTATTTTTTTGTTGACCACTTTAATTTTATCCCAAGCGTGTTGTAAATTAAAATTATTTTTCATTTTTTTAGTTCGGTTTTCTAATAAAGCGTGTTGTTTTAGTTTTTTAAAACTATGATTTATTTTTTATTTTTTAGTTTTAATATTTTACAGAATAAGATAAAAATGTAAATATCTTCAAATTCGATACTATTGTAGTATGAGCTAGAAGTAATACCCTTCTAAAAAAAACCTCCCAGCCGAATTTGAACCAGCGACCTACGGATTACTGAAATTATATACCACTAGAGTTCACCGCTTTGCCAACTGAGCTCTTACAACAATTGCCTAAAAAGTCGACAAGTCCGCAACCTATTATACCAGTTTTAATTTTTTTTATTTTCTGATGATTCTGGCCAGAATTTTAGAAAAACAATATGGAATTATTGTATTGTCACAGGTCCCTTACAAGTAAACAAAGTTTCAAGTCGATCCAATGTTTCTAAGTGGGTGAAAATCGTGATCGAAGATTCCGTTACATAGATACAAAGACACTTTTTTTTGATTTTCTGATGATTCTGGCCAGGATTTTAGAAAAAAAACGAAATTATTCTATTGTCACGGGTCTTTTACAAGTACACACAGTCTCAAGTCGATCCAATGTTTCTAAGTGGGTGAAAATAGTTTTCAAAGATTCCGTTACATAGATACAAAGACACTTTTTTTGATTTTCTGATGATTCTGGCCAGGATTTAAAAATAATAAATATGAAATTATTGTATTATCACGGGTGCTTTACAAGTATACAAAGTTTCAAGTCGATCCAATGTTTCTAAGTGGGTGAAAATCGTGTTCAAAGATTCCGTTACATAGATACAATGACACTTTTTTATTTTCTGATGCTTCTGGCCAGGATTTTAGAAAAAAATGAAATTATTTTATTGCCACAGGTCCTTTACAAGTATACAAAGTTTCAAATCGATCCAATAATTTTAAGTGGGTGAAAATCGCGTTGAAAAATTCCGTTACATAGATAGATATATAGATACAAGTAAAGCTAATATAAAGCGTGTAAAAATAAATAACTTATCTAGCGAGAAAATGCAGTTCCTCCAACTATCTGGTATTTTAGTTAGTCCGCTAAAGGAACAATTTTACCCCTTAACCATCCGTACAAAAATATATCATTTGTTATCTAGCAAGAAAATTCCGTACCTCAAACTATCTGGTTCGTCTGGTAAAGGAACATTTTTTACTTCTTAACCATCTTTATATACAGGGTGGACCGCTCGAATGGACCTAATTTCAATTGCTTGTTACTGGCAAACGGTTGAAGATAGAAACTTAAAACAACGTTCATATTACAGAAAAACTCACCAAGTTTTGATATCCAGATCACCACATCTCTATATGAGCCCCAGCAGTCACTGTGACGATATCAAACCCTGTATGTATAAAATATAAGCATTTGTTATCTAGTGAGAAAATTCCGTACCTCTACTATCCGGTATTTTAACTCATCCGATAAAAGAACAAGCTTTATTCTTTAACCATTTGGATATTTGTATAAAAAATAACGTACTGTAATCTAGGAAGAAAATTCCATACTTCCAACTATCCGGTATTTAACTCGTTCGATAAAAGAACAATCTATGCTCTTCTACTATTCATACATCTACACAAAAATTAAATTACTGTTATCTAACGAGAAAATTCCGTACCTCCGGTATTTTATTTCGACCGGTAAAGGAACAATTTTTACTCCTTAGCCATCTGTACATTTCAAAAAAATATAAACTTCTGGTATCTAGCAAGAAAAAATTAGTACTTCTAACTAACAGGTATTTTAGCCCGTCCGATAAAAGAACAATCTTTACCCTTTAATCATCTGAATATTTTTATAAAAATTAACGTACTGTAATCTATGGGGAAAATTCCGTACCTGTAACTATCCGGTATTTTAGCTCGTCCGCAAAAAGAACATTTGATTATTTGTATAAAAATATAAAGTTCTGTAATCTACCGAGAAAATTCTGTACCTCTAACTATCCGGCATTTTAGCTCGTCCGATAATAGAACAATCTTTACTCTTTAACCATTTGAATATTTGTATAAAAAATAAAGTACTGTAATCTATCGAAAAACCTCCGTACCTCTAAGTATCCTCTATTTTAGCCCCTCCGAAAAAAAATTAAGTACTGTTATGTAGCGAGAAAATTCCGTACCTCTAACTATCCGGTATTTTAGCTCCTCCGGTAAAAGAACAATCTTTACTATTTACCCATATGAATATTTATACACAAAATTAAGTACTGTAAGCTACCGAGAAATTTCAGTATCTCCAACTATCCGGTATTTTAGCTCGTCCGATAAAAGAACAATCTTTACTCTTTAACCATTTGAATATTTGTATAAAAAATAGAGTACTGTAATCTATCGAAAAACCCTCGTACCTCTAAGTATCCTCTATTTTAGCCCCTCCGAAAAAAATTAAGTACTGTAATCTACCGAGAAAATTCCGTACATCCAACTATCCGGTATTTTAGCTCGTCCGGAAAAAATACTATTTGAATATTAGTATAAAAAATAAAGTACTGTAATCTGGCGAGAAAATTCCTTAACTCTAACTGTTCAGTTATTTCGCTCGTCCGATAAAAAATAATCTTTACTCTTTAACAATTTGAAAATTTGTATAAAAAAGAAAGTACTGTAATCTACCGAGAAAGTTCCGTACCTTTAACTATACGGTATTTTCGCTTGTTCGATAAAAAAGCAATCTTTACTCTTTAACCATTTGAAAATTTGAATAAAAAAGAAAGTACTGTAATCTACCGAGAAAGTTCCGTACCTCTAACTATACGGTATTTTCGCTCGTTCGATAAAAAAGCAATCTTTACTCTTTAACCATTTGAAAATTTGTATAAAAAGAAAGTACTGTAATCTACCGAGAAAGTTCCGTACCTCTAACTGTACGGTATTTTCGCTCGTTCGATAAAAAAGCAATCTTTACTCTTTAACCATTTGAAAATTTGTATAAAAAAGAAAGTACTGTAATCTACCGAGAAAGTTCCGTACCTCTAACTATACGTTATTTTTGCTCGTTCGATAAAAAAGCAATCTTTACTCTTTAACCATTTGAAAATCTGTATAAAAAAGAAAGTACTGTAATCTACCGAGAAAGTTCCGTACCTCTAACTATACGGTATTTTCGCTCGTCCGATAAAAAAGCAATCTTTACTCTTTAACCATTTGAAAATTTGTATAAAAAAGAAAGTACTGTAATCTACCGAGAAAGTTCCGTACCTCTAACTATACGGTATTTTCGCTCGTCCGATAAAAAAGCAATCTTTACTCTTTAACCATTTGAAAATTTGTATAAAAAAGAAAGTACTGTAATCTACCGAGAAAGTTCCGTACCTCTAACTATACGGTATTTTCACTCGTCCGATAAAAAAGCAATCTTTACTCTTTAACCATTTTAATATGGTGGACTAGTGGTTATGCTCCCTGCCTCTGGTCCCGAGGGTCGCGGGTTCAAACCCGGCCGGGATCGATGGATTGTCTTAGGACGTAAAAATCCAAGGAGCAAGTCCTCCGGGAGGGACTTTAAGCCGTGGGTCCCGAGTCTGAAGATTTTCAGGCTCGTAAAAAATCCTTAAGCCTGAATGAAAAGGCTCTAAGCAAAATTTACCGAACTTTCCCGTCCTAGTACTACCTTGGTTTCATAGATGTCAGTATGAGGCGGAACGCTGACCACGGACCACTCAAAATGACATCTATACGAAAACAAGTGTAACTTAATTAACATGGTTCAAATTCTTCCCTGTAGGGGGAGAGTGCCTAAATCTGTGTAAAGGGAAAACATAGGCTTACAATACAATACAATAAAAAATAAAGTACTGTAATCTACCGATAAAATTCCGTAACTCTAAGTATCCGGTACAGTAAAAGCTTCTTATTTTCGGTTCGCTTATTCACGTTTTCATTATTCGCGGGTTAAAAAATTGCGACACAGATCCTGTATTCCCGGCTAAAAATTTACTAACGCATCCGCAACTTTTTTTTTTACTGCAGGCACGTGCCAAGGCGGCTTTTACAAAGACCGATTCAAATCAAATGGACAAATTAATATCAAAGTAAAACAAAACTTATTGTCACTAAGCCTAAAGTTCGTTGTTAAAAGCCACCGCCGTCGTAATTCATGTGCAGCTAGGACCGTTATAAATGCCGCCCTGGCCACGAATGGTGTTGTATTGTTCAAACTTTTCATTCGTTGCAATAATTTTGATTCAATAACACATGTCTCTTCTGCTTTGTTGTCAATTTTTAACGAAGAGTAAAACGAAAGAATAATTAGTTCCGAAGCGGAAAAAAAAAAGTAGTGTTGCCGCAAAAAGTAAAAACAGGAATGTTTGACTGTTCACGCGCTGGTGAGTCTCTTTCGTCTATATCACTCTGTTTCAACTGTATGATTCATGAAGAAGCCCGAAGACAATTCTATCTTAGAATTCACAGTTGTATGTCATATGAATTGAAAGACTTTTTAAAAGCGACCAAAAAAAAAACTACTAACTTAATTAAACTCTTTCTATATTGAAGCTAATATTGCAGCCCAAGTATTTGAAACTAGACACATGTTCTTTACTTTGGTTTCTAGAATAATTTTACATCTCACTCGATGTTTTACTCTAACAGCCATGATCTTACTTTTTCTTAGTGATATATTTAGATCGTATAATATAAATATTTTATTTAATTCATCCTGGATCTGTACAAGACAAATTATTAAATCACTCACCACCGGGAATAAACCGGATAAGTCAAGTTCTTCCATTTTATATTTTCTCCTAGTTTTGCGGTATCTTAGCACGTCCGGTAAAGGAACAATCTAACTGTACATTTGTATAAAAAATATAAGCTTGCGTTATCTAGCGAGAAAATTCCTTACTTCTAACTATCCGGTATTTTAGTACGCCCAGTAGAGGAACAATCTATACCCACAAGCCATCTGTACATTTGTATAAGATATTAGCTTGCGTTATCTAGCGAGAAAATTTCATACTTCTAACAATCCAGTATTTTAGCATGCGCCGTACAGGAACAATCTATACCCACAAGCCATCTGTACATTTGTATAAAAATATAAGCTTGTGTTACCTAGCGAGAAAATTCCACACTTCTAACAATCCAGTATTTTAGCACGCGCCGTACAGGAACAATCTATACCCACAAGCCATTTGAACATTTGTATAAAAATATAAGCTTGTGTTACCTAGCGAGAAAATTCCATACTTCTAACAATCCAGTATTTTAGCACGCGCCGTACAGGAACAATCTATACCCACAAGCCATCTGTACATTTGTATAAAAATATAAGCTTGTGTTACCTAGCGAGAAAATTCCATACTTCTAACAATCCAGTATTTTAGCACGCGCCGTACAGGAACAATCTATACTCACAAGCCATCTGTACATTTGTATAGAATATAAGCTTGTGCTACCTAGCGAGAAAATTCCATACTTCTAACAATCCAGTATTTTATCACGCGCCGTACAGGAACAATCTATACCCACAAGCCATCTGTACATTTGTATAAAAATATAAGCTTGTGTTACCTAGCGAGAAAATTACATACTTCTAACAATCCAGTATTTTAGCACGCACCGTACAGGAACAATCTATACCCACAAGCCATCTGTACATTTCTATAAAAATATAAGCTTGTGCTACCTAGCGAGAAAATTCCATACTTCTAACAATCCAGTATTTTAGCACGCGCCGTACAGGAACAATCTATACCCACAAGCCATCTGTACATTTGTATAAAAATATAAGCTTGTGTTACCTAGCGAGAAAATTCCATACTTCTAACAATCCAGTATTTTAGCACGCGCCGTACAGGAACAATCTATACCCACAAGCCATCTGTACATTTGTATAAGAATATAAGCTTGTGCTACCTAGCGAGAAAATTCCATACTTCAAACAATCCAGCATTTTTGCACGCGCCGTACAGGAACAATCTATACCCACAAGCCATCTGTACATTTGTATAAAAATATAAGCTTGTGTTACCTAGCGAGAAAATTCCACACTTCTAACAATCCAGTATTTTAGCACGCGCCGTACAAGAACAATCTATACCCACAAGCCATCTGTACATTTGTATAAAAATATAAGCTTGTGTTACCTAGCGAGAAAATTCCATACTTCTAACAATCCAGAATTTTAGCACGCGCCGTACAGGAACAATCTATACCCACAAGCCATCTGTACATTTGTATAAAAATATAAGCTTGTGTTACCTAGCGAGAAAATTCCATACTTCTAACAATCCAGTATTTTAGCACGCGCCGTACAGGAACAATCTATACTCACAAGCCATCTGTACATTTGTATAGAATATAAGCTTGTGCTACCTAGCGAGAAAATTCCATACTTCTAACAATCCAGTAATTTATCACGCGCCGTACAGGAACAATCTATACCCACAAGCCATCTGTACATTTGTATAAAAATATAAGCTTGTGTTACCTAGCGAGAAAATTCCATACTTCTAACAATCCAGTATTTTAGCACGCGCCGTACAGGAACAATCTATACCCACAAGCCATCTGTACATTTCTATAAAAATATAAGCATGTGCTACCTAGCGAGAAAATTCCATACTTCTAACAATCCAGTATTTTAGCACGCGCCGTACAGGAACAATCTATACCCACAAGCCATCTGTACATTTGTATAAAAATATAAGCTTGTGTTACCTAGCGAGAAAATTCCATACTTCTAACAATCCAGTATTTTAGCACGCGCCGTACAGGAACAATCTATACCCACAAGCCATCTGTACATTTGTATAAGAATATAAGCTTGTGCTACCTAGCGAGAAAATTCCATACTTCTAACAATCCAGCATTTTAGCACGCGCCGTACAGGAACAATCTATACCCACAAGCCATCTGTACATTTGTATAAAAATATAAGCTTGTGTTACCTAGCGAGAAAATTCCATACTTCTAACAATCCAGTACTTTAGCACGAGCCGTACAGGAACAATCTATACCCACAAGCCATCTGTACATTTGTATAAAAATATAAGCTTGTGTTACCTAGCGAGAAAATTCCATACTTCTAACAATCCAGTATTTTAGCACGCGCCGTACAGGAACAATCTATACCCACAAGCCATCTGTACATTTGTATAAAAATATAAGCTTGTGTTACCTAGCGAGAAAATTCCATACTTCTAACAATCCAGTATTTTAGCACGCGCGCCGTACAGGAACAATCTATACCCACAAGCCATCTGTACATTTGTATAAAAATATAAGCTTGTGTTACCTAGCGAGAAAATTCCATACTTCTAACAATCCAGTATTTTAGCACGCGCCGTACAGGAACAATCTATACCCACAAGCCATCTGTACATTTGTATAAAAATATAAACTTGTGTTACCTAGCGAGAAAATTCCATACTTCTAACAATCCAGTATTTTAGCACGCGCCGTACAGGAACAATCTATACCCACAAGCCATCAGTACATTTGTATAAGAATATAAGCTTGTGTTACCCAGCGAGATGATTCCATACTTCTAACAATCCAGTATTTTAGCACGCCCAGTACAGGAACAATCTATACCCACAAGCCATCTGTACATTTCTATAAAAATATAAGCTTGTGTTACCTAGCGAGAAAATTCCATACTTCTAACAATCCAGTATTTTAGCACGCGCCGTACAGGAACAATCTATACCCACAAGCCATCTGTACATTTGTATAAAAATATAAACTTGTGTTACCTAGCGAGAAAATTCCATACTTCTAACAATCCAGTATTTTAGCACGCGCCGTACAGGAACAATCTATACCCACAAGCCATCTGTACATTTGTATAAGAATATAAGCTTGTGTTACCCAGCGAGATGATTCCATACTTCTAACAATCCAGTAATTTAGCACGCCCAGTACAGGAACAATCTATACCCACAAGCCATCTGTACATTTGTATAAGATATAAGCTTGTGTTATCTAGCGAGAAAATTCCATACTTCTAACTATCTGGTATTTCAGCACGCCCATTACAGGAACAATTTATACCCATCTGTAATTTTGTATATGAATATAAGCTTGTGTAATCTAGCGAGAAAATTCCATACTTCTAACTATCCAGTATTTTTGCACGCCCAGTACAGGAAAAATCTATACCCACGAGCCATCTGTACATTTGTATAAAAATATAAGCATGTGTGATCTAGCGAGAAAATTCCATACTTCTAAATATCCAGTATTTTAGCACGCCCAGTACAGGGAAAATCTATCCCCACGCGAAATGTGTGCATTTGTTTAAGGATATAAGATTGTGTAATCTAGCGAGAAAATTCCATACTTCTAACTATCCAGTATTTTAGCACCCCCAGTACAGGGAAAATCTATCCCCAAGCGCCATCTGTATATTTGTGTAACAATGTAGGCTTGTGTAATCTAGCGAGAAAATTACATACTTCTAACTATCCAGTATTTTAGCACGCGCAATAGAGGAACAATCTATCCCCACGCGAAATGTGTGCATTTGTATAAGGATATAAGATTGTGTAATCTAGCGAGAAAATTACATACTTGTAACTATCCAGTATTTTAGCACCCCCAGTACAGGGAAAATCTATCCTCAAGCGCCATCTGTACATTTGTGTAACAATATACGCTTGTGTAATCTAGCGAGAAAATTACATACTTCTAACTATCCAGTATCTTAGCACGCCCAGTGCTGGGACAATCTATTCCACGCGCCATCTGTACATTTGTATAAGAATATAAGCTTGTGTATTCTAGCGAGAAAATTATATACTTCTAACTATCCAGTATTTTAGCACCCCCAGTACAGGGACAATCTATCCCCAAGCGCCATATGTACATTCGTGTAACAATATACGCTTGTGTAATCTAGCGAGAAAATTACATACTTCTAACAATGCAGCATCTTAGTACGCGCAGTGTTGGAACAATCTATTCCACGCGCCATCTGTACATTTGTATAAGAATATAGCCTAAGCTTGTGTAATCTAGCGACAAAATTACATACTTGTAACTGTCCGGTATTTTAGCACGCCCAGTGTTGGGACAATCTATTCCATGCGCCATCTGTACATTTGTATAACATTATAAGCTTGAGTAATCTAGCGAGAAAATTACATACTTGTAACTATCCGGTATTTTAGCACGCCCAGTGTTGGGACAATCTATTCCACGCGCCATCTGTACATTTGTATAACATTATAAGCTTGTGTAATCTAGCGAGAAAATTACATACTTGTAACTGTCCGGTATTTTAGCACGCCCAGTGTTGGGACAATCTATTCCACGCGCCATCTGTACATTTGTATAACATTATAAGCTTGTGTAATCTAGCGTGAAAATTACATACTTGTAACTATCCGGTATTTTAGCACGCCCAGTGTTGGGACAATCTATTCCACGCGCCATCTGTACATTTGTATAAAACATTATAAGCTTGTGTAATCTAGCGAGAAAATTACATACTTGTAACTATCCGGTATTTTAGCACGCCCAGTGTTGGGACAATCTATTCCACGCGCCATCTGTACATTTGTATAACATTATAAGCTTGTGTAATCTAGCGAGAAAATTACATACTTGTAACTATCCGGTATTTTAGCACGCCCAGTCTTGGGACAATCTATTCCACGCGCCATCTGTACATTTGTATAAGAATATAAGCTTGTGTATTCTAGCGAGAAAATTATATACTTCTAACTATCCAGTATTTTAGCACCCCAGTACAGGGACAATCTATCCCCAAGCGCCATATGTACATTCGTGTAACAATATACGCTTGTGTAATCTAGCGAGAAAATTACATACTTCTAACTATGCAGCATCTTAGTACGCCCAGTGTTGGAACAATCTATTCCACGCGCCATCTGTACATTTGTATAAGAATATAAGCTTGTGTAATCTAGCGACAAAATTACATACTTGTAACTATCCGGTATTTTAGCACGCCCAGTGTTGGGACAATCTATTCCACGCGCCATCTGTACATTTGTATAACATTATAAGCTTGTGTAATCTAGCGAGAAAATTACATACTTGTAACTATCCGGTATTTTAGCACGCCCAGTGTTGGGACAATCTATTCCACGCGCCATCTGTACATTTGTATAATATTATAAGCTTGTGTAATCTAGCGAGAAATTTACATACTTCTAACTATCTGGTATTTTAGCACGCCCAGTACAGGAACAACCTATACCCATCTGAACATTTATATAATAATATATACTTGTGTAATCTAGCGAAAGAAGTACATACTTCCAACTCTCCGGTATTTTATCACGCCCAGTACGGGAGCAATTTATCCCTATGCACCATCTGTACATTTGTATAACAATGTAAGCTTGTTAATCCACCGAGAAAATTTCATACTTCGAACTTTCCAGTATTTTATCACGCCCTGTACAGGAACAATCTATCCCCACGCGTCATCTGTACTTTTTTATAACAATACAAGCTTATGTAATCTAGCGATAAAATTTCTTACTTCTGACTATCCGGTTTTTTAGCACACCCAGCACAGGGACAATCTATTCCTACGCGCCATCTGAACATTAGTAAAAGAATATAAGCTTGTGTAATCTAGCGATATAATTACTTACTTTAACTATCCGGTATTTTAGTACGCCCAGTACAAGTACAATCTATCCCCATGCACCATCTGTACAATTGTATAAAAATATGAGCTTCTGTTATCTATCGAGAAAATTCCGTACCTCTAACTATCCGGCATTTTAGCTGGTCCGGTAAAGGAACAATCTTTACCCCTTAGTCATTTGTACATTTTATAAAATAGGCATATATGCATCTGTTATCTAGCGATAAAATTCCGTACCTCTAACTATGGGTTATTTTAGTTCGTCCGGTAAAGGAACAATCTTTATCCTGTAACCATATGTTCATTTGTATAAAACAATTAACTTTTGTTATCTAGCGAGATAATTCCGTACCTGTAACTATCCGGTATTTTTGCTCTTCCGGTAAGGGAATAATCTTAACCCCTCAATCATCTGTACATTTTATTAAAATATGAACTTCTGTTATCTAGCCAGAAAATCCCGTACCTGTAGCTAACCGGTATTTTAGCTAGTCTGGTAAATGAACAATCTTTACCCCTTAATCATCTGTACGTTAAAAAAATAGGCCTATAAGCATCTGTTATCTGGCGAGAAAATTCCGTACCTCTAACTATCGGATATTTTAGTTCGCCCGGTAAAGGAACAATCTTCATCCTTTAACCATATGTACATTTGTATAAAAAATAAGCTTCTGTTATCTAGCGAGAAAATTCCGTACCTCTAACTATCCGGTATTTTAGCTCGTCCGGTAAATGAACAATCTTTACTCCACAGCCTTCTGTATATTTGCATAAAACTATATGCTTGTGTTATCTGGCGAGGAAATTCCGTACCTCTAACTATCGGGTATTTCAGTTCGCCCGGTAAAGGAACAATCTTCATCCTTTAACCATATGTACATTTGTATAAAAAATAAGCTTCTGTTATCTAGCGAGAAAATTCCTTATCTCTAACTATCTGGTATTTTAGTTTTGTGCGGTAAAGGAACTATATTTACCCCTTAACCAAGATTACATCTTATAAAAATATAAACTTGTTATACCTAGCGACAGAATTCCGTACCCGTAACTATCCGGTATTTAGCTCGTCCTGTAAAGGAACAATCTTTTCCCCTTAACCATCTGTACATTTGTAAAAAAATATTAACTTCTGTTATTTAAGGAGAAAATGTCGGATCTCTAATTAACCAGATTGTCTGCTTGTCCGGTAATGGATCAATCAATTCTGTACCAGTCGCATAGCAAGAAAAAAAATATTTAGGTATGACGGTCTTGACCTATCTCCTGACAACGCCGCTCCTGTCCTCTAAAGTCTTATTCAACATTTAACCCTAACTAACTCACTGGCACTATCGAACCTGTAGGTTCCTCTTTGCGCGGACATAATATCACGTGATAATGTTATCAAATCATCCCCTGTGTAATCTTCTCCCCATGGTTAATGTTCCCCAATGACGCAACTATACTATTGTAATCAATGGTAAGGAGAAAAAAATAATCATTGCATTGCATTGGATATGCGACCAAGAGAGTAAGGTAATGGGAGGTTTCAGCTTGGATTGGTATGTAGCATGAATTAGCTCAGTCGTCAGAACATCAGCACGTAAAGCTGGAAGTTCGGGTTTCATCTCCTGTTCAGACAAATTTTTTTTCTGTTTACCATCATTTACAGTAATTTTATTACTTTAGCGTATTACAAAACATTATATTACCCGAGTAATGCAAAATAATTTGTCGGTTGTGGTACAACCTGCTCTAAATCGTGACTGTTCCTCTAATTCTATATCACTATATATATATATATATATATATATATATATATATATATATATATAATATTATTTTTTTTCCAAATAATATTTTAGTCTACTCATATACTAGTTACTGTTATACATCTATAATTTTCACATTGGCCTTTTTTTCCTTTTCTATGGATTGTCGAAATGTAGCCTAGTTTCCATTCTTCAGGAACTTTTTCACCATTCATAATTTTGAAAATAATAAGGGAGAAAATGAAGATTGAAAACCCTATTTTAGAGTATATTAAAACTCAGCAATTAAGATGGTACGGACATGTCCAGCGAATGGAAGGGGATCGGCTACCAACATGTGTTTTGGAATGGAAACCTAAGGGAAGACGAGGCAAAGGAAGGCCTAAAACCTCCTGGGGGTCAGGTAATATATTTATACATGAAGGAGAAACATCTACAACCATTAGGAATCGGACGATGTCAAAAACATTAATCAATCGATGATCTATTTATCTATCTGTCTACAAAACATCCTCAAAGGTTGTACAGTACGGATTTTAAAAGTACTGAAATGCGTTCAAAGTAGTGTATTTGGTCATAACTGAACCAAGTAAAGTTTTACATTCTTTAAATAGTATATTAGATGCGAGGTTGGGAAGTAGTTTTTACAGAAGCGAGGAAATGTTTAAAAACCGAGCGATAGCTATGTTTTTAATTTTCGAGATTCTTTAAAACACTTCACAAACGTGCGTTGTACATAATTTTTTACGCGATGGTGTTTTCAAAATAATAAATAATCCATCCATCCATAGTAATTCTGCCCGAAGGCAGGTCCTTCACTGCAATCATAGCATTTTCATGCTATGCTTGCAGCTTTACTAGGGAATTGTGTAGGTGTGGTAGCTTCCCGTTGCTTTCCACACCGGTGATGGATGATAAATAATAGTGAAATAATTAACATCATTGTTATATCTACTGCGTTCATTATAAATAACTGACTATCGTTAACAGTGTGGGCAATGTTTATTAGTTGAGACTACAGCAGGCCGTACAACCAGTGTTAAAATGGCGGCAAGTACATATATATTCTTTCATATTGTTTCAATGAAGTTCAGTTCATTTAAAATACTGTGATTTGTTTCGTATAACGTATATTAACACTATATTTTGAATATTTTTTGTATAAACATAGTACATGGTATACATAAAGGGCAGGGGTTTTACTTCCCGCACATGGTTTGTCTTCTTCTTCTTCTTCTTCACTTCACGGACTAGGCAAATTGCCTGTTCCGCCTCACAGTTGTTCTGTCCATCTTTTCACTGGCCTTCCTATATTCCTTGAACCAACATTACATGGTTTGTAATATGCAATATTATAGTATAGTTATTTAGGTTGGTAACCCCGAAATGTAGGAAGTTGAACTTTCAATCTTGGATATATTCTTTTATATTGTTTCAATGAAATTCAGTTCATTTAATATGCTGTGATTTGTTTCGTATAACGTATATTAACACTAGTTTTACTTCCCGCACACGGTTTGTAATATGCGATATTACAATATAGTTATTTAGGTTGGCAACCCCGAAATGTAGGAAGTCGAAGTTTCAGTCATGATCGCCATTGCTGTAAGTACAACAAAATGAACTATCGCGCAAAAAAAAAACATTTTTTTTAAAATTTAAATAAGGGGCCATGCCATTTTGCAAAATGCGTCAAGATTTGTTTCCTGTTTTAATGCAAATGACCTTTCTCATGTGGTTAATGCAGTGTTAATAAATCCTGATGAGTAAAATGCGTCATAGTTCTCTTATTGTGACGCAACATTCTGTGAAACACCCTTCAATTATAAACACTTAAAGTAAATCATTTTCAAACTGACTTACCATTGGATAACATAAATTTGCTGTCTACCTACGCAAACTTAAGTTACAAACAACATTATGCATGCATATTAAGAACCCGAGGTTTCATGGCACCGTGGACACAAGTTCTCCATACATCCCTATTATAAGCTCATGTTTTCCAATAATTGAATTGTTGCTCCGAAAAGAGATTTAATCCACAATTTGAAAGTTGAGTTTTCGTTGAATTAGTGATCTATCAGGAGAATATCACGGCACGGTGCATGTAAAACTATCCATACTCTCTTCCAGACCTGTTTTATTTATTTTTAAAAGTTGGCTTTCAAGCGAATGGTGATCTATATGTAACAAAATGGCGGAAGAAGTTAGTCAAGTCATCATTAATAGCAATGCAGAAAAACAATTATTGCACATGTGTAAATTCATTCCATCCACAGTTCCGTCAATTTTGATCAGAATCCTAGAGAAATTGAGTGAAAATAAGAAAGACATAAATAATGTAAGGAAATAACATTAAATGGAAAATAAATATTAAAAACCGATTAAGTTAGACATTTTTCTAACTGAATCAGTGTTCAATAAGTATTTTATATTTATTATAGCATTTTAGTTAAAATATGTGTTAAATACTTTTTCCACTCTATGGAGATAGATCACTTTTGCACTCAATTCTGTATTAAATTGTTAACATTTAGTTATTAGCATGTTATTTTGTATTCAAATTGGCTGTAGGCCTATATGATTCCAATAGGATGCGAGATTAAAATGTATATGATATAACAAAGGTAATAGCCTCAAAATGAACATTATACGTTTTTTTAGTTTTCCCAACAATTTGTAGTTTGCGGGTTAGATCTCTTTTCGGGGCAACTATTCAATTCTGTTTATAATATTGATTTCCCTCAAATCGACAGCGTAGACAGCGTTCCTGAGCAATAAGTTCGATTTCTAGTATTTGGACACTTGGATTATTCTCTAGGCTAGCACTCTAGAAACTAGCAAAAGAGGGACTTCCCATCAAATTCCGTTTCTGAATCTGTCATCATCATCGTCACTCCAAGGATTAGGTAATTGCCCATTCCGACTTCATAATGCATCAGCTCAACGTTTTCTAGGACTTCCGACATTACATCTCCCTCTTGTTTAATTTCTTGCTAACAATGGATACCGTGTCTGTTCTTACTCATTCCATTCATGTGATCAATCCACTTTTGTCTGTAATTCATGACTTTATCTAATAAAGGCTGCATTTTTTATTCTTCTCTTATATCCTCATTTATAATTCTATCAAGTTTGTACACCCTTTAACTTGTCTTCTCTGCCGTTTGTATTCTATTTTTCTGTATTTTCGTTGGAGTCCAAGATTCACATCCATATATTATAGGAATTGTCATAACTTTATATATATATATATATTTTTTTTTAATGTTTTAACGTTTTCTGTATTGTTCCACATACCGTCTGAAATGTATTTATTTTAGAATCAATATAGGCCTATATTTCTATATTGAATCTAATATCGCAGCCAAAGCATTTGAAACTAGACATCTGTTCTATAGCCTACTTTGGTTTTCTAGAATAATTTGGATCTCATTGGATCTTTTCCTTCAAAAAGCCATGATTTTTGTTTTTCTTACTGGTATCTTTAGACCGTTTAATGCATACATTTTATTTAATTCATGCTGAATCTGTACAAGACAGATTATTAAATCATTCATCCCTGTGAATAAACCGGATAAGTAAATTTCTTCTATTTTTTATTTTCTTAATGGATACTGTTTTTATGCCGCTTCATATATAGCAATAACAAGATAAGTGAATTCTTCATTCTATTAGCTATAGTAGACAATTTTTGTCTTTGATAAATATAAAACGGAGGAAGTTCACTAAAAAAACAAAATAAAACAGATATATCGACCTATCTTGTTTGTGCCAGTTATGAGTGAAATATGAACAAGAGAGCCTTTAATGCTATATTTTAAAAAAATTATAGATGGAATACAATTTATAATTTTAGGACTTCTTAAAAATTAGTACCTATAATGAAATAAAATAATTTAAAAATATTTAAAATAAGTTCTTCATATGGCAGAGAAAAGAAGGATTAATAACACTGGTCAACATGATTTTTGTCTCATGAGTACCAATAGTTGTACTTAATGCAGTTTTTTATCGTGTTTTCAAATATGC
The DNA here is from genome assembly GCA_030220185.1 of Diploptera punctata. NCBI lineage: Eukaryota > Metazoa > Arthropoda > Insecta > Blattodea > Blaberidae > Diploptera > Diploptera punctata. The sequence goes on along the minus strand of JASPKZ010007250.1, from coordinate 763,156 downwards.
ATTCGGAATTTCTCCATCACCCACAGTTTTTTATTTCAATTTCAATTAATGGATTTAAATAATTATTTTTTAATAAATGTCTTTTCGTCCACTTGTCCACTGTAAAATAAAACCAAATGAGCTAACTCAGGAGATTTCAGCTATGGAAAAGAGATAGCAAGGCAAATGGAATCCTAATATGCTGGCCGATTATTGTTGGATTATCAAGAGGGATGCTCCACAGGTGAAATATAGCAGAAAATCATCATTTCTTACTTTCAAGGTGAGTCCGAATGTTCGAATATTGTGTAGTTACGAAAGTAGAAAATATTCAAATGTTTCAAATTATAAATTCCTGTCTCTCAGAAACCATTCGTGATGGAGAACAACCGATATCATATTTGAATTCAGGAGAAAAAAATACTATCAGAATCACATATTTTTCTTTCTGAGACAAAAAAAAGTTTCTTTTTTGTTGCTCAGTGTAATAAAAGGATAGACAAAAACAGTTGACTGCACAAATGTAGTTGTAAGACCTGTTTTAAGACTCAAGAAATCACATAAAAAACAAATGTAATTAATCAAGAATAACTTGTTGCCACAAACATTGGCGAACAAACAGAAGCGCACGAACATAAATGACTGAACCACGACAATAGCGAGCTGAACTATGTTATGTAAGAAGAATGTACCTAGATTATCATGGGGATCGTTAAAATAACTAACTCACTAACACTATCGAATCAGTAGATTCATGGCCGCGCGGACATAAGCTCTCCACACATCCCTACCCTGAGCTAATGTTTTACAATCATCCCCTATAAAATCTACTTCCATCAAATTATGGTTAATGTTATTCTCCCATCTCATTCTTGTTCTACCAACTGGGCGTTTTCCTTCTGGTTTTCCTTCCATATCCTAGTTTCATTCCCCATTCGTGCCACATGTCTTTCCAATCGTAGTCTATGAGTATTAACTGCTCTTAATACATCTAGTTTCCTATAAAAACCATGCAACTCACTGTTACGCAGTTTTCTCCATTCGCACGTCTGTTCATTTCTCTTTGGTACAAACATTTTCTTAATTTTATTTTAAAATACTCGTAATTTTTTCTCTTAAAGTAAGAGTCTGATTCTGTTTGTAATCCTCAGGAATTTTGAGATTCTCAGAGAATTACAAACAGAATCAGTCATGGAATATGTACAAAAATACACACACAACTGGAAATCTCACGCAAGAAGAATGAGCAGAACAAGAATACCACGTCAAATCTTAAATTAGCAGACACCAGGCAAGAGATCTTTGGGCAGACCCTTCAAACGTTGGATTGAGACCGTAACAGACCACTAGGCCTATCACATGAAATGAAGGAGAAGAAGAAGAAGAAGTAAGAGTCCATGTTTCGCATCCATATAACTAGAGACCGGATGTTAGGGAAAATGGCTACAGTTATTTATTATAGATATTGTAAAAGTGACTTTATATTAGTTCATATCGACGAACCTAAAGTTATTTTCCATGAAGTTCATTTTGCCTATAAATGCCTATTTCAGCTTACAATGCCTCTAAATGCCTATTAGCCATTTTTTCTCAAAATTAACTTAGCATTTCAATTAAACTGATTAAAATGGACAAACTTCATGACACATATCATTGGCGAATGCGCGTGGAGTCTGCCTAGGACTTAGAAATTTTCAAGTGTTTTTTTAAATAAATTCTGTTAAAATATTTTAGGATAAGGGTAGCAATAAGCCAATAACCTAGCAGGTAGATGGTTTTCCCCTCAATGATCTCCCGTTAGGCGAAATAAGTATCGGCTATTTTATTTTTTTATCTTACGCACTCCGTGTATTTCGCAAAAAAAAAAAGTTCAAAAATTATATCTGATATCTTCATATGCTATTGATAGCATGTGTTTACATTCTTTACATAAGGCTGTAAAACTTTATGTTGTAGTCCATTTTTTTGTAAGAGACTATTTTGACTTAGGACTGGAAGTAAATATCAATAAAACTAAATATATGGTCACACGTAGAAATACATTATATAATGGAAATGGACAGCTAATGACAAATGAGGGAAATTTTGAGGAAGTGGCTGAATTCAAATACCTAGGAACAATAATCACAAATAGGAATGAGATGCACAAAGAAATTAAACATAGGCTCAATTCTGGAAATGCGTGTTATTATGCATTGCAGAGACTTTTGATGTCCCAACTCCTTTCAAGAAACGTTAAACTGAAAATATATAAAACTATTATTCTACCAGATATACTACATGGGTGCGAAACATGGACTCTTACTTTAAGGGAGGAAAGGAGATTACAAGTATTTGAGAATAAAGTACTTAGGAAAATGTTTGGACCAAAGAGAGATGAACAGACAGGTGAATGGAGAAGACTACATAACAATGAACTACATGGTCTTTATAGGAAGCCAGATATAATAAGAACAGTTAAGTCTGATAGACTGCGATGGGCAGGACATGTTGCACGTATGGGGAATGAAAGACTTGCATGGAAGCTTCTTGTAGGAAAGCCAGAGGGAAAACGCCCAGTTGGTAGACCAAGAATGAGGTGGGAGAACAACATTAACTATAATTCGAGGGAAGTAGATTATACAGGGAATGATTGGAAAGCATTAGCTCAGGATAGGGATGTATGGAGAGCTTATGTCCGCGCGGTCATGAACCTACGGGTTCGACAGTGCCAGTGATTTTAGTGCCTTTTTGCCTGCCTATTTTGAATGTTTTAAGTGCCTAACATCTGGAATCTACATATAACTATTACAAACTAATACTGGAATTAACGTACTTAGGCTTGCTGTTCGCATGCAATACAGTTAATACTATATCTCACAGATATCTTTATCGTGAGAGCAATGTCTTTCTAGTAGTCACCAGAGATCACAAGTAGCAACATTAAGGTCATGGTTTAGAGAAGAAACGAGTTATATCTTGAAAATAGTGGATTTGCATCGTAGGAAGACAATACAAGGGCAAAAACTTGCTAACCTCACAGAGTTGATTAGACTCATCTATGTTGTATAATTTGCAGCCTCCACATATTACACAAATGAATGATGACCCAACCTTTACACTCCAGTGCCAAACTATCTTATAAATTAATTATCTTATATTTTCTCTTATTTTAATATTCTATGGTTAGAACTAAAATAGTATATTAGAATACGAGGTTGGGAAGTGGTTTTTACAGAAGCTAGGAAATATTTAAAAAACGAGCATTAACGAGGTTTTAATTTCCGAGAATCTGTAAAACGCTTCACAAACGTGCGTTATATATTATTTTTTGCGCGATGGTGCTTCAAAATAATAAATACTAGTAAAATAATAACATCATCATCATCATTTTTCAGGAATTAAGAAGTCTGTTCGCTCGTTCCGTCTGTTCGCACCAGTCTGTTCATCTTTCTTTGGTTAAAAAAATTGCCTAAGAACTTTATTCTCAAATACTCAGTCTCCTTTCCTCCCTTAAAGTAAGAGTCCATGTTTCGCATCCATATAATATAACTGTTAGAATAACAGTTTTATACATTTTTAGTTTAACGTTTTTTGAAAGGAGTTGTGACGTCAAGAGTCCTTGTAATACATAACAGCATGCATTTCCAGAATTGAGCCAATGTTTAATTTCTTTGTGCATCTCATTCCACACACATACTATTGAGTAGTACTAAGAAATTAGGACTGGAAGTAAATATCAATAAAACTAAATATATGGTCACACGTAGAAATTCATTATATAATGGAAATGGACAGCTAATGACAAATGAGGGAAATTTTGAGGAAGTGGCTGAATTCAAATACCTAGGAACAATGATCACAAATAGGAATGAAATGCACAAATAAATTAAACATAGGCTCAATTCTGGAAATGCATGCTATTATGCATTGCAGAGACTCTTGATGTCCCAACTCCTTTCAAAAAACGTTAAACTGAAAATATAGGCCTATAAAACTATTATTCTACCAGTTATATTATATGGGTGCGAAACATGGACTCTTACTTTAAGAGAGGAAGGAAGATTACAAGTATTTGAGAATAAAGTACTTAGGAAAATTTTTGGACCAAAGAGAGATGAACAGACAGGTGAATGGAGAAGACTACATAACAATGAACTACATGGTCTTTATAGGAAGCTAGATATAATAAGAACAGTTAAGTCTCGTAGACTGCAATGGGCAGGACATGTTGCACGAATGGGGAATGAAAGACGTGCATGGAAGCTTCTTGTAGGAAAGCCAGAGGGAAAACGTCCAGTTGGTAGACCAAGAATGAGGTGGGAGAATAACATTAACTGCGATTTGAGGGAAGTAGATTATACAGGGAATGATTGGAAAGCATTAGCTCAGGTTATGGATGTATGGAGAGCTTATGTCCGCGCGGCCATGAATCTACGGGTTCGATAGTGCCAGTGAGTAAGTAAGTAAGTAAGTATCTCATTCCTATTTGTCATTTATTATCTATGTGTGAGGAAAAACAGAGAGGAGGAAGTCATGTTGGTCAGCATTGTGGTTTGAACCCGGATCTCCCTAATACAATTCTCAATCGCTACCAGTATATCTTAATCCATATCGCTTGCTATCTCTTTTAAATGTTGTAAAGGATTTATCAATTACACAAATTTCCCACTAATATTATTCTCGTGAACAAAAGAGCGTCACAGTTTCGACCTTACTCAACTGACAGTTGAACATGGGTTTTCACAAACGTCATCTGTCATTCTAACATATATCATTCATTTTCTAAAGGGACATCATATGTGTCACATGAGATATAAATAGTGACAGATTGACCCTTATTGTTAGTGTTACCAACTTGACCTCGCTAAAATACCAACAGCCTTGAAACTGCTTCACGTGGCATCCCAATAATGCGATGCAGTTTTTAATTTATATAGTGCGTTTCAAAAAAACATTTATAATTTCAAATTTGTTATCCTCTACTGTTCCTCATTCTATCTCCTTCTATCTATCATATAGGGCAAACCATAATAATTAAAATAATATTCTGAAGAAGGGAGTAATTAGAACAATTAGTGGGAATAGTAGTAGTAGTAGTAGGACTTTATTAGACAAAAAGTAAGAAATTTACAATATTATTTACAAATATGGGTCGCACGGGCAGTAAGCCGTACGTGCTGTTGACAGTCCGTTACAATAAAGTAATAATTGGTACTAGTGTAAAGAAAAATAAACAACAAAAACAGCAATAACATTACAATTACATAAAGAAAACACAATAAATAGTAATAGAACTCACTGAAAACTATTATTTTTAAAATTAGAAAATCTTACTGTGGCATCAATATATGTATTACTTTACATAAAAAAATAATTTACACAAATATACGTGAAGTATCTCTCTTCTTAATTATCACAGAGGAATAATAACAATATACAGGATGTTGCAAAAACACCGTCAAAAGAGGTGTGTTGATAATTTTTAATAATGTATCGATGTCTGGAAATGCCTTTTCACACTATGAGTAGCTAACTTCTCAAGAGTTCCGTTAGTTGGATTTCAATTTACTTGACAATACTGTTGCAGTCACATCAAGTTTTCAAAATATCCACCTCTCATATCATTGCAGAGCGTACATCGGCGGTGTAGTGACTGGCGCACACGGTCAAATACGCCTGACCTCGTTTGAACTATTCGTGTAGCAGCGTGGATTTGGACCAGAAGATCCATACGTGACTCTCTACTGGAGTCTGATAAGAAGACTGTTTCATGTCGCCCCACAAAAAGTAGTCGAAAGGGTTAAGACCAGGTGATCTCGGAGGCCATGGTACTGGTCCCCTCTTCCAGTCTATTGACCTGGATAAGTGGTATCCAAATGTCTCGTCACATTGGTATCGAAGTGAGCTGTAGCGCTCCGTCATGTTGCGGCAACATTCCGTTGCGAAGCCACGTATTACACGTTCCGTACCTGTGAGGTGTTGTAAAGTAATGAGTCTTCAAATCCTTGGAACTAACGCTGATCTTGAGACATAATTAACTAGTCATAGTGTGAAAATGGATAATTTCCGGACATTGGCACCTTATTAAAAATTATCAACATATCTCAATATACTACCTCACCTCCGTTGTCTAGTTTAGCAAACCACAGGTTTTTAAAATACGTCATTATTAGAGCTAGGAATTTTAAATGCAAAATTTTGGTGAAAAAGGTGCAAGAAAGATGCTTTAATTTAGCAGAAAAAGGTGCAAAAAAGATGCAATTTTTTATAAAAGGTTCAAATTCCTCCTGTAAATAACCATTAAAGAGTACCAAAACCAATTACAAATAACTAACGACACAACATTCACTCATGTTTCCATGTATTAAAAAGTCTGCGTAAGAGAAGTCCCAGAGCCTTATCAAGGGTCCAGAAAATTGTTAAAGTATATATTTTTTAACAACTCAGTGTTTTAAGATGAAAGTTAAAATTAAAATGTACCTGTTGGCAGGTGCCGTCGTCCTCAACTTTGTGAGGCCTTTCAGAAGTTAACTTCCATCATCAGCAGGATGATGAAGTCGAAGTAATGTGATGTGGACTGATACCACACATCATTACCAACCCTTGAAAACGTATTTGAAGAAATTATATATATATATATATATATATATATATATGTGTGTGTGTGTGTGTGTGTGTGTGTGCGTGTGTATGTATGTATGTATGTATATGACAAGATAAGAAAAATAAATGCCTGAACGGGATATATGTATATGTATATACACACATTATTTTGGGAATAAAATGCTGCAAAGGAGACAGAAAAGGTTTTAAAAAGTGCAAAATGTGCTTGCACTGAAAAAAAAGGCGAAAAAGTGCTAGCATTGAAAAAAGGTGCAATAAAAACATAGTTAGGGAATTTACTTAATGTTTTGTTTGCAAGACAAGCTAATTTGAGCATTGCAGTAACAAAAAAAAAGCGCAGCCGCTAAAATTCCTAGATCTAGTGATTATGGTGATAAAATGGAATACATTCATGTACTTCCTCATGACACCGAGCCTATGTGTTAACTTAGAATAGGGCCAAATAGATAGTTGTAACCCTTCTCGAGGCGTTGAGTTTGGTCCAAATAAATGACAGTCTGGGGCATGTGTAGGAATGCTAGTTGTATGTTGAACCAGGAACACTATAACCCAAACGACATATCGATGATCAAGTTAACGTCGCGTCGTCCAAAATACTGGTGAATTTTATGGCAAACATCCCAATAGACGAATAGAGGTTAAATCCGGTTTAATCCAATTTTGACCATTGTCCTGTCTACCCTAGTTTAAGAATCGTATTCGGGATGTCCCGCGTTCAAAGCAACCTGACATGGTTTTTGGCTTAGGTCTACCCAAATGCTGTTTTCGAATGCCAATGGCAGGATACATTTAATCAAATTAATCATAGATATGCGATAGACGCAATATCCCCTTAGTTGTTAAGGAGTCTATAAATTAAAATTAAATTATATTGTATATATTATATCTTATATATTAAAATATATTGTAAATGTATTATATGTATAATTGGCAAATAAATTCGCAGTCGAGTCTACGACAGGGAAACAACAGCTGTAAGCGCTCGCCACTGAAGATGCCCTCCGCAGTTGAGGGAGAAACGTCTGGAAGAAACGCCAGTTATAGACCACGGCCATATAGCCCGGAATCTTTTATTACCATGATTACCGGCCGTGAAAGCCTGCATTCCAAGAAATAAGATCTTAGACACCTTACTCTTTTCGGACGACCAAGTTCTAATATGTAGCTCAGAAGATGGTCTACAGAAATCACTCTCAATTAAATAATATTATACAATTTCAAAATATCAATAAGTAAAACGAACAGCTTAGCTTTTAAAGGATCAGATACCGTAAGAGCTAAAATAATTCTGGAGGGGAAACCCATTCAACAAGTGAACCATTTTAAATACCTAGGTTATGATATCTTCTATTTAAAAAGGAAGATCTTTTTAACAAACTTAATACATTTAATTATATAGCCTGTGTGACACAATTAAGAGAATATTGAAAAATACATGAAAGGAAACAAAACTAAAATTTTATAAAGCAGTGGCAGTCCCTACTCTTGTATGGTAGTGAATTTTGGGTTTTAACTAAAGGGAAGAGAAGATCATAGAATCAGCTGAAATGAGATTTCTGAGAAGTGTAGCTGGCTGCAAACTTCTAGATAAAAGAAGAAGTGAAGATATTAGAAATGAGCTAAATATTTTTAAACATTCAGATAAAATAAAATAATCTACAAAAAAACTGGAAAGAACATGTTCAAAGAATGAAAGATACGCATACAAAAAATTATAGGCCTACTTAGTTACAAGTAAAAGCAGACAGGAATGTTCGTAGACCGAAAAAGAGATGGATTCAAATTTTGAATGAGAATTTATGAGACCGGAACAAGCCACATGAACTTAATCCGTGATTGTTGATGATGATATGATGATGATAATGATGATATTATTGTTTTAAACTTAACTCACTCACTGGCACTATCGAACTTGAAGTTTCATGGCCGCGCTTACATAAAAGCTTACATTGCTATCCTGAACTAACGTGTTCCAATCATTCCCTGTATAATGAAACTCTCTCATTTCATAGTTGATGTTATTCTCCTGTCCCATTCTTGGCCTACCTACTGGACACTTTTCCTCTGTATTTCCCACAAGTAAGTTTCCATGCTCTTCTTTCATTCCGCTCATATCATATTTGATGTTCTTCTCCCGTATCATTTAGCCTACTTACTAGTGGCTTTCCCTATGCGTTTCCCACAAATAAGTTTCCATGTCCTTGTTTCATTCCCAATTCATGCCACATGTCCTCCCCATAGCAGTAGGTCTATATGAAACATAAGTTTTCTTATTACATCCAATTTCCCATAAAGATCATGTAGTTCATTGTTATGTAGATTTCTTTATTCATCTGTCCGTTTGCTTCTCTTTGGCACGAAAATGTTTTATTGTACTGTACCTTAAATTAAGGGATCATGTTCCCATCCGTATAACATAATAATTGGAATAATAATAGTTTTATATATTTTTAGATTAACATTTTTTTCAAATATTTTGGGATGACAAGAGTCTTTGTAATGCATAATAGAATTTGTTTCCAGAATTGAGCCTCTGTTTAATTTCTTTCTGCACCTCATTCCTATGTGTAGATTGGGCCTATTTGAATTCAGCCACTTCTTCAAAATTTCCTCATTCGTTGTTAACTACCACTTGAATTATATGATGTATTTGTACATGTGATCATATGTTTAGTTTTAATGATATTAAATTCTAGCCCTTATTTCTTAGTGTTATTTAATATAATTAGTGTAGGCCAATTATATTTATACATTCATGAAAGTTTGTAAGAAAAGGGACAAAAATATGTGCTCCAGTTATGGAGGAATCTAGACAGCTTCATAATGTATACATGAATTCTGAAAATAAAATTAAGGAAAATAACAAAATTAAAAATATTGGGGAAGAACAATGTGGATTCAGAAAAGGTCGTTCATACATAAGTGCGATACTTTAATAGAAAAAAGAAAGGGATTTAACTGCCCACTTTATATGCTGCTTTTAGATTTTGAAAAAGCATATGATCGAGTCCAAAGGTATCTGTTTTGGAAAATCTTAGAAAAAGTACCAAGTTTCCCAAAATCTCCTAAATACCACAAACAAACTGAATAAGGGGAAAACTACGGTATGTTTTAAAATAAAACAAGGACTTATTTATTATTTATTTAGGCAACATAATTCAGGATGGAAATTATTAAACCGCAAGGAATAAAAATCTATAATTACATATTAGTACAAACAATTTTTGCAGGTGACCAGGAACTTCTGGCGAAAAGTGAAAATGGTTTACAACTATCTGTTTATAAAGTTCACGAAAGGATGATATGAAAATTCCTGAATAAAAAAACAAATCTATAACATTAATTGGAAAATATATTTTAAGGATAGAAATTGTCAAAATCAATAAAATAATTTAATAGATAATATATTTTATGTATTTAGGATGCCATATAAACGGTCCCCGAAATCATATGGCCATCATCATCATCATCATCTTTATCATTATCATCATCATCATCATCATCATCCTTCATCGGTGTGGAAAGCAACGGGAAGCTACCACACCTACAATTCCCTAGTAAAGCTGCAAGCATAGCATGAAAATGCTATGATTGCAGTGAAGGACCTGCCTTCGGGCAGAATTACTATGGATGGATGGATATCTTAATTTAATCACCAAAAAGGCGTTGAAAAAAATATAATTTAAAGATTTTATTAAACACAATGTGTACAATTTTAAATTTCACCAGTCTTTTGTAATTGTGATAAGAGGCTAAGTTCTGATTTTGCATTTCATTAGGTGGTACTTGGAGCATGTCTCGTACATCTGCAGTCCTCTTTGGGGTCGTGGTATGACGGATTTTGGCATATCTTCCCGTGGAAACCATGCGCGGCAAAGCGTGTGTATAGGTGGCGAAGTTGGAAGTTCGGGCCTTTCCACACATCAGTTTTCATCATTTCTGTTTTCATTATTTCCATCGGTATTGCATTGGCTTTGTTTTGTCTCTCTTTGATGGCGTCTTTATATGCCTGGGTTTCTGGTAGATTGAAGCGAAGCTTGATGTCCTCAATGAAGTAGGATTCATGTGCTATTTTGTAGGCGCAGCTGTTTCTTGTGTACTCTGACAGTGATAAGGCTTTCTTGAGGTATCTGGCTTTGACATTTTCGAATTTCTTGAGGTTTTTCGCTGTTAGGCGAGTCTAAATTATCTGGATACCGTATGTGGCCGCTGATGCTACCTTGAGTTGGGGCAGATAATAAAGTGTAATGAACTTAATGATATTTTAAAACGAATTTTTTACAAATAAAATAAAGATAAAAGAAATTCAAATAAGAATCCACAACATAATCTTGTTTGTACAAAGAAAGAAAGGTTTTACAGGGAAGAATTTGCAATTAAAATTTAATGGTTATGTCATAGCTATAAAATCGCACGTGATTTTGAAACACTTTGTGAGTATACAAGGAAATGTTGAAGTGTGGGGGGGATATCAGTATTACACCTATTTACGTACTTGCTTTCATACTATATACTTTCATACCACTGAGGTCATAGGAGAAGAATTCAATGATTCATTTAACATTCTACTTAAGAACCCATTATTTTCTGAGTTAATGTTAACTTGATTAAGAAACAACAAGTTACTGTTTTTGATAAAATAACATAAACATTGACTAAGGTGAGAAATATCGTTATAATTCCCCGATACTTCACAGGCTTTATAACTAATAAAATAGCAAAATTCCAGGGAATATGTGGTACGATAAAACGATCACTAAATAATAAAACAACAAGAGAGACCCAATTTAAATTTTATAAAACGTTGGCAGTACCGATACAGCTCTATGGTTTAGAAGCCTGGATACATAAAAAACAAGATCTAAGTAGGATAACGGCGGCAGAAATGAAATTTTTGAGATCTGTTAAAGGGTGCACTAAGGAAGACAGAATCAAGAACACAGAAATAAGACAGGAACTTGAAATATTTGCAATAACTGATAAAATAGATACATATAGACAAAATGGAAGCAACACATAGACAGAATGAATGAAGATAGATATCCAAAACAAATAACAAACTACAAACCTAAAGGCACCCGAGATATAGGCAGACCTGGAAAGAGATGGGCTGAAGTCGGAACGGGTCAACAGACCTAATCCATGAATGCAGATGATGATGATGATGACTTCACAGGCTAGTAAATACATTAATTTTATCATCATCATCAAATTTCACGGATTAGGTCTTTGCCTGTTCCGATCTCACATCTGTTCAGCCTAGCGCTTTTTTGGTCTTCCTACCGATCTACGTTCTACAGGATTATACATCAGTGCCATCTTTGGTATCCTATCTTCTGTCATTCGTTTCAGATGTTCTATCCAATTGTTCCAGTGTTCTTATATTTGTTGAAGAAGTGGTTGTACTTTTAGTTCCTCTCTAATATTCTCATTTCTAATATGTTTCTCTTGTACAACCTCTCACAGCCATGGATTTAAGCCCCATATATAAAGGAAATAATCCTCTCTTTTGTTAGAATTCAATGACACCCGTAGCAATCTCATTTACGCTGCCTGAATTTTACTTTTTTTCTTTTTCCTTCAGGACCCAGGCCTCACTTCCATAATTTGCCACTGGTAGTGCCATCGTTGAGTAAAATATTAGCTCCGTATCCTTTCTTACTTTGTTTCTCAGTGTTCGTCTGATTGTTCCACAAATATGTTGAAATTTCAGTATTGTCTTATTTATGTATTTCTTCATAAGTTACATTGCAGCACAAATACTGGAAATGTGAAACCTGCTTCAACACTTCTATTACTATTTTTGTTCTTACTGGGTACTTTCCATGAAACACCATTACTTTAGTTTTTAATTTTCAAACTATCATATTATATTTCTTAACTAACTAACTAACTAACTCACTGGCACTATCGAACCCGTAGGTTTATGGACGCGCGGACATAAGCTCTGCATATATCCCTATCCAGAGCCAATGTTTTCAATCATCCCCTGTATAATCTACTTCCCTCAAATCATAGTTAATATTATTCTCCCACCTCGTTCTTGGTCTACCAAGTGGGCGTTTCCCTCTGGTTTTCCTACAAGAAGCTTCCATGCAAGTCTTTCATTTCCCATTCGTGCCACATGTCCTGCCCATCGCAGTCTACGAGATTTGACTGTTCTCATTATATTTGGCTTCCTATAAAGACCATATAGTCCAGTCATGTAGTCTTCCCCATTCACCTCTATGTTCATCTCTCGTTGGTCCAAAAATTTTCCCAAGAACTTTATTCTCAAACATATTATATTTCTTACATACGGTATATTATTTAACTGATTGACTGGTGGACCCCAACGAAAACCTCCGGTCCTCCATGTTGGGGGTTGTGCGTCGGACTGGAAACCCACCACATAAAACCATTTTTCTCAAAAGTCTCACACGATTAAGTCGGACGGAATAATAAGACGACGACTTGGATTACGGAAAAAGAACATAATTTATTTATTTTTAAAAAATCTCCAGACAACTTTCATCCTGTTTACTTCCTCTGTATCCTATATTATTCCATGTTCCTAAGAACATGTACCTACGTACAAAATCTTTACCATGGATTCTCTGAAGTAGCCCCATCTGGAGATCCGAATGGATAAATATTTTACCTCCGAAAAAAAAATTACCCCAGTGGAAACCATATCAGCATTTCTTGACGGTGTAATGATAGGGATATCTCGGTAGAAGTGAAGGGAGTAATTTCTGAAAGGTAATTAGATAGGATCTTTCTAAAGTATTGGAAAAAATGTAAGGTATAGGAATTGCGTCTTGAAGTTAGTTTTTATGAAAATATTCAAAATAATGATTTACTGAATTGAATAGGTTCGGGGTTCAAATCTGAGTCTGAACTCAGGAAACAGCTACTATATAACGTAGTTGACAACTGATCTACTTTAATGAGACAGATACGGGGTGTCGTTGAAAATATTTAAGTCTGTCTGATTTGGTTAAAGGACTACCCCATATTTATACATAAAATTAGATCAGTCACTTTGAATCAAAGTTTACACGAACATTCAATAATAAATTATACAGATATTAATCACATATCTTCGGACAGCCATGTTAGCCATTTTGAATCATAGAACATTCCAGGATATAACACAGATATCAATCAGAAGAGTTCAAAGTCCAATTCATACAACATTTAAAAGTTTAAACTAACTAACTAACTCACTGGCACTTTCAAACCTGTATGTTCATGGCCGCACGGAATGAGCTCTCCATACATCCCCATCCTGAGCTAATGATTTCCAACCATCTCCTGTATAATCTAATTCCCTCAAATCGCGGATAATGTTATTTTCCCGCCTCCTTCTTGGTCTACCAACTCGACGTTTTCCCTCTGGTTTTCCTATAAGAAGCTTCCATGCATCTCTTTCATCTCCCATTAGTGCCACATCTCCTGCCCATCGCAGTCTACGAGACTTCACTATTATTATTATATCTGGCTTCTTGTACATATCATTTAGCTCACTATTATGTAGTTTTCTCCATTCATCTGTCTATTCATCTCATTTTGGTCCAAAAAAGTTCCTAAGAACTTTATTCTCAAACACTCCTTTCCTCCCTTAAAGTAAGAGTCCATGTTTCACATCCATATAATATAACTGGTAGAATAACAGTTTTATATATTTTCAGTTTAATGTTTTTTAAAAGAGTTGGAATGACAAGAGTCTCTGTAATGCATAATAGTACGCATTTCCAGAATTGAGTCTATGTTTAATTTATTTGTGCCTCTTATTCCTATTTGTAATTATTGTTCCCAGGTACTTGAAATCAGCCACTTTCCCAAATGTCCTTCATTTGTAATTAGTAACTAACACTATTTACTCTTTCACAGCCATCTACTTTACTTTACCTCTTATGGCTAATAAATCTGTGTACATTGATTTAGCTTAACATTGGCTAAGAGTGCATAGGTATTTCTACATACATGAAGTCGATACATTAATATAAGTTACAAGTTTTTATAAATTAAATTTACATAAAAATAATTTAAATTTAAATAAAAAAGGACAGGGAACGGGTAAAGATTTACATATGCGGTCTCATTCATATTGTCATTATTATTTATGTGACGTCACTTATTTTGCTTAATACCTAATACAATATTTTAACTCTTCATTCACTCACACAACATAATTTTATGTTGTAAAGTGATCCCACAACAGTCCCGGAGGCCCTTGGGGTAGTAGGAGGTTAAGGCTCCCACTTTTTCTAGACTCTCGGCACTTTATGTCAGCCGGGTTGTCAACCCTGCGTGACGGCCGCCTTTATCCCCAGAACAAGCGTCTGGTACTCATTTCTGTTAGAGGCTGAGTCGACCCCAGGGCCATAGTGCCGCCAGAGGGTGTGCCACTAGAATGGACCAGATAAGAAACGAGGATATCCGTGAAAAACTGCAGATCTACTCCATAAAAGAAAAGATATTTAACAACAAGATACAGTGGAAAGAACATGTAGAAAGAATGGAAGAAAGTAGATTACCAAATAAAATCTTCCATTATTTTCCAAGAGGAAGAAGAGATGTCGGACGTCCTCGGAAGAGATGGTCTTAGATCTATTAGTGAAGACGGAACAGGCAACTCTTGCCAAAAGCCAGGAAGTGAAGAAGAAGAAGAATGTGTATGCCAAGTAGGATAAACAAAAATATGTATTTTTTAAAAATATTTTGATTGGAACAACCTCAATAACTTCGCTTCAAAATCCATCAAACCTGACCGGGTTTGAACCTGCAAATATAATAATAATAATAATAATAATAATAATAATAATAATAATAGCTTTATTTTACCTGGCAGAGTTAAGGCCTTAAGGCCTTGTCTACCACTCAACCAGGTTTAAAAAAATACAAAAGAAAAGTCTTAAATCTAAATTACAATATATATATATATATATATATATATATATATATATAAACGATTACAAGTTATGAATACAATACAATTAATATCGGAATCAAAAGTTGGTATAGTAACAACTATTGCACCGTATTTGACACTCAAAGCATGATGCTGCCTCAGGCCGCGAGCACGATTCGGTGATAAGTCTTAGAAATGGGAGTGGAAAATTCCACAGTGGCCACAGTTTATATTCGCATTACACATAATTCCAAACAGTAAATATTAGAAAGAAGCCGGGAAGTGAAATGATATGTTATCTGCCAGGAAACAAGTTAGTGTGAGTCCTATACGACCAGCACAATGTCACGACATGCAAAAACACAACCGCAGTACAACACAGTAAGTAATTTTACGAGTTTCCAGAACCGATCCTCATAAACAACAACAATAATAATATTAACTATAAATCCTGGGGCACTTTCGAACCCAGAGTTTAATGACCTATCCTGAGCTAATGTTTTGTAATCATCCTCTGTGTAATCTACTTACTTCAAATCATAGTTAACGTTATTCTCCCGCCTCATTCTTGGTCTACCAACTGAGCGTTTTACCTCTGGCTTTCTTACAAAAAGCTTCCATGGACCTCTTTCATTCCCCATACGTGTCACATGTGCTACCCATCGCAGTCTACGAGACTTAACTGTTCTTATTATATCTGTCAATACTAGTAAAATTCATATCAAATTCCGTTGAGGTGAAGACATATGACGAAAGTTAAAAATTAGTAGCGGAAACTCAACCTGCAGAAGATGTAAGATAACTTCCGAAAGCGCTCCTGTTAATTTTATATACAATATTTTAACAAAGCTGAGGACGACGGCACCTAACAACAGGTACAATTTAATTTTTAACTTTTATTATATCTGGTTTCCTATAAAGACCATGTAGCTCATTGCTGCGTTGTTTTCTCCGTTCACTTGTTTGTTTATCTTTCTTTGGTCCAAAATTTTCCTAACAATTTTATTCTCAAATACTCGTAATCTTATTTCTTCCCTTAAAGTAAGAGTCCGTGTTTCGCATCCATATAATACAACTGGAAGAATAACAGTTTTATATATTTTCAGTTTAATGTTTTTTTAAAGGAGTTGAGATGATTAGCGTGTCTGTAATGCATAATAGCACGCATTTTCTGAATTGAGCCTGTGTTTAATTTCTCTGTGCATCTCATTCCTAGTTGTACTTATTGTTCCTAGATATTTGAATTCAGCCACTTCTTCAAAATTTCCCTCATTTGTTCTGAACTGCCCATTTCCATTATATAGTATATTTCTTAATGTTACTCAGTAGAGTGTGCGTGTGGCCCTCTGTATATTCTCGATATCGCCCATAATACTACATTATCATAAGTAATGCCACGAGTGATTTTCAATTTATCTAGAGAATTTGGAAATCAAGAGTGGCATTGGTTAGGACTATTTAACGAACAAAATTAAGCTGTTTACTTACAAATCATTATTTAAATATAGTTAATTTAAAATTTTGTTATATTTAATGTAAACGACGATGTTTGAAAACAAATGAGAAAACGTTATGTTTCATTTGTGCATCACTGCAACCAGATCATATTTATTGCCAAATAGAATCGCAATATTGTAACAATGCACCGTAGTGGAGAAAAAATGAAACACATCATTACAGGTTATTAATTAATTTCAGATGTCCTATGATGTAAATATATCAATTATATTTTTCTGTAATGTTAATTTCTGGGAAATAATACTTTTAAGAAAGTGCAAACAGTGATGTCTTTCTTTAATGGTATAATCAAATGCTACGAATGTTTTCTATTATATCTCGCAAGCAGAATCTGGTTACATTCGTGCACTATATATTCAATCTGGGAGCCACTTGATAAAAATGAAAGCGATAAAATTAAAGTGTTAAAACCGAGGTGAAAAACGACTGTGACTGGTTGTAAATCAAAATTCATTGAAATATGATTGTTCATTGACTGCCATTTGAGGCATGACTTAAATAGCATAAACTGACAGCCGTTGTCACTGACCCTGGATAAAGCATTACAGTTATTCAACATTTTTAAAGTTGAGGTGATGGACCTACAAGGTACATCATTTTATAAGTTTCTGTAAGGAATAAAATAAAATAAGTTAAAATATACTTTTTTAGGTAAAGTCCGTCGTCCCCAACTTATAAAAAATGTAATTGTTATGCCTGTTGGCCTTTCAGAACATCCGTCCATCTTCAGCACGTTCCTCTTCGCTACAACATCCAGTATGATGGTTGATGCTGCTGGTCCTAATGTGGTGTTGTCGTGACTACATTAGGACCAGCAGCATCAACCATCATACTGGATGTTGTAGCGAAAATGGACCTGCTGAAGATGGAACGGATGTCATGAAAGGTCTACAGTCATAAAGATTACATATTTTATAAGTTGAGGACGGATTTTACCTAAAAAGGTATATTTTAACTTATTTTATTTTATGACTCTCCACCTCAACGGTATTATCAATTAATTTTATTAGTATTGATTCTATAAGGAAATAGTGAAGGTGTCGTTGAGGAAATTGGATAACGTATTCTATGAAAGGATTCGCATCTATAAGGTGATAGTCAATGACTTCCTATCGATGAACAATTGGATGTCATTTAGGCCACGGTCATTGATTATTCTACGTGTTCCGGTTACTGATTATTGCATAATTACACAGAACGCCTTTATCCGGAACAATTTTCGTATTTTATTTTCACAGTAGTGTCATTGTGAAGTGATAAAACAGTTGTTTTGTTGTAATTTCTAGATACACTCATCCACATTAAAATTAGTTTTGACTAAACTTTCGTAAGTACATAATGATATGGAGAATACATAGATGTCATTTACAAAAATGTGCGTATATTCATAAGTAATGCCACGAGTGAGTTGCAATTTATCTAGAGAATTTGGAAATCAAGAGTGGTATTTGTTAGGACTATTTAACGAATAACATTAAGCTGTTTACTCACGAATCATTATTTGAATATAGTTATCTTAAAATATTTATATATTTAATGTAAACGGCGATGTTTGAAAACAAATGAGAAACGATAGGTACGCTTCATCTGCTTCTTTTGTTTATCACTGCAACCAATGTTATTACCTGGAAAAAAATTCATTTAAGAAAGTGTAAACAATGGTTTCGTTTTCTGGTGGTATAATCAATTGCTACAAATGTTTTTATATTAACTCCCGCATGCGCTATGTGTTGACATTCATGCACTATATATACAATCTGGTAGCCGTATTTCTTGGAGGGTCAGTCACTGCAAAATAATGCTATGGCCTATTCAGGATGTTAAAAAAGAGGTGCTTTCTTTATTATGATAAACTTTAGTTGGTAAATTTTAGTCGAAACACGACTGTGATTGGTTGTAAATAAAAAATCATTGAAATGTGATTGGTGATTGACTCCCATGTGGGGCATGAGTTAAATAGTCATAAGTAATGCCACTAGTGAGTTGCAAATTATCGATACATTCACGACTTACGAAATGAGGAGTGAATTTATCGAGAGAGTTTGGAAATCAAGAGTGGCATTTGTTAGGACTATTTAACGAATAAAATTAAGCTGTTTACTCACAAATCGTTATTTAACTATAGTTATTTTAAAACATTTATACATTTAATGTAAACGGCGATGTTTGAAAAAAAAAAGAAGAGAAACGTTATATTTCATTTGTTCATCACTGCAACCAGATCATATTTATTGCTAAATAGAATCGCAACATTGCAAAAATGCACACTAGTGGAGAAAAAATGAAACACATTATTACAGGTTATTAATTAATTTCTAATGTCCTACGATGTAAATATGTCAATTATGTTTTTCCGCAACGTTAATTCCTGGGAAATAATACGTTTAAGAAAGTGCAAACAGTGGTTTCTTTTTTTTTATATGGTATAGTCAATTGCTACGAATGTTTTTCTATTATATCTCGCAAGCAGAATCCGGTTACATTCTTGCACTATATATACAATCTGGGAGCCACTTCGTACAATGAAAGTGATAAAATCGAGGTGAAAAACGACTGTGATTGGTTGTAAATAAAAATTCATTGAAATGCGATTGGTCATTGACTGTCATTTAGGGCATGAGTTAAATAGTCTACTTAAAGTGTTTTTACGATCTTAATATTGAAAAAAGAAATCTATTTACTTGAATAATTATTTTTTTATCTACTATTACATCAATCAGTGACACTTTAGTTCGTAGTTAATAGGCGACATAACCTATATCTTATATTCTAACAAAACACAAAACACGCTATCAAAGCATAATATACAGATTAAAGAGAAAAACGTAAAATGCACTTTTTGCGCGATAGTGTGTTTTGTCGTACTTACAACAACGGCGTGTTGGAAATTAAAATTATTTTTCATTTTTTAATTCGGTTTTCTAATATAGCGTTTTGTTTTAGTTTTCAACTTTTATAAGATTCATGATGTGTTCCGTTGAGGTTTATTCAAAATTAATATAAAATTATAGAATATTCGCCTGAAAGGTCCGTCTCCTCAACTTAATTAATCATTTAACTGTAGCGCTTTCGGGACTTGTCCCATCATCGGCAGGATTCAAAACTGGTGTTTTACTGAAGATCTGGTAGAGGGGGTTGCATGTATTGGGTTCGTTTTCGTTTATCAAGCTGTCGTTGTGAGCTGCTTTCATGATTTCCATCTCTTCGAGTACGTTTATCTTCGCTGGATTATTTTCTCTGTGCATTACTGTTAGGGTGTTTTCAATATTTAACATGCGATGTCCTTCATGGATAACGTGTTTTGCATAGCTTGATTTCCCTTCTGCGTGAATGAAGTCTCGAAAATGTTCTTTGAATCTGATGTTAAAACTCCTGTTTGTCCTTACTATATAAAATTTGTTGCAGTCCTTACATGTCAGTTTATAAACAAATTTTATATAGGAAGGACAAACAGGAGTTTTAACATCAGATTCAAAGAACATTTTCGAGACTTCATTCACGCAGAAGGGAAATCAAACTATGCAAAACACGTTATCCATGAAGGACATCGCATGTTAAATATTGAAAACACCCTAACAGTAATGCACAGAGAAAATAATCCAGCGAAGATAAACGTACTCGAAGAGATGGAAATCATGAAAGCAGCTCACAACAACGACAGCCTGATAAACGAAAACGAACCCAATACATGCAACCCCCTCTACCAGATCTTCAGTGAAACACCAGTTTTGAATCCTGCCGATGATGGGACAAGTCCCGAAAGCGCTACAGTTAAATGATCAATTAAGTTGAGACGGACCTTTCAGGTGAATATTCTATAATTTTATATTAATGTTTTAGTTTTGTAAAACTATTTTTTAATTCTTCTCATTTTGTGTATGTAAAGATAATAAGTAAAACTAAAAATAGTTCTAGGATTTTCACTCTTTAATTTCCAATCTGTATAAGCCTGTTTGAAGGCATTAGAATACTCGTACAAAACAATGGTGATAATAATAATGCATTAAACGTGGAATACGGATGTAATAAAAGTTGGTACGAAATAAATCAGTAAGAACGCGTAATCTTTACAACCCACTTAATGTTATCAAATTTAATGTCATTTTATAACATGACTGATATCTGTACTGTCAGCATTGCCCTAAAGGTCATTATGCACTGAACGAAACAACACAAAAGGAAGTGTCTTCGCAGTAAGAAAAAAAAAATTTAAGCCCCAGGTTGTCCTTTTGAACATTTCTGGTGTTCTCTCTTGGCATTGGCGTAATTGTAACCCACTTCTGACGTTGGGGCGCCTGGAAGGCGGAGTTACGTTGCCCCGATGATATGATGGATGATGATGATGATGATGATAATGGTGCGCCAGGAGAGTCGTTAATCCTAAGCTTAATCTAAGATGAGTATGAATGATGATTGCGATGGCCATATGATGTTCGGGGACCGTTTGGGCCTTAAAGTTTCTTGACATTTGTCTTACAGGTGAAGAAAAACCCCGATAAAACCTCACCCAGGTAACTGTCCCGACCGGGGATCGAAATCGGACCCGTTGCGTGACAAGGCAGCACGTTACCTCGAGACCATAGCGGTGGACGATGGAAGTAACATAAGTTCGCAGATTTTAAGTATGAAATCCTTGTAGTAAATAGCCCATAATTTAAAATATCATACCTTTTGTGTCTCAAATGTACAGTTTTCTCGGAAAAAATATTTTCGTAGATAAATTTATTGGTGCATTGCTTTGTACTCCATACTTATTATCATAGTTCATTCACGAATTTAGACCGTTTATTGACATGTTTCGGCCTCGGTAGTAACACCATCCAAAAGTATTTTGAGTTGACGTCCTGGTCTTCTTCTTCCTGCAGGTTGATAGATCTTCCATTCGATGAATATCTTGCATCCATCTTGACTTATAGGAAATATTTATATTTTATTTCTTCCATTCCATTAATACAATTTAACCATTCACCTCATATGTACTTTTATGTACCACACGCCACTCGGGCCTTATAGTGGGACCACCTGTCGGGAGAGGGATTTTAAACTATGGATCCCACACCTACTTTTTGGCCACTCAAGGACATGAAGGGCCTGCCCGAATGTGTGGCCAGCTTAATGTCAAGGCCTCCTCCGAGACAACACAACATTAAGATTCTGAAACACGCCATTCACACATACACATTCACACTAAACATGGCGAATATGATAATGATGATTATGATGGCCAGATAATGATCGGGAACCTTTTGGGCCTTGAAGTTTTCTGAAATTTGTCTTACAGGTGAGGAAAAAAAACAAAAAAAATATCACCTACGAAACCTGTCTCGACTGGGGATTGAACCGGGCCTTCTGCGTCCAAGGCAGTGACTCTACTTCGAGACCATATACAAATACCATATACAAATAATGGAATGAACACAGTGAATGGAGAAGACTACATAACAATGAACTGCATGGTCTTTATAGGAAACCAGATATAATAAGAACAGTTAAGTCTCGTAGACTGCGATGGGCAGTACATGTTGCGCGTATGGGGAATGAAAGACGCTCATGGAAGGTTCTTGTAGGAAAGCCAGAAGAAAAACGCCCAGTTGGTAGACCAAGAATGAGGTGGGAGAATAACATTAAGTATGATTTGAGGGAAGTAGATTATACAGGGAATGATTGGAAAGCATTAGCTCAGGATAGGGATGTATGGAGAGCTTATGTCTGCGCGGCCATAGTGCCAGTGAGTAAGTAAGTACCTGATACGTCCCATCGTTCTCAACTAGGTTAAAATATTTTAAAAACAAGAAGGCCGGGTTCCAAAAGGCCTATTTTATATTAGAGCGCGTGTAGCGGTATTTAGGCCTACGTACATAGGCCTATTTGAAATTAACTTTACAAATATTTACACGAAATTTCAACATTCAATTTATTTCGCAATGTTTCACTTATTTCACTGAAATAATTTGCTGCTAATAGAGTCTCTTCTGCAATGATTATTTTATAACTCGGTTTTTTTTACACTCGCTGACGTCTTCATACTTAGGCCACTTTTACTCGTCCACACTTTGAACACGACTTGGCAGTTAGACCCTCGCACCATTTTAAACATGCGAGAGTAGTAACATTATGGAATCCCAGTCTAGACTTATTTCGATTGGAAGACTCAAGAACCGATTTTTCCAGAATGGAAGTAAGACTCACGTTGAAATTTCTCAGCGAGTTCACCGATTTGTGAGTCGACAGCTCATGAATCTCCCCCACACCATACAAGGCGAGACCCGACTCTCGTCGCTGCCCGCCAAATTCAAAGGCCAGTCTTATAATCAATTCTTCTCGGCAACTAAATTTATTCTATGTCAATAGGTTTTTATCTGACTTTTCTATCTTGTACATTTTATATTTCAATCGTTAACTCTAGATTGAATGACAATATTTTGTAAACAATAATTACATTCTAGACGTACCATATGTATTATCAAATGTGTAGTTCAAAGTAATCTGTTCATTGTTTGTTACATTCGATGTACTTGTTGGAGATTCAGTCATTGCAAAAAATAATGCTCTGGCCTGTTTAGAATATTAAAAAGGAGGAGCTTTCTTTAATATGATGAACACAAATCGATAATTATCGAGGTGAAACACGACTGTGATTGGTTGTAAAACAATATTAATTGAAACGTGACTCCCATTTGGGACATACGTTAAATAGTCATAAATATTCGTTTTATCTCGAAGGTGGTCCCCGTATTGAGCCAAAGCGGTCTTCCATGTCGTTGTGTGGTTAAAAAAAATAAAAATGTTCGTGGCCTAATTAAGTCAAACTATCTCACTGGAGAAACATGTCGGCATGGACATAAAGCTCTCCATATATCGCTATCATCAGCTACTGTTTTCCAATCACCTCCCTACATATTTCACGTTCCTGAAGGCATGGTTAATTTTATTATCTAATCTCATTCTTGGCCTACCTAGTGGGCGTTTTCCTGTGGTTTTCCTAAGAAGATTTCATCGCTATATTTTCCTTCCGTTATATATTACGGAAGTCTTTTCGAGATATCACATAACCTTAAAAACTAGTTTTATATGAATGGCTGTTCTTAGAAACGAGGAATAAATGCGATTTAGATTAGTAGACAGTAGAGTTACTGGAAAAGACAAAAAAAAGTGCAATTTGTGGAAACAGAAGCGCAACCAGTTGGGAGGGATGTGCGAAACTGACCAGAATGTTGTACGTCCTTGAGACAGATGCGAATACACCTATCAGGTATATATACAATCTCGGTGTTGAGGTGAGCTCAGTGTGTTGTGTTCATGCGCGTGTGTTGATACAGGTGGGTGCTAAATTATCTATAACAACATACAACGTCAAGTGGTACCCCTTATTAACTCCATGTATGTGCAAAATGAATTTATCGTATTAAATCGATATCCCGGGTGTTTAATTTCTAATTTTAATTATAACTTGTCATACAGTATTAGAACAATATTAACATGTAATAGTCATACTTCCAGTTATATAATACAGACGCGAAACAAGAACTCTTACTTTAAGGGATGAAAGAAGATTTTGAGTATTTGAGAATAAATTTGTTAGGAACATTTGTGGAAAAAAAAAAACAGACAGATGAATGAAGAAAACTACATAATAGCGAGCTATATGATATGTAAAAAAAGTGAAGTGAGTCCACAACAGGCCCGGAAGCCCTTGTGGTAGTAGGAGGTTAAGGCTCCCACTTTTTTTAGACAATCGGCACTTTATGTCAGCCGGGTTGTCAGCCCTGCGTGACGGCCGCCTTTACCCCCAGAACAGGCGTCTGGTACTCATTTACGTTAGAGGCTGAGTCGACCTCAGGGTCATAGTGCCGCCAGAGGGTTTGGGTCAGTTTAAAAATCCTGACCCCCAACTGGACTTGAACACTTGGCCCTCCGACTTGTAGCTCAGTGCCTTAACCACTACGCTGCGGCGTGCCCCCATATGTCTTTCATTCCCCATACGTGCAACATGTCCTGCCCATCGCAGTCTACGAGACTTAACTGTTCTTATTATATCTGGCTTCCTATAAAGACCATGTAGTTCATTGTTATGTAGTCTCCTCCATTCGCCTGTTTGTTCATCTCTCTTTGGTCCAAACATTTTCCTAAGTACTTTATTCTCAAATACTTGTAATCTCCTTTCCTCCCTTAAAGTAAGAGTCCATGTTTCGCACCCATATAATATAACTGGTAGAATAATAGTTTTATATATTTTCAGTTTAACGTTTTTTGAAAAGGAGTTGGGACATCAATAGTCTCTGCAATGCATAATAGCACGAATATCCAGAATTGAGCCTATGTTTAATTTCTTTGTGCATCTCATTCCTATTTGTGATTATTGTTCCTAGGTATTTGAATTCAGCCACTTCCTCAAAATTTCCCTCATTTGTCATTAGCTGTCCATTTCCATTATATAATACATTTCTACGTGTGACCAAATATTTAGTTTTATTGATATTTACTTCCAGTCCTAATTTCTTAGTGTTACTCAATAGTGTGGGCGTGTTGTCCTTTAGTATATCCTCGCTATCGGCCAATAGTACTACATCATCAGCATAAACTAATAGCTAATAATAATAATAATAATAATAATAATAATATAATAATAATAATAACAATAAGAACAATAAAGTAGAAATATAAAGGGGTGAGCGGCTCCATGGCACAAGCGGTTAGACGCCCCCCCTCTCACCGCTGGACTCCCGAGATCGAGTCTCGGTCACTCCATGTGGGTTTCGTAGTGGACGAAATGGAGCTTTGGCAGGATTTTCTCGTGATTTATCCTGTTTTCCCCTGCCACAAATTTCATTCCGCCATTTCTCCACATTCATCTCATCCATTTCGTTTCATTTCATTCATCCGCCTCTGTGGCGGTGCGTCAGGAGTGGTCGGCCGGCACCTTTGTAGTTCATAGACCTCTATAAATATAGGGGCTTCACCTCATCTCATCCCTCGACCCGACCCTGGGTTGGACACGAGTTGAGGATATTTATTTAACAAATATAAAGGGGTGATGATGTGTATAAAGTATTATATGACAAGCAGAAATAATGTATCCTTCAGGGATGTTTTTACGGAGGTGTGTATACATATATAACATCCACAAGGATTATGAATTCGTTGCAGTATGCGGTACAATAAAAGGTTTTTTAGTCGGTTCGGTTATATTCGCTATAAATGATTCTGCCAATTATAATGACTATTTAACTCATGCCCCAAATGGGAGTCAATGACCAATCGCATTTCAATGATTGTTTATAAAACTGCAAGCATCATCTTTACGCCGACGACCTACAGATTTACACACACTTTAGGCCTGACGAAATTAATGAATATATTGACAAAGTAAACACTGACCTCAGGCATATATCTTTATGGTCCAGACAATATGGGCTGAAACTAAATGTAAACAAAACGCAAGCAATAATTATCGGACATCCACCTCATAAACAATGGCAATATGCCGGCTGTCATATTAGATAATGAACAAATTCCTTATACCGACGTCGTTAAAAACTTGGGATTTCACTTAGATTCTAATTTAAAATGGCATGAGCAAGTAAAACAAACATCTAAAAGGATCTTCTCCATAATGCATTCCCTAAAGCGACTTAAACATTTTCTTCCTACAACTCTTAAAAGAATTTTAATCCAAACTTTAGTGATGCCGCATTTTGACTACTATGACGTTCTACTAACTGACATAAGTGACGGATTGTCGGACAAACTGCAGCGTGTCCATAATATGTGTATCAGATTCATATTTAATGTTCGAAAATACGATCACATTTCTCCATTATTCCACGAATTGTCATGACTACATCTAAAAGAGAGAAGAAAATCGCACTGTCTAATTCTCCTATTTAAGATCCTACATACCTCGATTCCCAATTATTTATCATCCCGTTTCCAGTATCTATCCTCAAACCATAACCTAAACACAAGATCACAACATAGTCTCTTACTTAATATACCGCAACATAGGACATCACATCACTCCATGTCATATACCATCTCCACTTCTCGCAACTGGAATTCCCTACCACAAGAAATAAGGGGCTGCCAGACATTGGCATCTTTTAAAAGAAATCTAAATTTATATTTGCTCTAAACTCGACTTCATTATTATCCAGTGTAAGATATATATATATATATATATATATATATATATATATATATTAATTGGTGTTTCCCGTATAATGTATCATATTTATATTATTATTATTATTATTATTATTATTATTATTATTATTATTATTATTATTATTATCGTATCATTATTGTTATTACCCTATAAAATGTTGTTTGTACATGACATTTACATTGCTACATTTATTGTATCTTTAACTGTTTATAATTAGTATAGTGTATATCTATATTTGTCGAATATTTATTTGTATTTGTGCTGGTTGAGTGGAAGAGAGGACCTTATGGCCTTAACTCTGCCAGAATAAATAAAGTATTATTATTATTATTATTATTATTATTATTATTATTATTATTATTATTATTATTATTATTATTTTCAACCAATCACAGTCGTGCTTCGCCTAAAATTTACCAACTAAAGTTTATCATAATAAAAAAGCACATCCTTTTTAACATTCTGAATAGGTCATAGCATTATTTTACAGTGACTGACCCCCTAAGAAATACGGCTACCAGATTGTATATATAGTGCATGAATGTGAGAAGAAAGCGCATGTGATAGATAATATAAAAACATTTGTAACAATTGATTATACCACAAAAAAAACACTGTTTGTATTATCTTAAACGAATTATTTTCCAGGAAATGACGTTGCAGAAAAATATAATTGACATATTTACATCATAGGACATCAAATTAATTAATACCTATAACGTTGGTTATACATTTCTCCACTAGGGTGCATTCTTACAACATAGCGATCATTTGGCAATAAATAATATTATGATCTGGTTGCAGTGATGAACAAAAGAAGCAAATGAAGCGTACCAATCGTTTCTCATTTGTTTTCAAACATCGCCGTTTACATTAAATATATATATTCCAAATGCCCCAGGTTTGTCTTTTCGACATTCCTGGTTTCTCTCCTGGCATGGCGTACTTGTAACCCATTTCTGAGGTTGGGGCGCCTGGAAGGCGGGGTTACGTTGTCCCGATGATATGATGGGTGATGATGATGATAATGGTGCGCCAGGAGAGTCCCTAAACCTAAGCTTAACCTAAGATGAATATGAATGATGATTCATATTTGAAGAGAAAAATTATACGCTCAGACCGGGACTTGAACCCGGGACCCTTGGTTCTCTAGACCAAGTGCTCTACCAACTGAGCTACCTGAGCAAGTACCGATCTAAACGCAAATCTTTCTCTATATACATTGTAATTCCCATCCACCAAATGCTGTGAAGCCATGCTTCTATCTTGCAAATGGCGGCTCCTTTATTAAGAAGACATATTTGGGAATTATACATTACAGCCAGTACGGCTTTTTCCAAGTTTTTATTATTGATTTCGTACATCTCAATGATGGATAAATCATATTTGAAGAGAAAAATTATACGCTCAGACCGGGACTTGAACCCGGGACCCTTGGTTCTCTAGACCAAGTGCTCTACCAACTGAGTTACCTGAGCAAGTACCGATCTAAACGCAAATCTTTCTCTATATACATTGTAATTCCCATCCACCAAATGCTGTGAAGCCATGCTTCTATCTTGCAAATGGCGGCTCCTTTATTAAGAAGACATATTTGGGAATTATACATTACAGCCAGTACGGCTTTTTCCAAGTTTTTATTATTGATTTCGTACATCTCAATGATGGATAAATCATATTTGAAGAGAAAAATTATACGCTCAGACCGGGACTTGAACCCGGGACCCTTGGTTCTCTAGACCAAGTGCTCTACCAACTGAGCTACCTGAGCAAGTACCGATCTAAACGCAAATCTTTCTCTATATACATTGTAATTCCCATCCACCAAATGCTGTGAAGCCATGCTTCTATCTTGCAAATGGCGGCTCCTTTATTAAGAAGACATATTTGGGAATTATACATTACAGCCAGTACGGCTTTTTCCAAGTTTTTATTATTGATTTCGTACATCTCAATGATGGATAAATCATATTTGAAGAGAAAAATTATACGCTCAGACCGGGACTTGAACCCGGGACCCTTGGTTCTCTAGACCAAGTGCTCTACCAACTGAGCTACCTGAGCAAGTACCGATCTAAACGCAAATCTTTCTCTATATACATTGTAATTCCCATCCACCAAATGCTGTGAAGCCATGCTTCTATCTTGCAAATGGCGGCTCCTTTATTAAGAAGACATATTTGGGAATTATACATTACAGCCAGTACGGCTTTTTCCAAGTTTTTATTATTGATTTCGTACATCTCAATGATGGATAAATCATATTTGAAGAGAAAAATTATACGCTCAGACCGGGACTTGAACCCGGGACCCTTGGTGCAAGATAGAAGCATGGCTTCACAGCATTTGGTGGATGGGAATTACAATGTATATAGAGAAAGATTTGCGTTTAGATCGGTACTTGCTCAGGTAGCTCAGTTGGTAGAGCACTTGGTCTAGAGAACCAAGGGTCCCGGGTTCAAGTCCCGGTCTGAGCGTATAATTTTTCTCTTCAAATATGATTTATCCATCATTGAGATGTACGAAATCAATAATAAAAACTTGGAAAAAGCCGTACTGGCTGTAATGTATAATTCCCAAATATGTCTTCTTAATAAAGGAGCCGCCATTTGCAAGATAGAAGCATGGCTTCACAGCATTTGGTGGATGGGAATTACAATGTATATAGAGAAAGATTTGCGTTTAGATCGGTACTTGCTCAGGTAACTCAGTTGGTAGAGCACTTGGTCTAGAGAACCAAGGGTCCCGGGTTCAAGTCCCGGTCTGAGCGTATAATTTTTCTCTTCAAATATGATTTATCCATCATTGAGATGTACGAAATCAATAATAAAAACTTGGAAAAAGCCGTACTGGCTGTAATGTATAATTCCCAAATATGTCTTCTTAATAAAGGAGCCGCCATTTGCAAGATAGAAGCATGGCTTCACAGCATTTGGTGAATGGGAATTACAATGTATATAGAGAAAGATTTGCGTTTAGATCGGTACTTGCTCAGGTAGCTCAGTTGGTAGAGCACTTGGTCTAGAGAACCAAGGGTCCCGGGTTCAAGTCCCGGTCTGAGCGTATAATTTTTCTCTTCAAATATGATTTATCCATCATTGAGATGTACGAAATCAATAATAAAAACTTGGAAAAAGCCGTACTGGCTGTAATGTATAATTCCCAAATATGTCTTCTTAATAAAGGAGCCGCCATTTGCAAGATAGAAGCATGGCTTCACAGCATTTGGTGGATGGGAATTACAATGTATATAGAGAAAGATTTGCGTTTAGATCGGTACTTGCTCAGGTAGCTCAGTTGGTAGAGCACTTGGTCTAGAGAACCAAGGGTCCCGGGTTCAAGTCCCGGTCTGAGCGTATAATTTTTCTCTTCAAATATGATTTATCCATCATTGAGATGTACGAAATCAATAATAAAAACATGAATGACGATGATTGCGATGGCCATATGATTTCGGGGACAGTTTGGGCCTTAAAGTTTTCCTGACATTTGTCTTACAGGTGAGGAAAAATCTCGATAAAACCCTCACCCAGAAAAACTGTCCCGACCGGGGATCGAATCCGGGCCCGCTGCGTGAGAAGGCAGCACGCTACCCCGAGACCACTGCGGTGGACACATTAAATATATAAATAATTTAAAATAATTATAGTTAAATAATGATTTGTGAGTAAACAGCTTAATTTCATTCGTTAAATAGTCCTAACAAATGCCACTCTTGATTTCCAAATTCTCTAGATTAATTTACTCCTCACTTCGCGAGTCGTGAATTTATCGATAATTTGGAAATCACTCATGGCATTACTTATGATAACTGCGAATGTCTTCTTCAATGTTTCTCAATCTTAATAATATTAATGTTGTCTCTATATAAACTTGTTTTTTGTCTAGTTTGGTTAAACTTTTGACAGTGTATGTGAAAATCTCATTTCGGCTCCTTGTAGTCGGGATTTTTATTTCGACTATAAAATCCAGTTTTCACTGGTGTACTTTAAAGCTGTTTTTGCTGTTATATTATGTAACCGCAGTTTTATATTTCTTGGCACATGTTTTACAAAATGGTTTTTAGTAACCGCATTAATTTTGTTATAATTTTGCAATTTATGTCTATGTCCCTATTTATATCAGAAATTAAATTACCTTTTTTTTTTTTTCATTCCATTGGCGCAGTTTAACTTCTCGCCCTTTAGGTGCTTTTTGTCCACCGCTGTGGTCTCGAGGAAGCGTGCTGCCTTGTCATGCAGCATAATGGCAAGAAACATTAACAAAGGGATTAAGTTAAATCTGCGTTTAAAATAATTATAGTATAAATACAGTAAAACTTATTTAATCCGGAACGTGAATAATGGAGAAATCTATCCAATGTGAACAATTTTTTTGGTCCCGGCGAAATAATAGTAATTTTACGTGTATTTATAAATGCATAAAACGGAATCTGTCCAACGCGGAAACGAAAGGATATTTCCACACAATTCAAGAAAAAACAGTATAAAGCGAAAATACAGAGAGAGAAATAAATTAGTTTCCTCTTCATTGAATTCCAGTTAGGCAAAAAAAAAATTGAATGATTCCTGCCGCTGGGTGAAGTAGAGATTCTACCTGTAAATGAAATTTTATTTCGTCCTCACTGCACACCCGTTGTGCGAAATACAGATACCTGTCTTACAAATAACATTGCGCAGTAAAATATTAAATTAGTTTTAAGTTCTGAGACCGATCTTTCACAGATACCGTTCTGAATTTACTGAATAAAGATGGCTTAAACATATGTACAATTCTTATTAAACGAAAAAGTGAGAATGATTGAAGGTAAATCTTGAAATTTGCGGACCGATGCTCCAAAGTCAAACTCTAGATGTTACTAAATCCCTAGGGAATAACGCAAGGCATCTTCAGGTTGGCTGGACAGTTTTAAAAGACGACACAATGTAGTGTGCATGACATTTGCGGGGAATCAAAGGATGTGGACAAAAGTGTAGTTAGTGAGTGGAAACCGAAACTGCATACTTTAATTTCAGGATACGCGCATAAGAGACATTTTTAACGCTGACGAAACGGGACTGTTTTTTTTTTATTTTTTTCTTTTGCGTGTTACTGTCGAAGTCGCTCATACGTACTATACTTCACTTTTGAAAGGCAGCGGAACTACAATTAATCCGAGGTGCGTAAAAAGACACATATGGTACTCTATAATCTAAGATTATTAATAAGTTTTAGTTTTTATAATGCGGAAAAAAGGTCCCATGCGATTCCGCTTTGAGCAAGTTTCACTGTAATAATTTCTGCATAAAAAACAAAAGTAATGGTTTTTCATAGAAAATACCGTGTACGTAGCAAAATTTGTATAGATTCAAAAATACTGGAAAGAGTAAATTCATTTACCTATATTGGATATATATTAATATATTTGGATGAAGTAGACATAACAAATAAATTGATTAATTTTAATGAAACTATAGGAATAGTAAATTAAGTAACGAAACCTTCACTAGTCCAGAGACATACATGAGTACGGTCATCCAAAACATTAGCAAGACCTGCACTTTGCTACGGCAGTGAGGCATGGAGTTTGAGGAAAGGAGAGGAGAGCAGGATAACTTCTAGTGAAATGAGATACACAGCAGGATACACCAAGCGGGATTATATACGCAATGATGATGTCTTGAAGGAATATGCTTTGAACCAGTCATTAAATATATACAGGAATACCAGAACAACTGGAAGAATAATCTGCGATGAATGAGTTCAGATAGAGTTCCCCAAAGCCATGCTTCGTTATTGTCCAACAGGAAAAAGATCTCTGGGCCGTCCAAGGAAGTTCTGGATATAATATTTATCAGTGAGATCGTAACAGGCCTGTAGGCATGAGACTTGTATGGACCAAAAACAAGATAATAATTTTCACGTGTGAGAAAATTTATCCTTAATGTGATTTCCGATAGTAGTCTATTTTCTACGCAAGTGTGCACAATCATAATGCTGTAATTAATTCCAGAACGTGACCTTGGCAGTTAAAATTTAAACAAAAGCTTCTTCTCCAACAAAATGTTAATTTTGGCCGTGACTCAAAAAAATACCGGTTGTTGGTTACAACTAACTGCTATTAAGTTTTAGTTTCCGAGGTTACTAAACTGCGCCGTTCACATGGTAATACTGCAATTTATAGACATTTGTTTTCGAAAAAAAGTTATATAAATTGCACTAAGAATGCGCAAGTGCCTGTTTGGCATTCGAGCCTATTTCTGTTTGAAGAGTAAATTATTGATTAATTGATCCATGTTCGTCCCGTGTGGGAAGTTTCTTAACGCTTATTTCCCTACATATGTCGCCTCCAGGAGATATTTTGTAGGAAACTGAAGTATTATTCGGATGGATATGGGTCGGTTTAAATGTTGCTCAGAGATCTTCTTATTCACACTTGACGTACTTTAACTCCGAAAATCTTGAGATTCGGTCATAAAATAAAATAAATTAAAATGTACCTTCTTAGGTAAGATCCGTTGTCCTCAACTTATAAAATATGTATTCTTTATGCCTGTAGGCCTTTCAGAACATCCGTTCCATCTTCAGCAGGTCCTTCTTCGCTACAGTGTCTAATATGATGATTGATGCTGCTGGTCCTAATTAGCGTGCTGCCTTGTCACACAGCGGGCCCGGGCTCGATACCCGGTCGGGGCAGTTTTTCTGGATGAGGTATTTATCGGGGTTTTTCCTCACCTGTAAGACAAATGCCATGAAAACGTTAAGGCCCCAACGGTCCGCGAAATCGTATGGCCATCATCATCATCCTTATCATCATCATCATCATCATCATCATCATCATCCTTCACCGGTGTGGAAAGCAACGGGAAGCTACCACACCTATAATTCCCTAGTAAAGCTGCAAGCACAGCATAAAATGCTATGATTGCAGTGAAGGACCTGCCTTCGGGCAGAATTACTATGGATGGATATATTATGTTGGATCTCGGTCCCCAAAAATCATCCGGCCATCATCATCATGCTTATCATTATCATCATCATCCTTCGCGGTGTGGAAAGCAACGGGAAGCTACCACACCTATAATTCCCTAGTAAAGCTGCAAGCACAGCATAAAATGCTATGATTGCAGTGAAGGACCTGCTTTCGGGCAGAATTACTATGGATGGATATATATTATGTTGGATCTCGGTCCCCAAAAATCATCCGGCCATCATCATCATCCTTCGCGGTGTGGAAAGCAACGGAAAGCTACCACACCTATTCCCTAGTAAAGCTGCAAGCATAGCATGAAAATGCTATGATTGCAGTGAAGGACCTGCCTTCGGGCAGAATTACTATGGATGGATATATATTATGTTGGATCTGGGTCCCCAAAAATCATCCGGCCATCATCATCAGCATCATCCTTCGCGGTGTGGAAAGAAACGGGAAGCTACCACACCTATAATTCCCTAGTAAAGCTGCAAAGCATAGCATGAAAATGCTATGGTTGCAGTGAAGGACCTGCTTTCGGGCAGAATTACTATGGATGGATATATATTATGTTGGATCTCGGTCCCAAAAAATCATCCGGCCATCATCATCAGCATCATCCTTCGCGGTGTGGAAAGCAACGGGAAGCTACCACACCTATAATTCCCTAGTAAAGCTGCAAAGCATAACATGAAAATGCTATGATTGCAGTGAAGGACCAGCTTTGGGGCAGAATTACTATGGATGAATATATATTATGTTGGATCTCGGTCCCCAAAAATCATCCGGCCATCATCATCATCATCATCCTTCGCGGTGTGGAAAGCAACGGGAAGCTACCACACCTATAATTCCCTAGTAAAGCTGCAAAGCATAGCATGAAAATGCTATAATTGCAGTGAAAGGCTGCCCTCGAGCAGAATTACTATGGGTGGATGGATGTTGGACCTCGTCTTCATACATAATTAATAAAAAAAGATGTTTCCTTTCCGAGGCATAGTTATCAGTGTAGGAAACAGGACGCTCGTAAATTCAAGTTTTTTTTTATAATAAATGTAATTGACAACGCATGCATAGTTGAGCCATGACGTATTCAAGGTTCTATTTAGATTCCTAGATTTAATTAATACAGAAATCCAGTTTGTACAACAGAGTGACGTAATCACTTACCGTGAACAGGCGGGTAGGTCAACATTGCTAACTTCTTACAGAAAGGAAACTTGCAGCAACAGGAAAATATGACCCCTACGTTGACATAACAAACAACAGAACAGAATGTTGTACGAATATGTGACAATTTAATAAAATATTTATAAACTACTAGCTAATACCCGCCGTGCGTTACTACGCCTAAATAAATGAGATATTAGAGATTAATTAAATTGTATGGTACACGCTGAGACGAACCAAACATGTCGGTTAATAGTCAGTTTTTCATCATCATCATCATCATCCATGCAAGTATTAGGCCGTGTGGCCTGTTACGGTCTCAAAGAGGATTTTTCCATCCAGCGCTTTTTTGGACGTCCCAGCGATCTTTTGCCTTGGGGTCAGTAACGAAGCATGGCTTTTGGAATTCTATGAGACAGCATTCGTTGAAGATGGGCTTTCCAGTTATTCTGGTAGTTTTTTTTATGCAGTGAAGAATGGGTTCTACATCCAACTCTTCCATAATTTCCTTATTTCTTTAATGGTCCCACTTTGTGTAGACTGTTGTACGGCGCATAAATCGTAAGGGATAGTGATGTGCATTTCATCACCTCTCCTATCCAAACCACATCCACAACCTGCTCGTGGTGCAACCTGCTATTACAAATGAAGCTCTGAGGACCGAGTACTGACAATGTAACCACATCGCCTTAATGTAGAGGAAATGCTACATTAGTGGGAACCCCACAATAATACTCCTCTGGGCCAGCAACCCATTGGGCGAAAAAAATTACATTCGCTTTCAAGTCTCAAACCAAGTCAGCTTTTAATTTCGGAATTCAGGTAAACATCCACTTCTAACTGCCCAGTCGTTTAGGCAGTTTTTTAATTTCGGATTTCAAGTAAACCTCCACTTCTAATAACACTGGTCAACATGATTTTTGTCTCATGAGTATCAATAGTTGTACTTAATGCAGTATTTTTATCGTGTTTTTAAATATGTAGGCCTATTCGGAATTTCTCCATCAACCACAGTTTTTTTTATTTCAATTTCAAATAATGGATTTAAATAATTATTTTTTAATAAACGTTTTTTCGTCCATTTGTCCATTGTAAAATAAAACGGGGAACACTTTCATTAGGAGATTTAAGCTATGGAAAATAGATATCAATGCAAATGAAATCCTAATATCTGGCCGATTATTGTTGGGCCATCAAGAGGGATGCTCGACAGGCGAAATATAGCAGAAAATCGCCATGTCTTACTTTCTAGGTGAGACCGAATATTGAGTAGTTACGAATGTAGAAACTATTAAAGTGTTTGAAATTATAAATTCCTGTCTCTCGGAAACCTTGCGTGATGGAGAAAAGCCGATATCATATTTGAATTCAAGAGAAAGAATACTATCAGAATCACATATTTTTCTTTCTGAAAAAAAAATGTTTATTTTTTGTTGCTTAGTGTTGTCGGATTTATCCTATATTAGTATTATTTAGTCTCAATGCGTGAATGAATGATGCATCTTGTCTTAAATTGCGTTGAAGTCAGGTGAAAGAATCAACTTAGAAATTATAATATAGGAGTAAACATGTGCGGATGTTCTTCATCCATAACCTGGAGCGGATGTTTCTGCTTGACGCAGGACCTCTGTCCATAACAGCTAACCTGTTAAATGTTCATGCTCTCTGGGTTGTGCTCTCTCATCCGTGGATGCCCTCCATGTCCTTTGTGTTCAAAAAGTGTGGGATCAAGAGCTTAAATATCCTCTTCCGACAGGTCATGTCATTTGAAGGTCAGAGTGGTGTAGGACATGTACTGGTGGCACCTCAATCAGACCTGAAACTAGGATAAATGTAGGGACGGTTTTTTATTGAGGGTGAGTGTAGTGGTACTTTTAGGGTGATTGGATTCACTTCTTCTCATCATTCTATGCTCGTTGAATTTCTCTCAGTTGTTACCAGCGACTGGTATTGAGTAGTAAATTTTATTATAATTTATTGCCTAAGAAGTGAGACCTGGGCCCTGAAGAAAAAATAAAAAAAAGTAAAATTCAGACAGCATAAATGAGTTCCCTACGGGCTGAGAAAGGTTGTACAAGAGAAGAACATATTAGAAATGAAAATATTACAGAGGAACTAAAAGTACAACCACTTCTTCAACAAATAGAAGAACACAGGAACAATTGGATAGAACATCTGCAAAAAATGACAGAGGATAGGATACCAAAGATGGCGTTGATGTATAATCCTGGAGGACGAAGATCGGTGGGAAAACCAAGAAAGTGCTGGGCTGAACAGATGTGAGATCGGGACAGGAAAATACCTAATCCGTGAAGGATGATGATGATGATGATGAAGTTTAGAATTTCTAGAATACATATTTTATTGACTATTTAATTCATACCCAAAATGGGGGTGAAAGGCCAATAACGTTTCAATGAATTTTGTTTTACAACCAATCACAATCGTGTTTCACCTTGATAATTATTGAATTTTGATTACCAAAATAAAGAAAGCTCCTTCTTTGAAGTATTCAGGATAGGTCAGAGCATTATTTTGCGGTGACTGATTCACTAACAAATACGTTGAATATAGCAAATAATGCACAGATTCCTTCGAACTACACATTTGATAATTATGCGTTCAATAATTGTCTTTTTAAATACTGATTTTACTGGATTGTTTCCGAAAAAAAATGAATTAATAACCTATAATGTTGGTTATAATATACAAGTTTGACGTGTTGCTTTTTTCCCCACTAGGGTACATTCTTACAATATTGCGATCCTATTTGGCAATACATAAATGATCAAGTTGTAGTGATGAACAAATAAAACATAACCAAACATTTCTCATTTGTTTTCAAACATCGCCGTTTACATTAAATATATAAATATTTTAAAATAACTGTATTTAAATAATGATTTGTGAATAAACAGCTTAATTTTATTCGTAAATTGTCCTAACAAATGCCACTCTTGATTTCCAAATTCTCTAGATAAATCCTCTAGATCAATTGGAAATCACTCGTGGCATTACTTATAAGAATGTTTTGATAATGAGTTGGTTATCCAATTTTTCTTTCCTCTATAAGTTATATAGGCCTACGTGAAATTATTACACATCCAAGTTAACTGTTCACGGGCGGAGGGGAAGAGTTTTAGCGCTAGTGTCGCCGATCTACTGAATCTATGGAAGGGATGTAGGAGAAAACTGTACATCCGATCACGAATTGAAATTTTTCAACTTCAAATGTGGGGGGAGAATCCCTAAACACGTGTGAAAGATCTTAACATGGTTGTCAAATTAGTCATTTAAGCACTGAACGCTCAAGCGGTCGGATCACTTAAAATCACAGTATTTGTCGTCTCTCCATTACCAGCCTGACAATGAATCACAAGTGGCAACATGCAATGAGAAGGGCAAGGAAGGGACAGCTCATTCCTAGACGTAACCCCAAAAGTAACAGGGTTGTCAAGTTAGTCATTCTGCCACTGACCACGCAGAACGACGGATCATTAAAATACATAGTATTTGTCAGTTCTCTACCTGTCAATCAAACAACATAATTCAAAGGACAGGAAGTGGCAACATAGTAAGGAATAGAAAGAGAAAGACAGTTTGTTAGTTAACATATTTTCCGCCTACACAAAACACTTGGATGGGTAATACATGAGGAGAAACAAAAGCAATGAATGACACTTTAAGAAAAGAAAAACGTTTTTACACTCTGTTAGTCAGAAGAGTTATACTTACACCCACTATGCGAATTGCGGCGATGACCTTTTCTGCACAGTCATCTTATTATGTGAATAATGCTCAAGGTCCACACCAATCCTCTTCTTCATCATCTTACTATGTTGCATCCCCAAGGTGAGCTTAACCTCATTACGAACTACTTCAAAAACTGGACAAGTTTCTACTATAGTTCGCACAATGGAACTCACATTCTATTAATTCATATCATCATCATTAATGGCTCGACAGCCCCACGTGGGCAGTGGCCATCTTCAGAAGCTTATGCCAGACTTCCCTGTCCTGAGCTTCATTCTCCCAGTTTTTATTTTTCTTCTTCTTTGGCTTTCCCCCACTTATAGGAGTGCCGACTTCAGTTTTCATTTATTTCTGTCATTCCAATCTCCCTTCTTCCAAATTCCTGTCATCCATTATAGTTTTGACATAGGTTTTCCATTTCCATCTTGGTCTGCCACGTTTATTTCTTCCCGGGGATGACCATTGGTATGAATTTTTTGGCCTTCTTTAATTTTCCATTCTTTATACATGACCATATCATTTAAAAGTTTGATTTTCAATCCTCTTAACAGATGTGGTGACATTCGTTTCTCTCCAAAGGAATTCATTTCTTATTTTATCCTGTCTTGTTTTTTGAAGGCTTCTTCTAAGATAAACAAATTCAACAGTTCTAATGTTATTCTTTTGTAATTCCGTCAAAGACCAATTTCACTTACATATGACCAAACATTCTATATTATGCTCTTATATATTTTTTCATTTTAGCTTCCTTTGTAATATTTTTGTTCCAAATTATTCCATGTAATGTCTTAGTTGCATTTTTTTGCCATTGCAATATTTGTTTGTACATATCTGTCACATATACCTAAACTTGTAATTATTGGCCCAAGATATTTAAAAATTTAACATTTCTTTATCTTCACTGTTTCGAGTATGAGGCCATCCACATCCTTTCCCAAACACATATATTCTGTTTTTTGTAAATTTATATTCAGTCCCCATTTTGTATATTCTTCCATTGGTTTATTTATTATATATCTCATCTTCATCGCCTTCAAATCGTATTTGCAGTTTCTTATTTTTAAAATCTTAATGTCCTGAAGTCCACCGCTGTGGTCTCAAGGTAGCGTGCTGCCTTGTCACATCGCGGGCCCGGGTTCGATCCCCGGTCAGGGCAGTTTTTCTGGGTGAGGTTTTTATCGGGGTTTTTCCTCACCTGTAAGACAAATGTCAGGAAAACTTTAAGGCCCAAACGGTCCCCGAAATCATATGGCCATCATCATCATCATCGTCATCATCCTTCACCGGTGTGGAAAGCAACGGGAAGCTACCACACCTACAATTCCCTAGTAAAGCTGCAAGCATAGGATTAAAAAGCTATGATTGCAGTGAAGGACCTGCCTTCGGGCAGAATTACTATGGATGGAATGAGTTGAATTAAACTATTCTCCCATCTTAATTTAGGTCTTCCAACTTTTCTCGCCAATAGAGGTTGCTCATTGTAAATTATTTTTGAAATCCTTTTGCTGTCCATACGAATAATGTGTCCAGCCCAGGCCAATCTATTAATTTTAACAAAATTCAGAATATCCGACTGATTATATAGTTCACCGCTTTGGTCTCGAGGTAGCATGCTGCCTTGTCACGCAGCGGGCCCGGGTTCGATCCCTTACATTCATAAAAGTTCGAATAACTCTATAATTATCAATTTCCGGACCCATGTTGTAATACACTTTTTTTATTCTCTCCATATGAGGAACTCATTCCTGAAATTTTGCCGTTGAGTTATGTTACACCCTGTGTATCTATATCGTCGGCATATGCTAGAGTCAATTCATTTGCTGCCAGTTAATTTATCCCTAATCCACACACCACGTTTTACATACAGTATTGTA
The DNA here is from genome assembly GCA_030220185.1 of Diploptera punctata. Lineage (NCBI taxonomy): Eukaryota > Metazoa > Arthropoda > Insecta > Blattodea > Blaberidae > Diploptera > Diploptera punctata. Next base: position 722,243 of record JASPKZ010007250.1, on the reverse strand, counting down.
ACTCATCTGTCGTCCCCGGCGGTCTAGTGTTATGTTTCTTGCCTCTAATCTCGAGGATCGCGGGTTCAAAACCAGCCGGGTTCGATAGAATTTTAGTATAGAAAAATCCTTGGATAATACACCAAAGCCTATAAGGAACTACTGCAAGAACTTAACAAGAAGAAAACAAGATATATGACCGGGTTTCTTCTCCACGGATGCGATTATCTTCAGGGAGTGTACGCAAGCAGATGTGACTGCGACAAACCGTGACCAGATTCTGAGTACATGGAGCCGGAAGAAAAGTGCAAGTGAAAACTATGTGTGTTAAAAAGGGACCGATATTATTTAATGTGGTTAAAAAAATTAATTCGGCTAAACTTTACAGCCTGTGAACGAGGCTTTAATAATTCCTTCATAAACTCCTGCCAAATTTTATTCTTAGGGTTTAATTTTTCAAATTATTTCCCACCATTTACAATGATTTTGCCATGTTTCCTAACTATTATTTCAATATATTTTTCTATGGCATTTAACTACTTACGTAGCATGAAGGCGTGGCAGCCATATTGATTGTAACGAATATTCTATGCAACAACAAATAGGTATTCCAGTAGAGCCAACATAGAGTATGTACTAATTAACTGCACACATGTACTTTAGAATTTCAGAACTTACTACGGTATTTATTTTTGGGCTTTGCAATCTTTCACAGGTTAGAGTGCTTAAATTGCGTTCGGTTAGCTTTTATCTTAGTCTTTCACATGTTAGAGTACTTAAATTGCGTTAAGTTAGCTTTTAGGTTCGTTAAATATCGTGTATATGTTGGATGCATCCCGTGATTTCATAGTGTAAACCGCTTCGCGTTTGTTAAAGCATGCGCAGGTTGTATAATTGGAACTTAGAACATGTCCTGCCCATCGCAGTTTACGAGACTTAATTATTCTTATTATATCCGGTTTCCTATAAAGACCATTTAGTTCACTGTTGTGTAGTCTTCTCCATTCACCTGTCTGTTCATCTCTCTTTGGTCCAGAAATTTTCCTAAGAACTGTATTCTCAAATACCCATAATCTCCTTTCCTCCCTTAAAGTAAGAGTCCATGTTTCAGATCCATATAATTTAACTAGTAGAATAGCACATTGTGCGATATCTTCCTTATTATTAAAATCGAAGGTCAAATCCTCCGGGATGGACTTTAAACCGTGGGTCCCTATGTCTGCGTGTTGGTGAGTTAGTTGTATAGAGCGTGTCTCACTGCGTTTAAAGTAGCTTTAACACTTTCACACTTGGTTGTGAACGCATTCTTTTCTACTGTTGATTTTAAACAATTTAAACAAATGCGAAGTAAAATCTGATGTGAACTAGGTCTTTGTACCAGACCTTCTTGTGAAGTGTGTCATTACATTTCTGGGGCACAAAAAGAGCAAATACTTTCAAACTGGTCATTGTGCGAAATAGACACATGTTTGTGTAAATCTTGTTTTTTTTTACTTGTACAATGACGTGTCTACCAAACATCTTCAATCTTCAATTTCCTGGTGTCTGAAGTATGAAGCACATTCCGACATAGACCTATTTTATGCCTGATAATGTAATTATAACTTAAAACAAAATAAACATTTTAAAAAATCAGAATTCTACATTCAATTACAAAAGACAGTTGACTAGAAACAATAGTATATTACAATGCGTGGTTGGGAAGTGGTTTTTACAGAATCTCAGAAATTAAAAACCGAGCGATAGCAAGGTTTTTAAAAATTTCCCTCGATTCGGTAAAAACCACTTCCCAACCTCGAATCCTAATACACTATTTACATGATTCTGTTTTCCTTGCGGTCCGCAACATTCAAATAAATGATACGAGAAAATGCCGAATCGCCAATTTAAGGGTTAAAAATTCTTAACGCTAACCTCCTAACCAGGAACGAGCATGTTAACGAACATTATATACTGTCTTTTGAGTTCGTTTAATATGCTCAGAGTATGCAAAGATATCTGAAAAAAAAAAATTCGGTACTTACGGAGATAGTGTCTTACAAAACAAGGAAAAAAAATCCCATAACCTTTGGTCTTAAACAAAGCATCTTCTGAGTTCAGGTGTATTGCTTATCACCACTATCAGTTTATCACGATATCAAATAGATTCCTGCCATGCTTATCTGATTAATCTTGTGTTTAGTTATTGCTTGATACGAAAACAAGATATGCTCGTAATAACATGTCTATTGCGGCGGATCTTTTGATGTGAGCAATGAGGGTAACTAGGTTCGTGTTAGATTTTGTGATTTTAGCCTGTGATAGGTAAGGAACAATAGCAGGGAATTAACGGTAAATCTATATTTTAGGCGACGTAATGGAAAGATTTATTATTTTTCTCACCACCATCATCCGGTATCATGGCAGCTGCCGCCGTCTTCCGGAAACCAAACGTCATTCCTCTCTGTCCATCTATTGATCTTCCTCCATTCCTCTGATATTCATAGTTGCTTGTACTCCTTCAATCCAAATTTTCTTCGGTCTTCCTCCTTTCCATTGGGATCCATTCCATAACAATTTTTGGCAATATTTGCTCTGGCATTCTTTTGACATGGCCATACCACTGTAATCTTTTCTTTTCTATAATGTCTATGATGTCCGGCTCCTCTTGTACACCCATAATTTCCCTTATTTCTTTATTTTTCTATCACGATAATTATCTATACACTAGCACTAATAACACTGAGCAACAAAAAAAAAAAATTTGTCTCGGAAAGAAAAATATGTGATTCTGTAGTATTTTTTCTCCTGAATCCAAATATGATATAGGTTTTTCTCCATCACACAAGGTTTCCGAGAGAACATGCATTTATAATTTCAAACACTTTAATATTTTCTACATTCGTTACTACACAATATTCGAACATTCGGACTCACCTAAAAAGTAAGAAATGACGATTTTCTGCTATATTTCGCCTGTGGAGCATCCCTCTTGATGGTCCAACAATAATAGGCCAACATATTAGGATTCCATTTGCCTTGATATCTCTTTTCCAGAGCTGAAATCTCCTGATGAAAGTGTTCCCCGTGCTCATCGCTCACTGCGCCAAGATTTCCAGGGAACAAATCTAGGTTTATTAAAAAAATAATTATTTAAATCCATTAATTGAAATTGAAATAAAAAAAACTGTGGGTGATGGAGAAATTCCGAATACATATTTGAAAACACGATAAAAAAACTGCACTAAGTACAGCTTTTAGATACTCATGAGACAAAAATCATGTTGACCAATATAACTTGGCTAGAACAAAATCCGACTTTTATAAACTTTAATGATGCGAATCTTTGCAATTCGGTTTATCATGAGTCAACGTTAACTACAAAATAAAATTCTAAGATCCTCTCCGATATTTGCGTAAACTCCACTTGTGTTTATTCGAGTTGGAGCGATAGCCCTACACTTGGTTTGATTACAACTTACGTGACATTTTTATATTATATTTTTCAAGAAAGTCGTGGATTTTACTTTAGATTTTCCATCGCCCTTACAATTTTAAATCGAAATTTCCATTGGACAAAACAAATATTTTGACACACCTCTATACATGTGCAAGACGATATACTAAATTAAGGGCGTGACTTTAACATCTTAGAACCACCTTGTTTATAATCCTGGTTCTGTACTCGGGGTTGATGATTTGACTTAGCTACCCGCTATCTTTTGGGGGGATACATTTTTGTATTGTTATAATTTCTTAAAAGTAATAAATCTTTCTTTGCATCTCCCCTTAACAATATCCATGTTCTTCTTCACTGAATTTTACTTTTGAAGGTTTACATCATCCCTAGACCGTAATATAACTGTCTCCCTAATCCCTACTGTCTTCAAAACACGTAACGCAAGACCAGATAACAAACCTAACAGTTATTCATACAATCTTCAGAAAACACCCTCTTCTTCTTTTTCTTCTTAATCATAATTTGTAGGATTTTCAACCTGTTTATTTCCAAAATCACTCCTCGGTGAAGACGTATTGGATGTGCATTGGCTGGTCTTCCTCTTGTTCTTCTCCCGTCCATTGGTCTATCTTCTTTAGCTCTTTTTGCAAGTCGGTTGTCTTCCATTATTTCTATATGGCGGATGGGGTTTGTTAGTCTTGCAAGACAACCCATCTAGGAGAGACAACTCCGAAATAAAACGGGGCAGGCTGAACACTGGAGCTGGGTGAAGACAATCGACCTAGGGAAAAACATCCGAATAATAAACCTGCCATGAAAACGGTCTAGCAACCCACTTCAAGCTGTATCTTATGCATTGCTCGCAGTCCCAAGGATCAAAGACGGAAGACACCCTCAAATAACTTAAACGCCCTTTTGTCGGCAGTAACTTGTTTACTAATAGAATGTATTATTATATGTTTACAAGCAGAAAACTACAGGTTCTTGGAACATACTATTGTAACTGGTACACTATGTTAAGTGTTTCCTCATTTGTTTCTTACATAATGCGCAAAATAACAACATTATACAAATTTGGAAATAAAGGTCATAGAAACTATTTTTCTTGTTTTGTGGAATATATAGGGCCTATATACTTTGTAGTACACCTGCATACATAATGATTCGCTATTATTCAATTAATAAAAGTGAATTTTTGTTTCAGTTTCCCGGTCAGAAGAAAACTAATTTATTTGCCAAGATGAGTCATGATAATAGGGGGTTCGCAGGAACAGGAAAACAGCCCGACACAGAGGTACGTAAAAAAATGTTCTATATATATGATATGAAAAAATAAAAATAATGCCTGTACCAGGATTCGAATCCGGGACCTCTAACTCTATACATTAGTATGATACAGTATTCTCTAGTCTCCCAATGTAAACAATTTTCCTTTCCTTATATTTTTGATTGATTTTCTAAATAATAAATTTTTCCTTCTAGCTCGGCACAAGTAGAATTTTTCTGGTGCCCGATAAAGTTTACTACTACAGCCAACAGAGACATGTCTTCAAGTATTATTTCTTCTATAAGTATGTTTTCATATGTTGTAATCACTCATATGTACATAGGCGAGTTCTGGAGCAGAGTATGATCTATAATTGGCAGGGAAGGTGATCAGTAATGACTTTGCATTGACCTTAGCTAATCAGGGAAGTATTTATACTCATTGTTGGTGTTATGTAAAACAACATGTTTTATTCTCGGATAATGAACCATGTTACGATCCAATTCCCTGTCTCCACACACAGCCCTATATAATCACACACAGACAATTCAAACGATACACTGCCAAACACGATGTCAATGGCCTTGATTAAATAAAATAATGGCTCTAGCTAGGTAACTAATTAACTAAATGCAGAAAAAATTAAACATAAGGTCAATTCTGAAAGTACATGTTATGACGAATTACAGGGACTCTTGTCTCAATTCTCTCAAAAAAGTTAAAGTGAAAACTTTATTTTTCTAATGCCACCAAGTTGTCTTTTATGACATATCTGGTTTTCTCCCCAGGCATTGTCAGAATTATAATCCATTTCTTAGGTTGGGGCACCTGGAATATGATATGATGGGTGATAAATGATAATGAAGCGTCAGGAGAGTTCTTAATATAAATTTAACCTAGATTCCAGACCATGGGCAACCACAGGAATAATTCCCTTTAAGGAGAAATTCCCATGGTTTGACCGGGAATCGAACCCGGGACCTCATGAACTGTAGTCAGAAACACTGACCACTAGCCCATGAGGCTGGTCAGTGAATACATATAAAATTATTATTGCCCCAGTTATATTATATGGACTTACTTTAAGGGAGGAGAAAATATTACGAGTATTTGAGAATAAAGCTCGTTGGAAAATTTTTGGACTAAAGAGAGATGAACTGACAACAGAATGGAGAAGACTATGTAACAGTGAACTACATGATCTTTATGGGAAACCAGATCTAATTAAACAGTTAAGTCTCGTAGACTGCGATGGGTAGGACATATGGCACGAATGGGGAATGAAGAGGGACTTGGAAACTGCTTGTAGGAAAACCAGAAGGAAAGCGCCCAGTGGACAGGCCAAGAATGAAATAGGAGAATAACATTAACCATGATTAGAGGGAATGTGGATTATACAGCGGATGATTGGAAAATATTAATTGAGGATAGAGATGTATGGAGAGCTTATGACCGCGAGGCCATAATCTTACGCGTGCTATAGTGTCAGTGAATTAATTAATCATTGAACTAACTAGCTAACTATACAATTAATTAACTAGCTAAGCGACTAACTCATGGCTGAAGTAGACGACCGTAGGTTCAATGCTCCTGCTATGGTCCTTATCCTAACCGGACTGAATTCTCAAGGAATTTTGCTGAAGGTTGAATTATATTCTGCATTGGGTATTGAAGAGTGAAGAAAGATCTGAATTTGGAACGGGGTTTTTAATCCGAAGGAGGATTCTGTCCGCTATTTGTACATGAGACGATTGGAAAACATTATCTCAGGATAGGGATGTATGGAGAGCTTATGTCCGCGCGGCCATGAACCTGCGGGTTCGATAGTGCCAGTGAGTTAGTTAGTTAGTTATTGAGTATTGAATGTACTTAAAAAAAACTCTTAGTCTGCGATGGTCAGGGCACGTGACACGAATGGACAATAAAGAATGACTTAAGATATTAAACATAAAATTGTACCTGATAAATCAGTCGTCCTCAACTAAATTATTATATTTCATCAGAAGATGAAAATTTGTTTTTGAAAGGCCTCCATGTTGGAACTTACTTACTTACTCACTGGCACTATCGAACCCGTAGGTTCATGGCCGCTCGGACATAAGCTCTCCACACATCTCTATCGCTAATGCTTTCCAATCATTCCCTGTATAATCTACTTCCCTCAAATCATAGTTAATGTTATTCTCCCACCTCATTCTTGGTCTACCAACTGGGCGTTTTCCCTCTGGTTTTCCTACAAGAAGCTTCCATGCACGTCTTTCATTCCCCATGCGTGCCACATGTCCTGCCCATCGCAGTCTATGAGACTTAACTATTCTTATTATATCTGGCTTCCAATAACGACCATGTAGTTCATTGTTATGAAGTCTTCTCCATTCACCTGTCTGTTCATCTCTCTTTGGTCCAAAAATTTTCCTAAGAACTTTATTCTCAAATACTCGTAATCTCCTTTCCTCCCTTAAAGTAAGAGTCCATGTTTCGCACCCATATAATATAACTGGTAGAATAATAGTTTTATATATTTTCAGCTTAACGTTTTTTGAAAAGAGTTGGGACATCAAAAGTCTCTGCAATGCATAAAAGCATTAAAATTATTAAATTTCATCAGAAGATGGAACATTGTTTTTGAAAGGCCTCCATGTTGGAACTACTTGAAGAAGTTTAATAATTTAGTTGAGGACAACTGACTTACCGGGTACCAATTTTATATTTAACATCTTATTACATAACCTCAATGGTGCTTTAATATGAATTTCAAAAGTGTTGAAAGAGTGACTTCTTGTAAGAAAACCAGAAGGAAAGTCCCAGTAGCCATGTCGAGAATAAGATGGGAGAATAACATTAACCATGATTTGAGGGAAATAAAATAAATAAGGGAATTATTGGAAGACATTAGCTTAGGATATATATGTATGGAAAGTTTATTTTCGAGTGGCCATGAACCTGTTCATTCGATAGTGCTAGTGAGTCATTTAACAAGTACACTTTTCAGATAAACCAATCATTATAAGGAAATAGATAATATATTTTTTTTACATACATGAATTGACACAATGTAGCTGCTATCTTATCTTTAGCACTTTTTAGTCAAACAATCAATCAATATCATGTTTTCCTTATGAGGAGCATAGGTCATTCACAAAGTATTTCCAACGGACCCTATTTCTCGCCATTTTTTTACTACATTCCACCTGGTTTTCCTACAAGAATTTTGTATGCCCCTCTTTCATTCCCCATTCATGCTACATTTCCTGCCAATCACAGTCTTCGAGACTTAACTCTTCTTATTATCTCTGGTTTCCCATAAAGATCATGTAGATTACTGTTATAGGTTATAGTTTTCTCTATTAACCTGACTGTTCATCTGTCTTTGGTCCAAACATTTTCCTTACAATTTTATTCTCAAATATTTGTAAAATCTTTATCTTTCCTTAAAGCAAGTATCCATGCTTCCCACCCATATAATAGAACTGGCAGAATAACAATGTTATATATTTTCAGTTTAACGCTTTTGAGAGAAGTTAGGACGATAAGAGTCCCTGTAATGCATTATAGCACGCATTTCCGGAATTGAGCCTATGTTTAATTTCTTTGTTCACTTCATTCCTATTTGTAATGATTGTTCCTAGGTATTTGAATTCATCCACTTCCTCAAATTTTACCTAATTTGTCGTTAAGTGTCCATTTCCATTATATAACGTATTTTTATGTGTGAAAAGTGTATTTAGTTTTGTTAATGTTTACTTCTAGTCCTAATTTATCAGTGTTACTCAAAAGAGTGGGTGTGTTGACCCTTAGTTTTTTCTCGCTATCACCTAATAATACTACATCATTAGTATAAAACAGAAAGTTTGGCTGTTGTTTCCCAATATCTATTCTTCAGCGTAGCAGAGTGAAGTGCCTGACACTGTAGCAGGTGCTTTCTGTCCATGTTAGTGTTCGTGTAAGCACAGAGGAATGAACTACATGGTCTTTATAGGAAGCCAGATATAATAAGAACAGTTAAGTCCCGTAGACTGCGATGGGCAGGACATGTTGCACGTATGGGGAATGAAAGACGTGCATGGAAACTTCTTGTAGGAAAGCCAGAAGGAAAACGCCCAGTTGGTAGACCAAGAATGAGGTGGGAGAACAACATTAACTATGATTTGAGGGAAGTAGATTATACAGGGAATAATTGGAAAGCATTAGCTCAGGATAGGGATGTATGGAGAGCTTATGTCCGTGCGGCCATGAACCTACGGGTTCGATAGTGCCAATGAGTAAGTAAGTAAGGAAGCACAGAGGGCAATGACAACTTCTGTAAATTCCAATTCGATGAAGATAAGCTGCAAGTCAATCATGTCCTGTGTTTAGTCGAAAATATTCTATATCTTCCTTTCGAGGTGCATCTGGTGTAGTGTGGATAGTGTTTTTCCAATTTTTATCTTGTATTCGGATCTGAAGATGGCTGAGAATGTATTTTTATATAGTTTGTTTGATATAAATGATTGCTGATCGATCAGATATGTTTCAAATATGTTGCTGTAAAAACACTGCTATCCGTTTTGCAGCATATCAGCTCTCCATTTCCAATGATTTCGCAATCGCAGTGGTTCTTATTTTATTTGGTTCCATATAAAGATCATGTAGCTAGTGTTATGTAGTCATTCTCCATCGCCTGTCTGTTCATCTCTCTTTGGTCCAAATGTTTTCCCTTCTTATCTTCTTATTCTTCTTCGGCTTTTGCCCACTTATAGGTTTGCCATCTTCAGTTTCCATTTATTTCTATCATTCCAATCTCCTTCCAAATCCCTATCATCCATTATAATTCTGACATAGGTTTTCCATTTCCATCTTGGTATGCCACGTTTATTTCTTCCAGGGGGTGACCATTGGTATATCTTTTTTGGTCATCTTTGATTTTCCATTCTTTGTAGATGGCTATACCATTAAGAGTTTGATTTTCAATCCTCTTAATAACAGATGTGGCGATATTCATTTCTCTTCAAATTAATTCATTTCTTATTTTATCCTGTCTTGTATTTTGAAGGCTTCTTCTAAGATATCAAATTCAAATGTTCTAATTTTATTATTTTGTAATTCCGTCAAAGACTGACGCAAGTTTCACTTCCATATGACAAAATATTCTGTATTTTGCTTTTATAAATTTTCATTTTACTTTCAACTGTAATATTTTTTCCCAAATTATTCCATGTAATGTCTTAGTTACATTTTTTTGCCATTGAAATTTTAGTTTGTACATCTCTTTCACATGCACCTAAACATGTAATTATTGACCCAAAATATTTTTAAAAATTCACATTTGTTTATTTTCCCTGTTTCAAGTATGAGGTCATCCACATCGTTTCCCAAACACATATATTCTGTTTTCTGTAAATTTATATTCAGTCCCCATTTTGTATATTCTTCCATTAGTTTATTTATCATATATCTCAAATCATATTCATCCCCTACAAAAATTATTTGATTATCTGCAAACAATAATGAACATGAACTTTATCCTAAGAACAAATACCTCCTTAAGTATTATGTGCGAAAATAAACTGAATCATGCTGCATGTGTCTGGTGGGCTCGTGATCGCAGGAGCACATGACTTTAAGACGCCATGCGATGAGTTGAAATCGGTTTTATCCACCTACCTGTACGTCTACTTAAACATGTGGGAGTTGGGAGAGGCCCAAATAAAAAGTTCGCTGCGGTTAAGTGCATGTGCCAGAAGTTGGTGTTAATTCATGTTATATAAGTGCACATTCATCTTTTCTCTGTCCTAATATATTCATTGTAGTCACATTTTGAAGAAGGAGGGTGGTCTGAAATGGTCAACATTTTTATTAAAGTTCCAAAGTAATTATGGAATTATTTTTCAAAACAGTTTGCACCTCTTCATCGATCCTATCTTGTAGAAACCGAAAATAACAATGAAAATATATGGAGGGGTATATGGCATAGTGGTGTAAGTTTCTTACAAAAATGAGTAAAGTACACAGTTGTATAATAGAAACTGCATACTTTATTTCCCTCCATGGTATATTTACCTTGTCGTGGTGGAGTGGCTTGTGTGCTTAAATGATCTTGAGAGCTATGCCGGCGGTAGCATTGCTGCCGATAGGGTTACCCATGCCGGACTGGTCAAAGGTGATAAGCCAGACGAAATAAGTACCTTGGTCGAAAGAGTGACGATCTTTCACCGTAAAAATACAACCGTCAAGAAATGCGGACATGGGTTCTACTGGGTTAAAATTTTCCGGCATTAGCTCAGGATAGGGATGTATGGAGAGCTTATGTCCGTGCGACCATGAACCTACGGGTTCGATAGTGCCAGTGAGTAAGTAAGCGTACTTTATTTCAGTACATCAATAATTGAATATTATCACTTATGACAAATATCTCTATGATTATCATAAGTAATACCACTCTTGATTTCCAATTTATCTAGAGAATTTGGAAATCAAGAGTGGCATTTGTTAGGACTATTTAACGAATAAAATTAATCTGTTTACTCACAAATCATTGTTTAACTATAGTTATTTTAAAATATTTATATACTTAATGTAAACGGCGATGTTTAAAAACAAATCATAAATGTGAGGTTATGTTCATTCACTGCAACTAGATCATATTATTTATTGCCAAATAACATCGCAATATGGTAAGAGTGTACCCAAGTGGAGAAATAATGAAGCACATCAAACTATAGGGCTATATCATAATCAACATTACGGGTGATTTATATATTTTTTTTATAAACAAATCAGTAAAATCAAGGAATCTGTTCATTATTTGCTATATTCAATGTATTTGTTGGAGAAAAATAATGTTCTGTCCTGTTCAGAACATTAAAAAGGAGGAGCTTTCTTTATCACAAAAGCAGGAGCTGATGAAGAGAAATCGATAAAGAGCGAGGTGAAACACGACTGTCATTGGTTGTAATACAAAATTCATTGAAACGTGATTGGTCATTGACTAGCATTTGTGGCATGAGTTAAATAGTCAACAGTAATCTAACAAGAGGTTGCGATTTTGTCTAATGAAAAACTCAACCTCACATTGGATTTGGAGTGACTATTTAGCGAATAATACAACATCAGAAGCTAAAAATAATTATAATGTTTAATATTTACCAAATGTGAGGTTATGTATTCCGATCTTACTTCCGGGCGGTTTCTAAGCCGGCTGTATAGCATATCTTTACTGTTAAATGTCTTTGGGCTTGGGAAAATCATATCAGATGATTGTGTGAGAAACAACTATTAACAATAATGCAGATTCATTATATAACACTTAATATTTTTTTTAGAGCAACAGAACTAACCCCACCTTTTTTTTGGTAATTTTTGAAGTTCCTTTCTTTCGACATTTCTTGCTGTACCATATCGATCGTACATTGTTGAATCGTTAGTTAATTTGCGGAGATATCTGTCATTACGAACAGGAAGAAACAATTTTATCAACAGGAAGAGGAAAAATTATCGGTCTATGAGATAAATACTCAATATTAAGCTAACTTGATTGTTTGTACACTGACAAATAAAACACCGTTTTCTCAAAATGAAGAAAAATTAAACATGGAACCTTTAGAAAATAAAATTTCTGATTACAAGTCAAGATGGATCCAACATGTTCATCGAATGGAAAGTCACAGGATACTCAAACAAATGCTAAGATATCAACTTGCAGGAAGAAGAAGACCAGGACTTCCACTCAAAATACTTTTGGATGATGTTTCTCTTGAGGCCGAAACAGGTCAACAAAATGGCCTAAATTCTTGAATGTAGGCCTACTATATTATTATTATTATTATCATTATTATTATTATTATTATTATTATTATTATTATTATTATTATTATTATTATTAATCATAATTGTCTATATTTAGCTTCATGCATACAGTTATGTTAATTGAATTTCATATTTAGATACTTACAAATTCTGTTGGTCCTAAATTAATTGTAATTGTAGTATGTAGTACTTTTATTGAAGTCCCCTATTTGGATCTCTAGGTGGAGACTAACACAGGGGATCCATGGGAAAGGCTTCAAGAAAATATAATAAAACTATATAAAATACATGTTCACAGTTAGAAATGTATTACATAATGGAAATGTACAGCTAATGACAAATGTGGGACATTTTGAAGATGTGGCTGAATTAAAATACCTTGGAACAATAATCACAAATGAGATACAAATTTATTCCTATAAAGATCATCTAATTATTTTCATACCTATTAGACGCTTTCCTACAAGCTGTTTCAATTCCCCTCTTTCATTCCCCATTCCTGCCACATGTCCTGCCCATCGAGTCTATGATACCTAACTGTTCTTATTACATCGGTTTCTCATAAATATATATTTTAGTGTTACGTAATCTTTTAAATATTTAGAATGTCACATATCTTACAATTGGAAAAAATATATACATGAAAAAATTATAAATTTCGAAGTACGTGTGGGACTATTAAAAGAACACTACAAACAAAAACAACAAAAGAAATAATGCTAAAGTTTTATAAGGTAATAGCAGTTCCCATTGTGACATATGGATCAGAGAACTGGGCCATGAATAGATCAGACAGAAGATTACTAGAAACATCAGAGATGAAGTTCCTCAGATATGCTGCATTCCTAGTGAAACAATTAGGCAAGCACTCTAAAATTTTTAATCTAAATGAAAAAAAATACAAAACTATAAACAAAAATGGCATGAACATATTTTAAGAATGGACTCTTCTAGGTTAACAAAACAAGCACAGCTGTACCATCCTCAAGGCTATAGACACGTGGGACGTCCTAGAAGACGATGGGAAGATGGATTCTGAGAGCGGAACAGGCAGACGGCCTACCATGAAGATGAAGATGATAGTCTTTTCCATTCGCCTATCTGTTAGTATCTCTTTGGTCCATTTTTACTAAGAACTTCATTCTCGTATACTCGTAATTTTTTCTCCTCCCTTAAAGTAAGATACCATGTATCGTGAGGAATTTTGATAGTTTTAATCAGCCCATGTTGAGATATCAGCTATAATGGCTTGGGTAACCCGATATGATGACCACATGTCATACCAATAATGGACAGATGATCGTCCAGTTTTGATTAATACATATGGATTTGAAGCCAACAGCCAGATGGTAGGGTCAGGGCCATCTAGGCCTACCGACACATGGATACATATTTTTAATTGAAACATCCCTTAATACATTTATGTGATTAAAACATTGAAAAAAGTTTAGTTTACCCCTACCAAGAATTTTTCAAAGTTCTACAGAATGACAGTGCGCATGCGTGAACGCTTAAAAAACTTCCGCTAGATCGCTGACATATGTGTGAAATCTGTATGACCAACCTTCGCAATAATTCTCAAACGTTTATAAGGAATGGATTTACTCGTTCACAAACTTCTTCCTTCCTAACCTAACAAAATAAATTGCTAACTAACTAATTAACTCACTGGCACTATCGAACCCGTAAGTTCATGGCCGCGCACATAAGCTCTCCATACATCCCTATCCTGAGCTAATGTTTTCCAATGATCCCCTGTATAATCTACTTTCCTCAAATCATAGTTAATGTTATTCTCCCACTTCATACTTGGTCAACCAACTGGGGAGTTTCCCTCTGGTTTTCGTACAAGAAGAACAAAACAAATTGCATGCATATTATTTAATGAAGTGTAAACTAATTTGATGTACACTAACTTGTCCCAAGGGAACCTAAGAAAATTAAATGAGTGAACATCCATTTCTTAAAATACATTTTCGAATGTTGGCCATTCCGATTTCACAATATCTCAACAAATCTATCGGAAGTTTCTTTAATCTTTCGCACATGCGCACAACGATTCTGCTGACATTTGAATAAATCATTGCGTACGTAGATAAATATTTAATAGCTGTAAAAATGATAATACACCCATTGAAGTAGTACGAAATGTTAGTAAAGTCGGAAAATGTACGTAGAGCAACGGTTTAACAAGAATATAATATGGAAAATCATAGATAAATGTAATTTAAACTTGAGCCAAATAATTACTACTTTTTAATGTGATTTATTTCTATTGTATTTGGAAAGACAAAAGAAGACTATAAAGGAGGGAATTTTGTAAACAAATTGACTGAATGACAGATAATGACTATTGTAAAGCAGAGCCATCTGGTATGTTGGCATGATAACAAACGACGTAAGCTTTACATAACTCAGTTCATGATAAATTGCAAATAATCATTCAAATAAAATGGTGCGAAGCTTTTGTAAGACATAACAAGAATTTTGGCTTTAATCCCAAACGTTAAAATTACTAAACTTTTGCCAATTGAATGTCGAGATTTATGTAAATTACGTGAGAAGAGGAAATCAAAATTCCATTTTAATGACACAAATGAATATGTCAATACTTTGGGAAACAGTCTCGCTAGCTTTTAGGACATGGTCACAAGGCTCATGGCGGAACTTTTTATGATCTTGGCCAAGAAATTCCGCAAGACTCTTTTAACCAATCAGTCCTGAAGTCGCATTATAAAAAGTAAACTTACTACTAGCTAGTTAAAGTCCCCATTGAAGAAAAGTGGTTCATCTGATAAAAATTACGGCATATTATTACACACCAGTATTATAATAATCTCTGGAGAATGGATCTCAATTGTTAAATTTGAATAAAAAATTAGCAATTTGCTAGGGCAGATGTATTGTCAAATGTACAATTTGTTTTAAAAAATGCATATTCTTCTTCTTCTTCTTCCTTCCAAGTATTAGGCCAAGGCCTGTTACGATCCTATAGAAAATTTTCCCTCCAGCGTTTCATAGGACGGCCCAGTGATCTTCGTCCTCTTGGTAAAAAATTATAAACAGCTTTGGGGATCCGATTTGAACTCATTCTTTCAAGATGGTGTTTCCAATTTAGTTGGTACTGTTTAATACATTCCAAAATTGGCGTAGTCTTCAATTCTTTTAAGATATCGGTGTTCCTTTTCCGATCCCATCTGGTGTAACCCGCTGTTCTGCGCATGGATCTCATTTCACAAGCCGTTATTCTGCTTTCATGTTTAGTGTCCATGCTTCACTGCCATAGGTCAACACTGGTCTAGCCAAAGTGTTATATAAACGTAATCTGGTGTTTTTTTTGTACAAGGGATGGTTTCATAACTTGATTAATAATTCCTAAACTTTTATTATAACTAGTAATTTTTTCAGGGATATCCTTTTCATCCCAGATAGAGAGATAATATCCAAGATATTTAAATTGATTAGATCTCTCTAAAATTTCATTCTGGAGACAGATTTTACTTTGTATGGGGTCCTTCCCATGAAATGCCATAATTTTAGTTTTGTTAATTGATATTTCCATATTAAATTTGGCACCTATTTTTTGTAAATTATAAATTGATCGTTGCAAATCATTTTCGGAAAGTGCCAGAAGAGCTAAATCGTCTACAAAAAGAATAGCATCGAGTTTGAGGTTCCTATTGATGGGTATACATCTTCGTTGTGTTTTCCTCCATTCATTTATTAATTTATTCATGTATATAATGAAAAGCACCGGTGAAAGTCCACATCCCTGTCTTACTCCAGTGTTGATCTTTTCCAAAGAAGATAATTTGCCATCTTGTTTAACAGAGATTTCATTATCTTTATAGATGTTGAAGATATTAGTAATATATTGTTGTGGAACGTTATCATCAGCTAAAATTTGTAGTAATATATTTCTGTCTACTTTGTCAAAAACCTTTATGAAGTCAACGAAGGCGATATGAGTTTCTATATTGAATTCCTTGTGCTTTTCTAATAGTAGTTTTAGAGTAAAGAATCCATCTGTACAAGATCTACCCTTTCTGAATCCATTCTGCTCTTCTCCAATTATATTTTCATAAATTTTCCTCAATTTATTCTTAACTATATTAGTATAAATTTTATATCCAGAGTTCAACAAGCTAATTCCACGATAGTTATCTTTGATTTGGCGACTTCCTTTTTTGAAGATTGGTATTACAATGGATTTGTTCCAGCTTTGTGGTGGTTCTTGTCCTTCCCATATCATATTAAGGAGAATAAGAAATCTGACTAAAAAATTTTTAGTTGAAAATTTAAATAATTCTTGATTAATGTGGTCTTCTCCGGGAGCTTTGTTACTTTTTAATGATTTAACAACATCAGTTAATTCATCCATAGAAATTTGTTCCAAAGCGGTGTTATTAGAGATTGGTATTTGTAATAAATCATCCTTTTGTGTCCATAAATGATGAAAGTAGTTAAGCCAAGATTCTTTAGATATACAATTTAAATGTGCATTTTCTCTTGAAATCATTATTTAATTTTTTTAAAACTTTATGTATTTTTGGCTGAGGCCTAGTGATATCATTTTCCAAAAATGAGATAAATTGTTCCCAGCTTTGTCTATGTTTTTGCGAACTTCAATTTTAGCTATGGCTCTCTTCCTATGATACTCTACTTTATCTTCATGTTTTTTTGTAGACAGAAATTTTTTGTATGCTTCACGTTTATCATCAATTACTTTTTTGATGTTTTCATCCCATATCCGCTAGTCCTTTTTTTCGATATATTTTAATATCTATATCTTCAACATGAGGTGAATTACAATCGACATTGAGATCCAACATGTTTATTATAATGCCAGATATTAGTAAAAAAAAATATTTTTATTTATGCAATTTTGGTGAAATCTTGTTGTGACTATTTAACTCATGCCCCATATGGAAGTCAATGGCCAATCACATTTCAATGACTTTTTATTTACAACCAATCACAGTCGTGTTTCGCCTAAAATTTACCGACTAAAGTGTATCATAATAAAAAAAGCACCTCCTTTTTAACATTATGAATAGGTCATAGGCGTAGCATTATTTTGCAGTGACTGGCCCTCCAAGAAATACGGCTACCAGATTGTATATATAGTGCATGAATGTTAGCAGAAAGCGCATGCGATAGATAATAAAAGCATTTGTAACAATTGATTATACCACAAAAAAAAAGAAACTACCGTTTGCATTTTCTTAAACGAATTATTTTCCAGGAAATGACGTTGCAGAAAAATATAATTGACATATTTACATCATAGGGCATCAAATTAATTTACGCCTATAACGTTGGTTATACATTTCTCCACTAGGGTGCATTGTTACAACATTGCGACCCTTTGGCAATAAATAATAATATGATCTGGTTGCAGTGATGAACAAAAGAAGCAGATGAAGCATACCAAACGTTTCTCATTTGTTTTCAAACATCGCCGTTTACATTAAATATATACATATTTTAAAATGACTATAGTTAAATAACGATTTGCGTGTAAACAGCTTAATTTCATTCGTTAAATAGTCCTAACAAATGCCACTCTTGATTTCCAAATCCTCTAGATAAATTGGAAATCACTCGTGGCATTATTTATGAAAATTCTATTCCAGAAACATATTTTTAGTATCCACATGTATTAAATTATTAACTTAAAGCTATATTTACGTAGAATAAATGTGCAAACATAGAATAAAATCAATTAAGAAACAGTGGATTTTTTGTTGTGTGTTAGAAGTGCATCCCCTATTGTATAAGCCACCTTAAATAAGGTATATAATAACCTCACGCACTTTTACTTATAGTTGGAGACCATTACATATTTGCCTTCAGTTAAGGTTTTCTAGGTGATTTTCCTTAACGCCAAGACAAATGTCGGAATGGTCCCTTGCTTTCCATCTAAACTAGCATATCAACTCCCCACACAAGTAACTCATTTTAAAATTACAAAATTTATTTAAAAAAATTTAAATTAACATATCGCCTGGTAACCCATCAATTAACTCTAATATTAAATACTAAATTAAGATTTTATCAATAGGATAAAATCTATAAGATTAAGATCGATAATAAATAATATATTGATAATTATCATCATCAACAACAAGGATTAAGTCCAATGGCCTGTTCCGATCTCATTATAGGTCGAATTGGTCCTTCCATCTCTTCAATGGTCTTCCCAACAATCTTCTCCCTTTTGGTTTATAATTATACATTCTTCTTGGTATGCGCTGTTCATTCATTCGTAATACGTGCTGAAGGTAAACATTTTGATAGTATTTTATTCTTTCATAGAGATTAAATATATTAAGTTCTGTTCTTATATCTTCGTTTTTCTTTTTATCGGTCATTTGGTATCCTGCTATTGTTCTCAACTTCTTCATTTCTGCAGCCTCTATTTGTTTACTGTCTGCCTTTTGATAATTATACATTTAATTATAATTAATGTCCCAATAATCACAAATAGGAATGAGATGCACAAATAAATTAAACATAAGCTCAATTCTGGAAATGCGTGCTATTATGCAATACAGAGACTTTTGATGTCCCAACTCCTTTCAAAAAACGTTAAACTCAAAATATATAAAACTATTATTCTACCAGTTATATTATATGGGTGCGAAACATGGACTCTTACTTTAAGGGAGGAAAGGAGATTACGAGTATTTGAGAATAAAGTACTTAGGAAAATATTTGGACCGAAGAGAGATGAACAGACAGGTAAATGGAGAAGACTACATAACAATGAACTACACGGTCTGTATAGGAAGCCAAATATAATAAGAACAGTTAAGTCTCGTAGACTGCGATGGGCTGCACATGTGGCACGTATGGGGAATGAAATACGTGCATGGAAGCTTCTTGTATGAAAACTAGAAAGAAAATGCCCAGTTGGTAGACTAAGAGTGAGGTGGGAGAATAACATTAACTATGATTTGAGGGAAGTAGATAATACAGGGAATATAGAACTATTATTCTACCAGTTATATTATATGGGTGCGAAACATGGACTCTTACTTTAAGGGAGGAGATTGCGGGTATTTGAGAATAAAGTACTTAGGAAAATTTTTGGACCAAAGAGAGTTGAACAGACAGGTGAATGGAGAAGACTACATAACAATGAACTACATGGTCTTTATAACAAGCCAGATATAATAAGAACAGTTAAGTCTCGTAGACTGCGATGGGCAGGACATATTGCATTTATGGGGAATGAAAGACATGCATGGAAGCTTCTTGTAGAAAAACCAGAGGGAAAATGCCCAGTTGGTAGACCAAGAATGAGGTGGGAGAATAACATTAACTATGATTTGAGGAAGGTAGATTATACAGGGAATGTTTGGAAAGCATTAGCTCAGGATATGGATGTATGAAGAGCTTATGTCCGCGCGGCCATGAACCTACGGGTTCGATAGTACAAGTGAGTAAGTAAGTAATTAACTGTTACGAGTTGAATGTACTAACTGAAGATTGTGTGGCATCACGATTTATAACTAAGTTCGCATTAAAGATCAAAGACATTACGAAGGTAGAGAGCTGTTATTACGTGAATTGATAAGCCACCCTGAGGGTTGCGACCTCTGGATTTCCGATCCCACATGCTACATCTAAAAGAGAGAAGAAAATCACACTGTAATTCTCTCATTTAAGATCCTACATACCTCTCTCTATCTCTATCTTCGGGTTTTTACAGCTGCTGCCGTCTTCCCGTGCCAAACCTCCAAAGCCTACGGTCTTGGGCATCTTCGATGCTTAGCCCTCTAGCTTGCATTACTGTCTTCATGTTTTCCTTCCATGTTAACCGTGGTCTTCCTCTTTTTTCTTTCTGTTAGGATGCCATTCATATAGTTGCTTCGGCCATCGCTCATCTTCCATTCTTAAAACATGTCCTAACCACTTTAATTCCTTTTCCTCAATTCTTTCAATTATGCTTTCTTCTGCTTCCATTTTGTTTCTAATTTCCTTATTTGTGACACGTTCTAATTTAGACTTTCTGGCACTTCTTCGTAAATAATCCATTTCTAGAGCTATTAGTCTATTCTTGTAGTACTTATTGATTGTCCATACCTCACTTCCGTACATTGCAACAGATTCCACCAATGTTTTACCAATATCCTACATACCTGCCTCGATTACCAATTATTTATCATCCCGTTTCCAGTATCTATCCTCAAACCATACCTTAAACACAAGATTACAACATAGTCTCTTGCTTAATATACCGCAACATAGGACATCACATCACTCCATGTCATATACTATCTTCACTTCTCGCAACTGGAATTCCCTACCACAAGAAATAAGGGGCTGCCGGACATTGGCAACTTTTAAAAGAAATCTAAATTTACATTTGCTCCAACCTCGACTTCATTATTATCCAGTGTAAGGTATATATATATTAATTGGTGTTTCTCGTATAATTTATCATATTTTATATTATTATTATTATTATTATTATTATCGTATCATTATTGTTATTATCCTATAAAATGTTGTTTCTACATGAAACTTACATTGTTACATTTAATGTATCTTTAACTGTTTATAATTAGTATAGTGTATATCTATATTTGTCAAATATTTATTTGTATTTGTGCTGGTTGAGTGGAAGAGAAGGCCTTATGACCTTAACTCTGCCAGAATAAATAAAGTATTATTATTATTATTATTATTATTATGCTTTCGTCCTCATAGTTAGATAAGCGTGACGTATGTAGGTGAAATTATTACGTATGGGGCTTCCCTAGATATTTTTACCTGATCATTAACATGTTTCACACATAAAAACGTGTGTATAACCTATTGGCTTATACGTGGTACAGTCATTAAGTTTTGAGACTGAGCGCATAGTGGCGCTGTATTACGCTATAGCGCATAGGTGGCGCCGTGGAAAGGTACATTGTCAGTTAATCTCTCGTCCGAGCAAGAGACAGTTGAGTGCATTCACTGCAAACAGAACTACGGTTTTGTCGTGACGGTGATTTGAATGCGCATGTCGGAACTCGAGATGTCACAGTTAGAGCAACATCAAGTTATGTCAGAAATTAGGCAAGACCGCTGTCGAAACGTTTCAAATGATGCAGTAGCCTAAGTTTACGGTGAGTACGCATTGAGTCGCAGTGTTGTGTTTAAGTGGCTCCGACGTTTTTTGCAAGGAAGATACAGTTTGGAAGATGATGTGCGTACTGGTCGGCCACAAACAATTCGAACTAAACGCAACATCGAAGAAGTTGTGACATTGGTGCGTGCTAACCGCTCCCAATCAGTAGACGATCTGGCAGCAGTGGTAGGGGTGAGCCATGGTACTTGTTACAAAATTCTGTCTGATGATCTGGACATGTCTCGTGTAACCTTACCCAGCACAGTGTGCCAGGAATCCTGTCGCAAGACCAACGTGATGATCACATGACGAATTTTTTCTCTTTCCTCGCATGAAAGCAATCCTATGTGGGCGTAGATTTCATTCTTCCGAAGAGGTCATGACAGCCACAAGAGAAGCCATACGGGACCTTCCTACCAACATCTTTCAGCGGTGCTTTCAACAGCTATACCTACCACCGTTGGCAAAGGCGACTATTTTGAGGGAGGATGTCTTCTTCTTCTTCTTCTTCTTCTTCTTCTTCCGAATGCAGTATTGGGTGATGATGCCCGTTCTGCGAGTACAAAAACTGATCTTTCCATCGGTTGAATGGTCTTCCGAGGTATCTTTTGCCTTTAGGGTTGAGGTGGTATTATTAAGTCCTCTTACGTTCCAGGTTGCCAAATTCCAGTAATCATAAATCCTTTGTTCTTTGCCTGTCGTCATAGTTTTATTATCCGCCTGCTTATTTCCTGTAGTCTTTCGGGTATTTAAAGTTTTCGCAGCCTATAGTTGGGTAAGTCCAGTGGTGGGGTTGCCACCTCAATGCCTCTTGGACAGGCATGCTTTTCTGTAGGGGATGCTCCCTTAGCCTTTGAAGTTTCTCCTTCTCCGCAAGGCAGCGGTTCCTCTCTCTTTCCCTGAGTGAGGGTAGGGTGCCTCTTCCGCCAAATCTGCCGTATTAAGGGTATCCCTCTCCGCCTTCATTGTCGTTGAGGTCTTCACCGTTCCCTGGCAAGGGCCCACACATGGTACTATCAGCTGGGCCAGCTGAACCAAGGTTTTTTTAAGAGGTGTTACTCCTCCCCTCCTCCTTTCTCATCCGGACTTGGGACCGGCAATGGCTGAGTTAGAGAGGATGTGATTCTATTTAAGTGTACGCCTAGTTATCGGCATCTTGTGAGACATTCAGATTCTTGTGGGTGCCTATCCTCAGGCGTAAAGTCTCAGAACTTAATGACTGTACTAGTATTTGTAATCTTTAAGGTCAAAGGAATTCTATCGGCCCGGCCTTTTTTGGAAAAAAATTTACAGCTGCATATCAATCAGAATTGAATGACTTTTTAAAGCGGCTAAACAGGAAAAATTACTAACTTCTTTAAGCCCTTGCCTAACCTTGAGAATAATAATTAATATAAATTGTTCAAAATCTGAAATTAATTGATTTGATTTTGATAATTTGTATTTTATTTTGGAACGTTGTAACGTATCCCCTATATATCCATACAAATTACCATTCCATATTCGCGGCACATTTGCGGAACATATCACCCGCGAATAACGAGCTTTTTCTGTATTACTATACAGGATGAGTCTAAATTCCCCTTACAGAGTTTGAGGACTTATAGAGGGGACCAAGACAATCAAATTTAACATAGGAACTCATATCCGGAAATGTACCTGAGGGAAGACGAGGCAGAGGAAGACCTAAAACCTCCTGGAGTCCTAGATATGTTTATACATGAAGGAGAAACATCTACAACCAGGAGATTGGAAGGACCGACAAAATTGGCTATTAGGAATCGGACGATGTCAAATATATTAATAAACCGATGATCTATATATATATATATATATATATATATATATATATAATGATTCGATTAATAAAATAAATATATATTCCATAATTCAGTAAACTTGGACCATAAATGTGACTTCGTAAATAATCAGAGATTTTATTGGTCCAAACAGTTCCGTCGGCGAGCACGTACATTTTATTTATTTATTTATATATCATATTTACTTATTGACGTTTTTTATGATACAAAGTGACTGTAAGTACTTAGATTATATATATAAAGACAATTATGGCAACATTAGGCAATAAATATCCAATAACGCTATAATGTTCAGTTAATTTACACACTCATTCATAAATGCCTCGTAACTTATACTTGAGATGGCCTTGAACCTGGTACAAGACACTGTTAATAGATTTCGCAATAAAAAAGTGATGCAATGACATTGTAAATTACGTAGGGCGGTTAATAGCGGGTTTCTAAAAAATCATGTAATTCATTAGTGACGCCTGTATTTTGCACTATTCCATTCCACCCATAGTAATTCTGCCCGAGGGCAGGTCCTTCACTGCAATCATAGCATTTTCATGCTAAGCTTTACAGCTTTACTAGGGAATTATAGGTGTGCTAGCTTCCCGTTGCTTTCCACACCGGTGAAGGATGATCATAATGATAAGGATGATGATGATGGTGGCCGGATGATTTTCGGGGGCCGTTGGGCCCTAAGCTTCCTGACATTTGTCTTACAGCTGAGGAAAAACTCCGAAAAAACTCACCCAGGAGCCTGTCCCGACCGGGAATCGAACCCGGGCCCGCTCGAGTGACAGGGCAGCACGCTACCTTGAGACCACAGCGGTAGACTATGCACTATTATTATTATTATTATTATTATTATTATTATTATTATTATTATTATTATTATTATTATTATTATTATTATCATCATCGTTAAATGTAGATGGTATTTTGCACTATTATTTATTTTTTTTAATTAGGAGTATTCCACAATAGAGTGTTTCTTCTTCAACCCAAAGTAATTTGTCACCACAGGTTCCTGTTTAGAGTATCTTCTTCCCTCCGATCTCTAGCTTCCATACTTCTCCTCACTCCATCCATCCAACGTTCTCTAGGTCTGCCTCTTCCACTTCTTCCATTAGCTTTCCAGTTAAGGATCATCTTTAATATTCTCTCTTCTTCGAATCTTATGAAGTGTCCATACCATTTCAAACGTTTTTATTCTATATTTTCCAATATGTTTACTTTCAACTTGCATAATTTCCCTTATTGTGCTGTTTCTGATCTTACAAAGCATTTTATTATATGGGTGCGAAACCTGGACAGTAAGTAAAAAACAAGCCAATAAGCTGTTAGTAGTAGAAATGGATTTTTGGAGGCGATCGACAAGATTTTCAAGTTGGGATAAGGTCAGAAAATTATTATTCTAACTCTAAATCACTGGCACTATCGAACTCGGAGGTTCATGGCCGCTCGGACAAACTCTCCATACATCCCTATCCTGAGATGTTTTCCAATCATTCCCTGTATAATCTACTTCCCTCAAATTATAGTTAATGTTATTCTCCCACCTCATTCTTGGTCTTCCAACTGGGCGTTTTCCTTATGGTTTTCCTACAAGAAGATTCCATGCAAGTCTTTCATTCCCTATTAGTGCCACATGTCCTGTCCATCGCAGTCTACGAGACTTAACTGATCTCATTATATCTGGCTTCCTATAAAGACCATGTAGTTCATTGTTAAGTAGACTTCTCCATTCACCTGTCTGTTCATCTCTCTTTGGTCCAAACATTTTCCTAAGAACTTTATTCTCAAACACTCGTAATTATTATTATTATTATTATTATTATTATCATCATCATCATCATCATCATCATCATCATCATGTCCTGCTTTGCTAAAAATTACCGAAGATATTCGTGAAGCTGTGGACAGACGTCAATTGACTCCTTTAACCTTACTTGACTTCAGCAAAGCTTTTGACACAGTAGACCACGACTTACTTATGATAAAGCTCAAGCACCTACATTTGTCTGATAGCGCTGTATCCTGGTTCGACTCATACCTGCACGGTCGTCAACAATACGTTTCATTAAACTCTAGATCTTCGACTTGGCGTAACGTGCCGGCTGGAGTCCCCCAGGGCAGTGTTCTCGGACCTCTTCTTTTCTCAATCTACATAAATGATTTGCTAACTGTACTAAAGCACTGCCGTTATCACCTCTATGCTGATGATCTCCAAATTTACCTACATTCACCTCCTCATTCTCTCTATAACAGCTTGATGAAAATGAATGACGATCTCATATCCATCTTTAACTGGTCTTCAAGTATCGGTCTAAATCTAAATCCTAACAAGTCACAAGTAATTCTAATGGGACAACAAAGACTGCTTACAACCTTTGACATATCTACACTTCCAAACATTACTATAAATAATATAATTATCCCTTATTCTTCTTCAGTAATAGATCTTGGACTATATCTAGACGCAAATTTAACCTGGCAAACACAAGTGAAACACATATGTAAAAAGACTTTCTCCATCTTACATTATCTTAGACGTTTAAAGAATTTTCTCCCAGTTTCGTTAAAACAAATCCTAGTGCAGAATCTTGTGTTACCACACTTCGATTATTGTGACATTATATATGATCTAAACTATGCCTTGTCGCAGAGACTGCAGCGTGTTCATAATGCTTGCATTCGATTCATTTTCAATATCCGCCGTTATGACCATATTTCCGAACACTTTAATAACCTCTCTTGGCTCCGTCTTACTGACAGACGTAAACTGCACTCTCTTTCGCTACTTTTCAAGCTTCTGAATTCCTACATTCCTACTTACCTGGCGTCCAGATTTGAGAAGTTATCCTCCTACCACAATATTGACACTAGGTCACAAGATAGCAGTCTGCTAACAATTCCTCTTCATAGCACTTCCTCCTATTCTACTTCCTTCACAGTAGCCTCCGCCCGCTCCTGGAATCTCCTACCTCAAGATATCAGGGGTTGCCGCACACTTGGTACCTTTAAGTCACGCTTATACATTTACCTGCTGTCTAATAATTAATTTTTCTCTATTTATTTAATTTTATACTATGTCATTAATCTTTTCCTCGTTTTTTTTATATATCTTGTACATATTATATATTTAATTCGTTAAATTTAGAGTAAATCAAAATACATTATAAATATTAATTGTATTGTATTCATAACTTGTAATCGTTTATATATATATATTGTAATTTAGATTTAAGACTTTTCTTTTGTATTTTTTTTAAACCTGGTTGAGTGGTAGACAAGGCCTTAAGGCCTTAACTCTGCCAGGTAAAATAAAGCTATTATTATTATTATTATTATTATCATTATTATTATTATTATTATTATTATTATTATTATTATTATTATTATTATTATTATTATTTATTATTATTATATTATTATAGTCTACCGCTTTGGTCTCGAGGTGGCGTGCTGCCTTGTCGCGCAGCGGGCCCGGGTTCGATTCCCGGTCAGGGCAGTTTTTCTGGGTGAAGTTTTTATCGGGGTGGTTTCCTCACCTGTAAGACAAATGTCAGGAAAAATTTAAGACCCAAACGGTCCCCCGAAATCATATGGCCATCATCATCATCATCCTTATTATCATCATCACCATCATCATCCTTCACCGGTTTGGAAAGCAACGGGAAGCTACCACACCTACAATTCCCGAGTGGAAGCTACAAAGCATAGCATGGAAATGCTATGATTGCAGTGAAGGACCTGCCCTCGGGCACAATTACTATGGATTGATTATTATTATTATTATTATTATTATTATTATTATTATTATTATTATTATTATTATTATTATTATTATTATTATTATTATTATTAAATGTAGATAAAAACGCTTATTTGGAAATAACAAAAAGATTAGTTAAAGGTCGAACTGCAATAACAATGTTGAATGGAATTTTGTGAGATAAACAGATATTCAAAGAAACTAAAATCCATATTTACAAATCACTGTAAGACGTCCAATGACCTATGGAGCACAAACATGAGCTATAAATGTCAAATTAAAGTCGAAATTTCAATCTACAGAAGTTGACTTAAGTTCTGCACGATGCTTTAAATTAGAGAGGATCATAAACTGCATTATTCAAGAAAAAACGGACTTTAACTAAACAATTATACAATGTGTGGGAATAAACAATTAAAATGGTTTGGAAACGGGAAGAGGATGTATGAAGATATATTGTGAGTTAGGAGTTCGGAGTGGATACCAAATCGGAGGGAAAAAAAAGAGGGAGACCTTAGAAGACATGGGTAGAGGAAATTATGAATTTGATGATGGACAGGGGACTGCAGGTTGGTGCCTGGAAGGATAGAGATGAATGGAGGAAGAGAATCAAAACTTAATACTGGACACAGAAAGATGTTGTATACTTTAAAACCTGCTAATAAATATATATAGGCCTATGCCTAAATTCTTTTTTTGCCACTACTGAGTTCTGTCGTACTTGCAGGAATGACGATCATCATTGAAAGTTCAACATCCTACATTTCGGGGTTGCCAACCTAAATAACTATACTGTAATCTTGTCGTGGTGGAGTGGCTTGCGTGCTTAAATGAACCTGAGAGCTATGCCGGCGGTAGCATTGCTGCCGATAGGGTTACCCATGCCGGACTGTCGAAGGTGAAAGAGTGACGATCTTTCACCGTAAAAATACAACCGCCAAGAAATGCGGACATGGGTTCATCTGGGGGGGGGTAATATTACATATTACAAACCTCGTGCGGGAAGTAAAACCACTGTCATTTATGTATGTTACATACAATGTATATATTGTCTTGTATCTTGTACGCCCATGTTTTCCCTTAACAGAGATTTAGGCGCTCTCCTCCTATTGGGAAGAATTTGAACCATAGTAATTTAGTTA
Source organism: Diploptera punctata (assembly GCA_030220185.1). Lineage (NCBI taxonomy): Eukaryota > Metazoa > Arthropoda > Insecta > Blattodea > Blaberidae > Diploptera > Diploptera punctata. Next base: position 693,924 of record JASPKZ010007250.1, on the reverse strand, counting down.
CACTTGTTTTCGTATATATGTCATTTGAGTGGTCCGTGGTCAGCGTTCCGCCTCATACTGACATCTAGGAAATCAAGGTAGTACTAGGACGGGAAAATTCGGTAAATTTTGCTTAGAGACCTTTCATTCAGGCATAAGGATCTTTTACGAGCCTCAAAATCTTCAGAGTCGGGACCCACGGCTTAAAGCCCATCCCGGAGGACTTGCTCCTTGGATTTTTCCATTCTAAAGAATCCATCGACCCCGGCCGGGTTTGAACCCGCGACCCTCGGGACCAGAGGCAAGGAGCATAACCACTAGTCCACCATGGCCGACTACAATGTATATACAAAAATATATCCAAAAGGTACTGTTATTATAGGCCCCTACATTATACGAAATAAATCACTGCATGTTAAATGAACTGAACTTTATTTAAAAAATATAAAACAATAAATACATACTTGCCTCCATTTTATGACTGACTGGTGTCACGGCCTGCTGTAGTCTCAACTAATAAACATTGGGCACACTGTTAAAGTTATGTCAGTTGTTTATAATGAACGCAAATATTTCCAACAAAGATGTTATTTTACTATTATTTTGAAAACACCATCGCTCAAAAAATAATGTACAACGCACGTTTGTGAAGTGTTTTACAGGATCTCGGAAATTAAACATTTCCTCGCTTCTGTAAAAACCACTTCCCAATCTCGCATCGTAATGTACTAATTATTATTATTATTATTATTATTATTATTATTATTATTATTATTATTATTATTATTATTATTATTATTATTGTTATTATTTTTTATGCTCATCAAATTTATTATATTTTGATTGTACCACTTAGGTTAGGACTCTGTTAATGGGTTTTGTGTTATCACATTAAGGTCATACGCGATGGTGTGGGTATATTAACAATGTTTTGTTAGTTTCCTCTACCTTCCAATTTTTCCATGACAAAGAAAACATCAATAAGGTAAATTGCTTTGGATGGAATATTTCTTAAAATAAATTTTCCACTTCCTTGAGATAACGTAGTTTGTCTCATTAACACATTTCATTCATACCAAGCCCCCACTACGTAACTCTGACGCCATTCATTCATTACTTACAAATCAAACACTATAATATCGTTGTCGTTTGTTTGTGTAAATATTTTCTGTGAGAATTGTACGCACCACACTATGGGAGGACAGCTGCTATTGTGGAGTAGGTGGTAAGGATCGACGGATATATACACAATGTTAGCTCGATGGTACAGTGACAAATGTCAACAGCATGATCAGGGTTGCCAATTTAGCCACTTTGTGACCATTTCTTCTTCTTCTTCTTCTTCTTCGTTCCAAGTATTAGGCCAAGACCTGTTACGATCCTACAGAAAATTTTCCCTCCAGTGTTTCATAGGACGGCCCAGAGATCTTCGTCCTCTTGGTATAGCCTATAATATTATAAACAGCATTAGGGATCCGATTTTAACTCACTCATTCAAGATGGTGTTTCCAATTTAGTTGGTACTGTTTAATATAATCCAAAATTGGCGTAGTCTTCAATTCTTTTATGATATCGGTGTTCCTTTTCCGATCCCATCTGGTGTAACCCGCTGTTCTGCGCATTAATCTCATTTCACAAGCCGTTATTCTATATTCTGCTTTCATGTTGTCTTTTTAGTGTCCATGCTTCACTACCATAGGTCAACACTGGTCTAGCCAAAGTGTTACATAAACATAATCTGGTGGTTTTTGTACAAGGGATGGTTTCATAACTTGATTAATAATTCCCAAACTTTTATTATAACTAGTAATTTTTTCAGGGATAGCATATCCTTTTCATCCCAGATAGAGAGATAATATCCAAGATATTTAAATTGATTAGATCTCTCTAAAATTTTATTCTGGAGACAGATTTTACTTTGTATGGGGTCCTTCCCATGAAATGCCATAATTTTAGTTTTGTTAATTGTAGCCATTTTGAAAACATAACTAGTTACAAATTTGTGAAAAAAGCTACTAATAGCTTTTCTAGTCTTTTTCGTCTTCTGTAGCTACTTTTAGCCATTATTTACAGTTTATTTATTTTATATACATGTTGTAATGATAACTTGGTTATTAATAGATTCTGCTACCACAAAAAAAGCAAACTTTAATTATTTATATACAGAATTTTAATGTTTATACATCTTTCTGTGCCTAAAGTTTTATTTTTCTACTCCACTCGTCTCTCTTCATCCAATCCATGTCCTCCAGTCCTCTTGCTCTCATTCCAGTTCTTATTTCATGCATTCACGAGTTTCGAGGTCTTCCTCTCCTCCTTCTTCCAGGTGGACACCATTCCAATGTTTTCCTGGGTAATCTTGCTTCTTGTATTCGTCGTACGTGCCCATGCCAATTTAATTATTTATACAGTATATAATCTACTATTGAATAACCAATATTCATTTTTTCTCTTATGACAGTATTTCTTATTTTGTCTAATTTTGAACATCTTGCTGCTCTCCCCAAGAAATCCTTTTCCATCGACATAAGTTTTTGTTCTAAGTTTTTGTTGAATTTCCAAACTTCAGCTTCATATGTGACAGTACTTCTCACTATTGAATTATATATTTGTAACTTATTTTTCCTGGTTATATGTCTGTTCCATAATACTCCATTCATCATTGCTGTTATTGCTCTACCTTTATTTATTCTGTTCTTAATATCACTTTCCTGTTTATCCTCTTTATCTAATTTTACTCCCAGATACTTTAACTCTTCACATCCTCTAATATACTCCTTTTCTTCTTCTAAAATCAAATCTTCGGTTTCGGCTCCACATCCCAAATAAAATGTTTTTTTTTTCTAAATTTATTTTCAAACCCCAGTTATCGTATGCGTCCAATAAGCAAAATGAGTGGATATGTACAGAATTTTAGCTCCATGGTATAGTGACAAATATCATCAGCATGAAAAGCATGATCATTATCAACATAACTATATACACCGTACATCTCTCATGGAGACAGGGTACTGCCCAGGGAAGCTTCTAAAATAGCTAATATTTAGTTACACTTATTTCACTACAAATGTGAGTGAGTGATATATGGTTAATTCATTGCCTGAATAATACATCTAGTAGGCAACTAACCCTCCATGGTACATTTACTTTGCGTTGGTAGACAAAGGAGGGAAATGTTGAAGAAATGATTGAATTCAAATATTTTTTTTTATTTAGAAATATTCCCCAATACAGTGTTTCTCCTTCAGCCCAAAGTGATTTGTCGCCAGGATTCCTGTCTAAAGTATCTTCTTCCCTCAAATCTCTAGCTTCCACACTTCTCTTCACTTCATCCATCCATCCATCGTTCTCTAGGACTGCCTCTTCCATTTCTTCCATTAGCTTTCCAATTAAGGATCTTCTTTTGTATTCTCTCTTCTTCCATTCTTATGAGGTGTCCATACCATTTCAAACGTATTTATTCTATTTTTCCTAACTTTTTTTTTCAACTTGCATAATTTCCTTTATTGTACTGTTTCTGACCTTATTCCTTCTTGAATTTCTTGTCGATCGCCTCCAAAAATCCATTTCTACTGCTAATAGCTTGTTGGCTTGATTTCTACTTACTGTCCAGGTTTCGGACCCACATAGGCCTAATAAAATGCTTTCTAACAGAACTTGAAATATAGTTTTCTTCGTTCTGTATATTATATTTCTATTCCAAAGCATTGAGTTCAACAAACCAATGATTCTTCTTCCATCAGTTATTCTACTTTCAATTTCTGTAGTTGAATTCTCACTTTTATCTAAAATAGATCCTAAATATTTATTTTTTTAAACATTACGTATTCCTCTTGAATTACATTTTAGCTCATATCAATGAAAGATATTGTGTTTTATTATAATGTATCTGTAATCCAAAATATCTAGGGCCAATAATTACAAACAGGGATGAGGTGCATAAAGAAATTAAACATAGACTCAATTCTGGAAATGCATCCTATTATGCATTGCTGGGGTTCTTATCATCTCAACTTCTTTAAAAAAAAAGTTAAACTGAAAAAATATGAAAGTATTATTCTTCCAGTTATATTATAGGCCTATGGGTGCGAAACATGGACTCTTTATTACTTTAAGAGAGGAGAAAGGTTACGAGTATTTGACAATAATATTCCCACAACTTTTTATTTTTGACCAAAGAAAGACGAAGAGACAAGTGTGTGGAGAAGACTACATAACACTGAGTTACAAGATCTTTATGGGAAACCAGATGTAATAAGAACTTTAAGACTAGTAGACTATGATAGGCGGACACAATTTTTCTTTCATCGAAATCAAACTTGGCATATAGTATTCAATTAAAAAATCAATATAGAGTTTATTATGATGATCTTGTAGAAGATTTCCGGGCTGTTGGCCGTGGTCTTGAGGCCCGTAGTTCCCCGACGTTTCGCCAGAGACTGCGTCCGACGGGCCGCGCAGAGAACACGTCGCGGATAAATGTATAAATAGGGCAGGCAGTCGACAAAATTGCCAGTCTCAAGATAACCCTTGAGGATGCCGGACGCAGTCTCTGGCGAAACGTCGGGGAACTACAAGCCTCACGACCACGGCCAACAGCCCGGAAATCTTCTACAAGATCATCATAGTAACTCTGGCCGTGAAAGCCTAAGTCAATATAAAAATAGAGTTTGTTAACAGAAAAATTGGCCATTAGGTGTAGGAGTTCACCTGTAATGAAACTTTAAACATAGCTCTAGCGGTAGCAATGTTCAACGTTTCAAAACGAAAATCAGTATAGGCCTATGATATTACAACACACCGAGGAAGGTGTTCTGTAAAAATCAGCGAAAGCTGATCATTACAAGTGGAGATATCCTTAATAAAAAATGAAAACAATAATCGCTAGATATTATTTAAATATTGGCGTTTAACAATATAGTAATATATGTTACATTTTGGCGCGATAGTATTTTGTCGTACTTACAGCAATGGCGACCATGATTTAAAGTTCAACTTCCTACATTTCGGGGTTGCCAACCTAAAAAACTATGTATAGGCCTACTGTAATATTACATATTACAAACCTCGTGCGGGAAGTAAAACCACTGCTCTTTATATATACTATGTACAATGTAAATACAAAAATATATCCAAAAGATAGTGTTAATATACATTATACGAAACAAATCACTTTATTTGAAACAATAAACACGCACTTTCCGCCATTTTACGACTGATTAATGTCACGGCCTGCTGTAGTCTCGACTAATAAACATTGCCCACACTGTTAACATTAGTCAGTTGTTTATAATGAACGCAAATATTTCCAACAAAGATGTTATTATTTTACTATTATTTATTATTTTGAAAACACCATCACCCAAAAAATAATGTACAACACAAATTTGTGAAGTGTTTTACAGAATCTCGGAAATTAAAAATCTCGCTTCTGTAAAAACCACTTCCCAACGTCGCGTCGCATCGTAATATACTATTAGATAATAAATTACGTTTATGCATGATTTGTATTCTCTGAAGTCCGAAAATTTTAAGTAAGCTGAAATCAGAAATTGAGTTCCTCCATTTTCACAAAATAAACGTAGGCCTGTATTCCGTAAACCAGTAAAATGGGACAATAAACTCGACTTGCTGAGGAATTGGCTTAGTTTATGAACTTCCTTCGTGACGGAATGTTATTACTGTATGCATAAATGTGACCATTTGGCTTCAGAATACCCTATAAATCACTATAAACATGCATTAAAAATGGCTATTGCGATCACAATGCCTTTAGTTTACGACACATTGCGGACCTTAGCTTTCTTCCCACAAATGTAAGAAAATTGACAATAGACGGTGTTGACACTAAGTTCATCATATAGAAAAACAAAAGAATGTAAACGATAATTTATTAAATATATCAAGAAAATAGAGCCAATACTCACACATTATTAACACTAAGAAATTGGGGCTAGAAGTTAATATCAATATAACTGAATATATGTTCACACATAGAAATACACGATATAACGGAAATGGACAGCTAACGACAAACGAGGGAAATTATTATTATTATTATTATTATTATTATTATTATTATTATTATTATTATTATTATCGTATCATTATTGTTATTACCCTATAAAATGTTGTTTGTACATGACATTGCTACATTTAATGTATCTTTAACTGTTTATAATTAGTATAGTGTATATCGATATTTGTCAAATATTTATTTGTATTTGTGCTGGTTGAGTGGAAGAGAGGGCCTTATGGCCTTAACTCTGCCAGAAAAAATAAAGTATTATTATTATATATTATTATTATTATTATTATTATTATTATTATTATTATCATTATTATTATTATTATTATTATTATTATTATTATTATTATTATTATTATTATTATTATTATTATTATTATTATTATTATTATAAGAAGTGGCTGAATTCAAATATCTAGGAAGAATAACACTGGTAACATGATTTTTGTCTCATGAGTACGAATAGTTGTACTTAATGCAGTTTTTATCGTGTTTTCAAATATGTATTCGGAATTTCTCCATCACCCACAGTTGTTTTATTTCAATTTCAATTAATGGATTTAAATAATTATTTTTTTAATAAACGTTTTTTCGTCCATTTGTCCATAGTAAAATAAAACCAAATGAGCTAACTCATGAGATTTCAGCTATGGAAACGAGATATCAAGGCAAATGGAATACTAATATGCTGGCCGATTATTGTTGGACCATCAAGAGGGATGCTCCACAGGCGAAATATAGTAGAAAATAGTGATTTCTTACTTTCTAGGTGAGTCCGAATGTTCGAATATTGTGTAGTTACGAATGTAGAAAATATTAAAATGTTTGAAATTATAAATTCCTGTCTCTCGGAAACCTTGCGTGTTGGAGAAAAACCGATATCATATTTGAATTCAGGAGAAAAAATTCTATCAGAATCGCATATTTTTCTTTCTGAGACAAAAAAGTTTCTTTTTTGTTTGCTCAGTGTAATTAGAAATAGGAATGAGGTGAAAAAAAAATTAAATTAAACATAGGCTCAATTCTGGAAACGCGTGCTATTATGCATTACAGAGACGTTTGTCGTCCCAACTCCTTCAAAAAAACATTAAATTGAAAATACATAAAACTGTTGTTCTACCAGTTATATTATATGGATGTGAAACATGTGCACTTACTTTAAGGAAGGAGAAAATATTTAGAGTATTTGAGAATAAAGTTAGTAGGAAAAAATTTAGACCAAGAGAGATGAACACACATGCAAATGGAGAAGACTGCATAACAGTGAGCTACATGATCGTTATAGGAGCATAGAAGCTTCTTATAGGAAGACTAGAGGGTAAACGTCCAGCCGGTAGACCAAGAATGAGGTGGGAGAATAACATTAACCATAATTTCAGGGAAGTAAAATGTACAGGGATGACTGGAAAATATTACCTCAGGATAGGGATGTGTGGAGAACTTGTGTCCGCGCGACCATGAGCCTGCGGTTTCGATGGTGCCAGTGACTTGGTTAGAGTTATATCGAGAAAATATAACAAATTAACACACTAACAGTGCAAAGAAACACGTATATATGGAGAATAAAGAATTATGTGAAACAATGTTAACCAATAAAAAACAATATAAATGGTTAATGGAATTCATAGATTCATTGCCACATTAACTAAGGCCCTCTACTGATCTCTATACTTAGCCAACTGAATCCGGTTCATATCTCAGACGCCCTTCTTTAAGATCCACCCTCATATTATCTTTCCTCCTGTGCCTAAAACTTTATAATATTATTTTTCCGAATAAGCGTTTAACTTAATTTTTACTGTTACCTATTAGACATATTATAACATTCCATGTCCCTAGGAACGTTTACCTGTGTTTGAGGCTTTACTATGGATTCCCTGAAGTAGCCCTCGCCTGAACAACCGATGGATCCATGTACACCATTTTTTTTTCAATGCCACCTGTTTGTCATTCGACATTTCAGGTATTCTCTTCTGGCTTTGGCGTATTGTAATCCATTTCTCAGGTTGGGGCGACTGGAAGGCAGGGTTACGCTGCCCCAATGATATGATGGCTGATGACGATTAGTAACGATGCGCCAGGAGAGGCTTAAACCTAAACTTAATCTAATGAAGTGAATATGATGATGATGATAATGATGGCCAGATGATGTTGGGGGACCGTTTGGTCCTTAAAGTATCCTGGCTTTGTCTTACAGGTGACGAAAAACCCGAAAACAACCTCACCTAGGAATCGTACACGGGCCCGCTGCGTGACAAGACAGCACAGCAGTGGACTGCACATCATTTCTTAAAGGTTGTATTTTACGGTGAAAAATCATCACTGTTTCAGCCAAAGTCCCTTTTTGGTGTGACTTATCGCCTTCGACCTGTCCGACAAGGGTAAACCTTTCGGCAGCAATACTACTGTCGTCATAGCTTTCGGGTCATTTAACTACGAACGCCATTCCACCACGACATGGTAAATATACCATGGAGTTTTCATGTCCCTCTTTCAATCCATATTTGCCTATTTCAATCTACGAGATATAACTGTTCTTATTTGGTCTCCTATGAATATCATGTAGCTCACTCTTATGTAGTCTTCTCCATTCGCCTGCTTGTTCGCCTTCTTTAGTGAAAAAAAATTCCTTAATAGCTTCATTTTCAAATACTTATAAATTTTTCTTCTCCCTTAAAGTAAGAATCTATGTTTCGCAATCCTATAATAGGAACTGGGAGAATACTTACTTAATACAGGCTTTCCAGTTCACAGCAGTTCGCCCTTGATTTCCTGCTTTCCAGAGATTCCTGTCTTCCCATTGTCCCTCTAGCATACCCCTCTTCATCATGGCATCATATATTCCCCATACCATGTTCTTCTATTTCACCCCCTCTTCCTTCTGCTTGGTACCATCCAATCTAACACCTGTTTCGGCCACTGGTCTTCCGACATCCGTTGTACATGTCCGTACCACGTAAAGCTCTCGTTGTTATCCTTTCGATAACAGTTTCTTCGCATCCATTTCTTGTCTGATATATGTATTTCGAATATGCTGTAGCCTGAATATTCTCATACTTCTCCGTGATCCATCCATTTCTGTCGCCAAGATTATTTTCTGCATCCTTTCATGTATTGCCCAGCTTTCTGATCCATATGTAAGTATACTTTCTATTATTGTCTGTATAATCTCTTTTTTTGTTTTTCTGGTCAAATTTCTATTCCATAAAAGCCCATTCAGGGATATAATCGCCTTCCTTGCACAATATATTCTGTTAATAACATATTTTTCACAAGTACCAGATTTATCTATTATAGATCCAAGATATTTAAATTCTTCAACACGTTTAATTATCATATTATTTATTTATATATCTTCTGAATTTCCTCCGATTGTCATATATTCTGTTTTACTATAATTTATCTTCAGTCCACCTACCTCGAATGCGTCTACCAACTTTCTAATCATAGGCCTATATTCTATATATATTTTATCTTGACTGGGAGAATAACAACTTTATACATTTTCAGTTTAATGTTTTTTGAGAGAAGTTGAGACAATAGTCTCTGTAATTCATAATTATAATTGTATTATAATACAATGTGTTTCTAAAATTGGGCATTTGTTTAATTTCTTTCTACACCTCATTCTTGTTTGTAATTATTGTTTCTAGGTATTTGAATTCAGCCCCCTTCCACCCACAAAACAAACATAATTATATTTAATCAATTGAATTCGCGTTTACTTAATGAAAATCCATAACTTATTTAATTAAATATAAAATAAAACTTGAAGTTTTCTGTTAAATTTGTTATCATGTCTGAAGAAGATACAAAGTACCGAAACAGCTGTAACTAATTTATATTTTAATAAATATGAAAAACACATAAAACTTTAAGTTTTATTTTTATTTAATTAAATAATTATATTTGATTTATTTATTTTGTTTAGTTCTTTATTTAGATTGGGCGGGCAGAACTGTCCTGAGCACCACGACTTGAAACATCTATTGTGCTGTTCCAGTATATTTTGGATAAACTGAATGATGTAATATAGGCCTAGGTTGTGGGTCGTCTTCCGGGACCGACACACCAAGTTTTTCTCCCAGACTCATAACTGTCATTTTTGGGTTGGGACCGTTGTCACTAGAGTTCCCACAACTCTTTCACTGACCCCTTCTGCCCTATTTATTGCTTAGGCACAGAATAATGGGGCAGCACCCTGATAGTACCCCACTAGATCCCCTCAGCCTTATATTTTCAACAAATATTTAAAATGGTTCACTTGTTCAACGGGTTTCCCTTCCAGAAGCTACTTATTGTAACTACATTTATTCCTCATGATGGTGGGTCCAATCCTCCAATCCTGGCTAAATTCCATGAGAAAATGTGTTCCCCTACGGGTACTCGAACCAGCGCAAGTTCTGCAGCTCTAGCCATAAACTTCTCATCTCCGGCGCGAAAAACTATACAATTCACCCCCCTCAAATATGGATTTATGTTATTCTCCCACCTCATTCTTGAGCTACCTGTTGAGTATCGGCCTCGATGGACACATCCCTATCATGAGCTACTGTTTTCCAATGATCCCTTTAATTCCCTCAAATAATGGTTAATGTTATTCTCCCAGCTCATTCTTAGTCTACCAACTGGGCATTTTCCCTCCGGTTTTCCAATAATAAGCTTCCATGGCCTCTTTCGTTCTCCGGTCGTGCCACATGTCCTACCCATTGCAGTCTACGAGACTTCTTCTTCTCCTTCTTTTCACTTCCTGGTTTAGGCATTAGTTGCCTGACTTAACTCTTCTAATTATATCTGGTTTCCTATAAAGATCCTGTAAGGCATGTTACATATGGCAGTCTACTCCATTCCCCTGTCTGTTCATCTCTCTTTGGTCCAAAATTGTTCTTAATAACTTTATTCTCAAATACTCGTAATCTTTTCTCTTCCATTAAAGTAAGAGTCCGTACTTCGCATCCATATAATATTCTATTCTATAGTAATTCTGCCCGAAGGCAAGTCTTTCATTACAATCATAGCATTATCATGCTAATTCTTTGCAGCTTTACAAGGGAATTATAGGTGTGGTAGCTTCCCGTTGCTTTCCACATAGGTGAAGGATGATTATGATAATGATAAGGACGATGATGACTGGATGATTTTTGAGGACCATTGGGCCTTAAGCTTCCTGACATTTGCCTTACAGGTGAGGTAAAACCACGATAAAAACCTCATCTAGGAGCCAGTCCCTACCGGGAATCGAACCCGGGCCCGCTGCGTGATAAGACAGCACGCTACCTTAAGACCGGGAGAATAAGTTTTATATAATTTCAGTTTTTTCAGAGAAGTTTGGACAAGAGTATCTGTAATGCATTTCAGCATGCATTTCCAGAATTGAGCCTATATTTAATTTGTTTGTGCATCTTATTCCTATATGTAAATATTGTTCATAGGTATTTGAATTCAGACACTTCCTTAAAATTTCCCTCATTTTTTATTAACTGTCCATTTCCAATATATAGTGCCGCGGTTCCCAACCTTTTTCGACTCGAGAACCCCTTCCACAACGATCTGAGTTAGGTGAACCCCTGACTATTAAATATACATACAGTAGACATTGCTTAATATTTAATTCCAAGAAAAAGGTTTAATAACCTTAAATTAACTTAACACTTACCGGTTAAAACCTAAAGTTACTCTAGTTACGGCTTAAAAGTTACACAACGTGTAGGCCTAGTTGTAGCGAAATGAAATGCATTTCTAACGTTGTTACTTAACTGTAAATCAGGCATTCGCGGCAAATATTAATTTATTGTGGAAATAATGTGATAAATTCCCGATATTACACATATGGTAACCACGGACATTATAGGGTTAATTTGATTTTAAAATAATAATAATAATAATAATAATAAATTATTATTATTATTATTATTATATAATTATTATTATTATTATTATTATTATTATTATTATTATTCACACCGCTGTGGTCACGAGGTAGCGTGCTGCTTTGTCACGCAGCGGGCCCGGGTTCGATTCCCGGTAGGGACAGGCTCCTGGGTGAGGTTTCTTTCGGGGTTATTCCGCACCTGTAAGACAAATGTCAGGAAGCTGAGGGCCCAACAGTCCCCGAAAATCATTCGGCCATCATCATCATCATCATCATCATCATCCTTCACCGGTGTGGAAAGCAACGGGAAGCTACCACACCAATAGGCCAATTCCCTAGTATAGTTGCAAAGCATAGCATGAACATGCTATGATTGCAGTGAAAGACCTGCCCTCGGGCAGAATTACTATGGATGTATTATTATTATTATTATTATTATTATTATTATTAACTAACTAATTAACTAACTCACTGGCACTATCGAACCCGTAGGTTCATGGCCGCACAGACATAAGCTCTCCATACATCCATATCCTGAGTCAATGTTTTCCAATCATCCCCTGTATAATCTACTTCTCTCAAATCATAGTTAATGTTATTCTCCCACCTCATTCTTGGTCTATCAACTGGGCATTTCCCTCTGGTTTTCCTACAAGAAGCTTCCATGCACGTCTTTCACTCCCCATTCGCGCCACATGTCCTGCCCATCGCAGTCTACGAGATTTAACTGTTCTCATTATATCTGGCTTCCTATAAAGACCATGTAATTATTATTATTATTATTACAATGCTGCAGAAATGAGTTTTGGTGAACCCCTTGAAATATTTTATGAACTCCCTGGGGGTTCGCGAACCACAGATTGGGAAGCGATGTTTTTAAATACTTGAATTATTCGTGTATAAATAGGCCAATTGTGTGTGGCAATTAAATTGAAATAATAACATTAGAATATTTTGAAAATATTTACAGATAATGATATTTTCATAAGTAGGCGGAATGAAAGATTTAATGTTATGATTTGGTATTGGTTACTTGATAAGTGCTAGGTTAGACCGACAACGGTAAAATTCCGCCGCGTCACATAGTTCAGTTGAGCAACACTTTGTGTGTATATAAATATCATTAGCTGAGAATGTTGTGGTGTTGTTATTAAGATGAAGTTCTTCTGTCTGTTCCAGGAAGCGCCACACCGGCCACGCACGAGTAGCATAATCAAAGCTGACAGGAAGAAGAGACCTGGGCTCACCCTCAACCTCACCGGAGCAACGTATGATCCTACTTCCAAGAGGTTTGTTGTAGGATCAAGCGCCAATTAATTATGTTTGTCAATACTTGGCACATGAACCTGCTAAAATTTTTATTATTTATCGTAGATTTTAGGTTGTAAAAATTCTGTCAACTACATAAAATATTCTATTTTCTTATCTAAAAGTAATTTTTAAACAGATAATGGTAATTCCGTACTTTAGAGGTCCTAACTACTGACCTATAATCCCAATCGTACTTTTATAATGTAATTATAATGAAGCTAACAGATTTTGGTAGCCGGTCCTCTTCCATTCGCTGGACATGTCCGTACCATCTTAATTGCTGAGTTTTAATATAATCTAAAATAGTGTCTTAGACCTAAAACCTTCTGGAGTCAGGAGGTATATTTATACATGAAGGAGAAACATCTACAACCAGGAGATTAGATGGACCGACAAAATTGGTTATTGGGAATCGGACGAGGTCAAAGATATTAATCAACCGATGATCTATAATGAAGACTAACTACTTCTTCTTCATTTCACGGGCTAGGCAAATTGCCTGTTCTGCCTCACAGTTGTTCTGTCCATCTTTTCACTTGCCTTCTTACTTTCTTAAACCTCTTGACTTGTAGTTAAATGCTGCTCTTGGTAATCTTGCTACATTCATTCTTTCTACATGTCTAAACCATTGTTCTCTATATTCTTTGATTTTATCATTCAATGGATATATATTTAACTGTGTTCTTATATCTTCATTCTTTATCCGATCCATTCTTGTGCAGCCTTTTGTTCTTCTAACGAAGTTCATTTCTACAATTTGTATTCTACTTTGTAATTTTTTGGTAATTACGCAAGTTTCACTCCCATAAAGTAATGCAGGAAGTGTCAATGTTTTATAAAACTTCAATCTAGTATCTCTTCTTGTTTTGTTCTTTAATGTTTTATGTATAGTTCCACATATCATTCGAAATTTTGACAGTTTCACATTTACGTCTCTTTCAGTTTTTGTGTTCATAGTAAAATTACAACCCAAATAATTAAAATGTGTTGCTTGTTCCAGAGGTTTGTTGTCTATTATGATTTTTGATCGTATATGTTCACTTCCCCAAAATGTCATTATTTTCGTTTTTCCTTTTGATATTTTAAAATTATATTCTTGGCGTAACTGATTTAATTGATTTAAGAGTACTGCAAATTATTTTCATTTTCTTGAATAATAATCTTATTAATAAAGACTAACAGCTAACAATTAACGATCAGACTACTATAGGCTATTATTTATTTGACTATTACCTTTGGAAAGCTTCCGAAATTATAAATTAGGAGCGCTAAAGTACGGAATATCTGATTTAGTTTACCGCTGTTTGGATCACAGATTCTCGGACTATGATATTGACTGCTTTCTTGCCACAATTTCGGTCCCTTTGGATTAGTAGTTATCATACTCGTCTTTGTTTCCAAGTTTGCTGGTTTAAACCCGGAGAAGTCGATGCATTTTTTAAGGGCAAAGAATACTGATAATGTCTTCCTTCAGAAGGAAAGTGAATTTGTAGATCCTGTGTTGTGGAATTATTTGAACGTAAAAAAATAAGAACCGGTCTACCACTATGTTCTCGGGGTAGCGTCGCTGCCTCGTATGCGGAGGGCCTGGGTTCCATCCCCATACGGGACAAGTTTCCTGGGTGATTTTTTTCGCAATTTTTCTTCTTGTATCTTGTAAGTCCATGTTTCCCTTAACAGAGATTTATGCGCTCTTCCCCCTACAGAGAATAATTTGAACCATACTAATTTAGTTACACTTGTTTTCGTATAGATGGCATTTGAGTGGTCCGTGGTCAGCGTTCCGCCTCATACTGACATCTAGGAAACCAAGGTAGTACTAGGACGGGAAAATTCGGTAAATTTTACTTAGAGGCCTTTCCATTCAGGCTTAAGGATCTTTTACGAGCCTGAAAATCTTCAGACTCGGGGCCCACGGCTTAAAGTCCCTCCAGGAGGACTTGCTCCTTGGATTTTTCCATCCTAAAAAAATCCATCTACCCCGGCGGGGTTTGAACCCGCGATCCTCGGGACCAGAGGCAAGCAGCATTTTTCGCAATTTTTACTCCCACAAATGTCAGATAACTTTAAGGCGCAAATGGCCCCCATTATCATCTGACCATCATAATCATCACTATCATATTCCCCATGTTTACTATGAATGTATGTGTGTGTGTATGTATGTGTGTGTGTGAATGGTGTGTTTTCATGTTGTGTTGTATTGGAGGAGACCCTGAAATTGATTCTGGGAGCCCCCTGCTCAAAAAAATGTGTGTAATCCGTAGTTTAAAATCTCTCTCCCGACAGGTCGGGCTACTGTAGGAGCCGTGTGGCGTGTGGCATGTAAATAGTACCTGTAGAGTATGAATGTGATCTCACTACAGGCCCTTGGAGTAGAAGATTAAGGTCCTGCCTGTTTTGACAAACGGCACGATATATCAGCCCTGTGTAACTACCGCGTTTACTGCCAGAACAAGCGTCTGATACTTATTTCGGCTATAAATAATGGTGAAGATGCTAATAAGGTCTAAAATAATAAGTAAATACGTGCTTGTAGACGTTTAATCAAACCGTAAGTTATTATACTGTGGAATGCAGGCTTTCGCGTCCGGCAATCATGGTATTAAAAGATTCCGGGCTATGTGGCCGTGTGTGCGAATTTCGCAGTCGAGTCTACGACAGGGAAACAACAGCTGGAAGCGCTCGCCACTGAAGATGCCCTCCGCAGTTGAGGGAGAAAAACGTCTGGAAGAAACGCCAGTTATAGACCACGGTCACATAGCCCGGAATCTTTTAATACCATTATTATACTGTGTTTGAATATTGCTGTGTCACGCAGCGGGCCAGGGTTCGACCCCGGTCGGGACAAGTTTCCTAGGTGATGGGTTTTTTTTCTCACCTGTATAACAAATGTCAGGAAACTTTAAGGCCCAAACGGTCCCCCAACGTCATCATTATCATCATTAAGTTTAGGATTAAGGCATATCTTGGCACATCATTATCATCATCGCCTATTATATATCATCAGGGCAGTGTAGCTCCGCCTTCCAGGCGCTCCAACCTCAGAAGTGGGTTACAATAACGCCATGCGAGGAGAGAATACCAGAATGTCCAAATGACAACGTGGCGGCATTGAATAAATAAAATTGACACAAATTTAAATAATATTTACGGATTCATTTTTTAACATTTTATTTTTAAAAAAATAAATAAATTGAACTTATATATCTGGCCAAAATCCCATGAGGAAATTTCTTCTCCATTGCATCTCAACCAATATTCCATATAGCTCTGCACCAAGTACGAATATAATGTCTTAAACCGCTCGGCTATGGCACAGAACTATTATTATTAATAAATTCGTTTATGTATTTATTTTTTATAGAATTAATTTGTTAATTTCCTGTAATACATTTGAATGCTAAGTTTTGTCTTTCGGCAGTCTCGAATTTTTGGGGAAGCTATAGTCGGCCGCGGTGGACAAGTTGTTATGTTCCTTGCCTCTAGTTCCGATGGTCGCGGGTTCAATGGATTTTTTAGGATGGAAAAATCCAAGGAGAAAGTCCTCCGGGAGGGACTTTAAGCCGAGTCTGAAGATTTTCAGGCTCGTAAAAGATCCTTAAGCCTGAATAAAAAGGCCTCTAAGTAAAATTTACCGACCTCAACGTCCTAGTAATACCTTAGTTCCCTGTTAGATGTCTCATTGGGTCGGTGTGTTGACCGCATGACATCCATGACATCTATGAAAAAGTAAGGTAACTAAAAGTTAAGTTCGTCTATTAACTCCTTACAAACGAGAGGCTATGGCTCAACAATGGTCTAAGTCATTATAGATAGATAGATAGATAGATAGATAGATAGATAGATAGATAGATAGATAGATAGATGGGTAGATAGATAGATAGATAGATGGATGGATGGATAGATAGATAGATAGATAGATAGATAGATAGATAGATAGATAGATAGATAGATAGATAGATAGATAGATAGATAGATAGATAGATAGATAGATAGATAGATAGATAGATAGACAGACAGACAGACAGACAGATAGATAGATAGATAGATAGATAGATAGATAGATAGATAGATAGATAGATAGATAGATAGATAGATAGATAGATAGATAGATAGATAGATAGATAGATAGATAGATAGATAGATAGATAGATAGGACATTAAATAGCTTTGCTTAAATGTTTTTAAATAGGCTATTCTCGCAGTCTCATCAGTCCTCCCAGAAAACTGTGAATCTGCAAAACGGTGAACTATAAAAATAACTCTACACTTTCTATGTTCTCAAAGCTTGTAGTTTGTAGATACATTTTTCTCAAAAAAAAGTTTGAAATGCATGCGCATGTAGTTGTGTACATATCCTAACATATATGTCTACTAAAAGAAAATGTTAATTTATTAACAATGTTTCCCACAAATCCTGAGTAAAGCCACCTGCAATACTCTCAGAAGTTCTGTTGGTAAATTGAACGATGTTATGCATCAACCGGCTAAACGCCATTTAAAAATCATATTTTGATGCCATCTGTTGCACTGGCTCATGAAGTAAGTGTACACACACTTTTAGCGCCAAATATTTAAATATAGCATTATTATTAAACAAAAATGTAAACGTCATCAGTCCTATCAGAGATTCTATGTTTTACAACAAACGGGTATGAAACCAGATCTTCATAAATGCTGATCTAAATTTTGCATTATGCAGTTAAGCGTCAAATGTTCCCGCTCTTAGATTGTTGATGCATAACTGTCAAACAAGGAAAATAACTTGCAATTTCCAGTATTGTTAGTCCCGCGCCGTAGCCGAGCGGTTAAGGTAGGAATCCTTGGCGCAGAGCTACGGGACTTGCGCTGGTTCGAGTCTCCATGGGGGAAGAAATTTTCTCATGGTATTTCGGCCAGTATGGGACCGGTGCCCACCCAGCATCGTGAGGCAATTGGGTAGCTACAATAAGTAGCGGCTCCAGGTTGAGGAACCAGCTATAACGGCTGGGGGACTCGACATGCTAACCACATGTCACCCCTACACTGGCTGTTGATCATCTACCTCTATGATTGACACATGTGGATGTGAAGGGCCAGCAGCCGGCTGGTAAAAGGGCAACCGCTGAAAAGTGGAAAGACCCTCAATCGGTTAGTTTAACGCTACAATAAATAGTGAAGATTGACTTAAACTTTAAATGTATTTTTCTCGAAAATTACATAATGGCGCATAGCCGGTTGATCCATAACGCCGCCTAATTATACCCCCGCAGCCATATTGCGATTCTTTTTAATGCAATTTATAGTGTAGCAAATACTTATCCGGCATCTCAATACAGTCCACAATTCAGAAGAAAGCAAACACGAGGAATGTCATACGCAGCATATTAGGTCATGAGGGATTGTACTATGTGAGCCTTTCAGTCTCTAAGCTGATGTGCTAGTTCTAAGTATGATGCATAATCATCAATAGAACACGCCTGGAATGAACCAGACTTATATGTGACATGTAACTGTTCCTTTATTTGTGGGCGTATTTGGTTGGATTTCCCCTCTCATACTTCGTCTCGCAGTTTCATTCATTTCATCTGTAGACTGTACTATACTCCATTGGCTAGGGAGCATACTCCTGGAAAACTCAATTTCGTCCCCTGGTCACATTTCTAAGTCAGTTCTGTCCCAAGTATTTTTGGGTCATACAACAGTCCCGTATAAGGATACTTTTATTCTTAGTCAGTTGCCCCGCCATTCTCACCAGAAGCAGAATTTTCATCATTTTACAGACTTAGGACTGTCTATAAAGTAAAAACATATGTTTTCATTAAAATTGGAACTTACAAGCGAACTGTCAACAATTGCTTTCCGACACCTACCTTGAAACTTCTCTCAGAGTAGTGTTATGATGTAGCAAGACTATGTTCAAAAAAAAGCTGCCGTTTTTAACTGCAAGGCACAGAAGTCGAAGCCAGAATTCAGCAATGGCAACCCACTGTACGAAGCAGATGAATGTCTGTGTTTTAATAGAGCGGAGTGAAGTGAGGCGGCGGGGACGGCAGATTGTTAGGGCTATCTTATCTACCTAATCAGGAGTTGTATTACTTTCCTAATAGTTTAAATGAGAGATTTGGCCCTGGATTTTAGTGTCTTGCAGTTAAAAACTGTTTTTTATACGGTCTTCTTACATCACAGCGCTTCACTGAGAGAATTTCAAGGTATGTTTCGGAATGTAATGGTTAACAGTTCCCTTGTTAGATTAAAAAAAAATGTTTGTGACATTTTTGTTCTAAATGTACAGGGATTAAAAATTTGATCAACTTCAAGCTTTTTGTTTAAAGTTAAGTTAAATTAAGTAGTTAAATAGGGTTAGATAAGGTTAGGTTACTTTTTTAATTTGATTATATTATGTTACATTGTCCACCGCTGTGGTCTCAAGGTAGCGTGCTGCCTTGTCACGCAGCGGGCCCGTTTTCGATCCCCGTTCGGGGCAGTTTTTCTGGATGAGGTTTGTATCGGGGTTTTTCCTCACCTGTAAGACAAATGCCAGGAAAACTTTAAAGTCCAAACGGTCCCCGAAATAATATGGCCATCATCATCATCATCCTTATCATTATCATCATCATCATCATCCTTCTCCGGTGTGGAAAGCAACGGGAAGCTACCACACCTACAATTCCCTAGTAAAGCTGCAAGCATAGCATGAAAATGCTATGATTGCAGTGAAAGACCTGCCCTCGGGCAGAATTACTATGGATGGATGGATGCTATATTATGAAAATTACATTGATCCTGTAATTCTCGATTAAGATTTCTACGGAAGTGTGACCAAGGGGCTATCCGTAAGATAAACTTCCTCTCTCTATCTATCTTCGGGTTTTTACAGCTGCTGCCGTCTTCCCGTGCCAAACCTCCAAAGCCTACGGTCTTGGGCATCTTCGATGCTTAGCCCTCTAGCTTGCATTACTGTCCTCATGTTTTCCTTCCATGTTAACCTTGGTCTTCCTCTTTTCTTCTTTCTGTTAGGATGCCATTCATATAGTTGCTTCGGCCATCGCTCATCTTCCATTCTTAAAACATGTCCTAACCACTTTAATTCCTTTTCCTCAATTCTTTCAATTATGCTTTCTTCTGCTTCCATTTTGTTTCTAATTTCCTTATTTGTGACACGTTCTAATTTAGACTTTCTGGCACTTCTTCGTAAATAATCCATTTCTAGAGCTATCCTAAATTGATATTAAATTTATTTTTGTTATTTGCTGTAGAGAGCGGCCATAAATGTAGCTCATGGCTTTAGTTAAAATAATATTGATTGGGCGGCAACAAAATTAAATTGACCAAAATTAAATTGCCCAAAATTAAATTATGTTGACCCTGGCCCACACGAAAATTATCGGCCCACACTTATTAGAAATCACACATATCATATTAATGTGCACAGAATTGAATATCTCACGAAACTCTACAAAAAAGTCTGCGACAGCATATGTTTATCTTTTACGGATAACTCACAATAACCATTTTTTTCTTTCATTGATGACAAGAAGATCGGGATAAGCAGATTCCCGGGCAAGTATATAGCGCACGGCTGGTGCTAAAAACACATTAACATTTATTTAGGAGTAGCAGCGCACGCCAGGTATTAGTTAGTACATATATATATATATATATATATATATATATATATATATATATATATATATATATATATATATATATATAGATATGAAAAGAAAAATGAATGCTTGAGTCGGGATTCGAACTCGAGTCTCTAAAGTATATATAAAGTCTCTAAATAAATATATATATATATATATATATATATATATTCCCTGTTTATTTCGGAATTTATTCACAATATAGAAGTTTTCCTTCACTCTCAAGAAATTCGCTTTCTCCATTTGTAGAGGTCGTGATCATCCCCCACCTCTAAGTCCCAGTTTATCCATACTTCTCATTCCATCCATCCAAACTTCTTTAGGCTTTCCTCTTATTATTTTTCCATTTACCCTATGAGATGACGTCCTCTTAACGTATCCATACCATATTAATCGTCTTTCTTCAATCGTCTGCGTCACTTTTTTTTTTTCCAACTTTTATAACTTTCCTAATTTCAACGGTTCAATTTTTTTTTTCTAATCTGGACTTACTAAGGGCAAGGATTTTAATACTCTCTAAGTTAAGATTGCAACGAAGGTAGTATATATTTTTTAATTGTTTGTGTCTGAAATCAAGACAAAAGACAGTCAGAAGTGTAACTTCTCATTATATAATTCAACTGTTTATATGTGAAACCAAGACAAAAGACAAGTCAGAAATTTAATTTCTCATATTATTCAACTGTTTGTATATGAAACCATGACAAAAGACAAGTCAGAAGTCTAACTTCTCATATTATTCAAATGTTTGTATATGAAACTATAACAAAAGACGGTCAGAAGTGTAACTTCTCATATCATTCAACTGTTTATATGTGAAACCAGGACAAAAGACAAGTCAGAAGTCTAACTTCTCATATTATTCAACTGTTTGTATATGAAACCACGACAAAAGACAGAAGTCTTACTTCTAATTATACTATATTTCAATCTTAACTTTTGCTGCATTAAAATCCTTGCCCTAATTATCAGTAATCCATATCTGTTGCTAGTAACTTGTAAGTTTTGGCATCTTTCAATTGACCATGTCTCTGATCCATATAACATAATATTCTCTGCAATAACCTTAAAGATAAATGTCTTTGTTCTGTAAAGGATTAATGTTCTGTTCATGTATATATACTGTAATAAACAGCAGTGGTAATACTGCACAATCTTTTCTAACATAAAGTAAGTTTCTCTAACCGTTAAAATTAAAAAAAAAAACTAAAAGAAATGCATGCAAATGTAATACATTTACTTTAACTCTAGAGGAAAATGTACATTATTATCTGTATAGATCAGAACTTAGTAGAGCAAATACTTGAGTTTTTAACATGCAAGACTCTTGTGATGGCGCTTGGTCAAACGAATGTGGAGAAATGAATGATCGAGAATATAACAAAGAGTGTAAGGCTATTTTGTGTAGAATTTATAACATGTGTGGCAATAAGTTCATTGTCAGGGTACTGCAGGATTCCCTTCTCAGGGAAATATAAAGAAAAACTATGTTCGAAGATTGTATTAATTAAAAACTTCAGTTCAAATGTTATTATATATATATATATATATATATTGTTCCAATCGCCCCAGGTTGTCGTTTCGACATTTCTGGTGTTCTCTCCTGGCATGGCGTACTTGTAACTCACTTCTGAGACTAGGGCGCCTAGAAGGCGGGGTTACGCTGCCCCCCGATGATATGAGAGTTGATGGTGATGGTAATGATGCGCCAAGAGAAGTCTTAAACTAAACTTAATCTAATTAGGTGAATATGATATTGATGATAATGATGGCCAGATGGTGTTCGGGGACAGTTTGGACCTTGAAGGTTTCCTGACATTTATCTTACAGGTGAGGAAAAACCCCGAAAAATCCTCACCCAGGAAACTTGTCCCGACAGAGAATCGAACCCGGGCCCGCTGCGTGACAAGGCAGCACGCTATCTCGAAACCACAGCGGTGGATACTTTATTTAATATTGATATCCCTAATATCAAATTGAATCTTTTTAATGTATGTCGCGGCTCCAAATTTATCACCATACAATTTACTTTTATTTATGTAGCGGTTAAGGTAGGAAGCCTTGGTGCAGAGCTACGGGACTTGCGCTGGTTCGAGTCTCCATGGGGGAAGAAATTTTCTCATGGTATTTCGGCCAGTATGGGACCGGTGCCCATCCAGCATCGTGAGGCAATTGGGTAGCTACAATAAGTAGCGGCTCCAGGTTGAGAAAACCAACTATAACGGCTGAGGGACTCGACATGCTAACCACATGTCACCCCTACACTGGCTGTTGATCATCTACCTCTGTGATTGACACATGTGGATGTGAAGGGCCAGCAGCCGGCTGGTAAAAGGGCAACCGCTGAAAAGTGGAAAGACCCTCAATCAATCGGATTTCGGAGTTTATGCACAATGCCATAACAAATAGTTTTCTCCAGTCTCATCTGTAAGTTTCAGTTCACTCATACTTCTGACACTGTCCATCCAACCTTCTTCAGGTCTTCCCTTTCTTATTTTACACTCCAAGATCTTCTTAGGGTTTCTATCAGATGGCATCCTTTTAATAGGCCTATGCCCATACCATCTTAATCGTCTCTCTTCAATTGTCTGTAATACATTTATTTCAACTTTCATCTTAACTTTCAAGCTAAAGTCTGTCCCAAACCAGATTGAAAAAAAGGTGAGGGGGAGGAGCAACAATCTCGTAAAAAACCTGGGTTCATCTCGCCCAGCTGATAGCCATTGAGGATTCCTGTCTAGGGTTACAGATGCTGCTACTTTGCAAATCGGCGTTGAATCTCAAAGGCTAGAGGAAGAAAACTATGCTTAATAATTACCTGGTCCTCCAAGTTGAGGGTTGTAGCAATGGACCAGCTCTCTGTTATACACAAAAAATATACAATGCTAAAACACCCACAAGCAAATAATGTTATTCATATATAAATAGGCTATGGGCTACCAGCTAATAATCGGCGTGCGCTGCTACGCCTAAATAAATGAAAATTAATGTGATTTTATGTTTAGTTGAATAAGTGAAATAATTATACATTTACATTTTTTAGATACCCCGTGCTGATTACCCGGCGTTGCCCGGGAATCTACTTATCCCGATCTTCTTGACATAAATAAGCTGAAATACGAAAATTAACGTGTTTTATATTTAGTTAAATAAATAAAAGGAAAAATTTATATCGTAATTAATTTTAGATACCCCGTGCTGTTTATCCGGCGTTATCCGGGAATAAACTCATTCCGATCTTCTTGACATAAATGAGCTGAAAGACAAAAATTAATGTACTTCTTATGATTAGTTGAATAAGTACAATGAAAAATAATTATAAATGTATATCGTAATTATTTTAATATTCCCCGTACTGATTCCCCGATGTTGCCCGGGAATCAACTTATCTCGATATTCTTGGCATAAATGAGCTAAAACACAAAATTCGTTATTGAGAGTTATCTGTAAAAGAATACCCACCATATGCTGCTATGCTTGCACAGGAATCTACGTACTTGTCTCGACTTTCTTGGCATCAATGAAAGACAAAAATAGTTATTGTGAGTTATCCGTAAAAGATAAACATATGCTGTCGCGGACTTTTTTGTAGAGCTTTTTTTGAGATATTCAATTCTGTGTACATTAATTTTATGTATTTGTTATGGTTTAGGCAGCGTAAGCCATTTAAGCGTCCAAAGAGCTACTTTTTTCACGTCTTCCACTATAAAGGGCGATTTTTAAGGGCGTAGGAGTTAAGTATTTTAACTCTCTTATAGCCTATGTTCATCCCGGGAATCTCCTAAACATTTTGCAAAAAAGTCCCATCAGAATTGGATCAATGGTATGACCGCGCATAAAGTACGAACAAACAAACAGTCATTTTTATATATTAGACAATATAGGCCAATATAAAAGAAATACGAATATTTAAAACAAATGTCATTCAGACACTTTACACTAAATTATTAAGGGGTTAATGGGCTCGGCCTTCGTCCCCATATCGGCTACTGTTCGCAGAGGCTGACAGACTGCACAGTAGCCGCTTTCTGTGTACTGCTCGGGACCCAGCTCCGTGTCTGAAAGGAATTTGCTGTCTCAGCTGTTAGTACTATGAGAAGCAGAGAAGTGTACCTCCTCCCACTCCCCACACTTCCCCCCGCAAACACACAGAGCTTGGACTCGAGCTGTAGTTATTATATTTTGATTGATTTACTCATTCATTTACACCAAACGATGTGAATATGATACGAATGGTAATTTTGATGTCCAGATGATGTTTGAGGACTATTTGGGCCTTAACGTTTCCCGGAATTTGTCTTACAGGAGAGGAAAAGCTAAAAACTCACCTAGAAACTTGTCCTAATCCCGGGCTCGACGTCACCCTGAGACCACAGCGGTGGATTGTGCTGATGCTATTAATTTATTAATTGATGAGTTGATACGAAAAATTATGTAAGTGCCAAATTTGTCAAAAATTAAATTTTGCTTGGATAACATCTTTGTTTCTTCGCCAATAGCCTGGCGAGAGATGGAAGTGCAGAAAAATTCTAGTCGTTCGTACTACAGTAACGCCTTAAAGATGACACATATAAAGTCTTTTTTTGCGCGATAGTGCGTTTTGTCGCACTTACAGCAATGGCGACCAGCATTGAAAGTTCAACTTCCTACATTTCGGGATTGCCAATCTAAATAACTATACTGTAATATTACATTTACACCCACGTGTGGGGATGTAAAACCACTGCCCTCTATGTATACTACGTATTATGTTTATACAAAAAATATCCAAAAGGTAGTGTTAATATACGTTATATGAAACAAATCACTGCATTTTAAATGAACTGAACTTTATTTGAGACAATATAAAACAATAAATACGTACTTGCGGCCATGTTATCAATAATAATGGTCTCAAGGCCTCCTGTTGTTTCAACTAATAAACATTGCCCACACTGTTAACGTTACTCAATTGTTTATAATGAACGCACATATTTCCAACAAAGATATTTTACTTACTTACTCACTGGCACTATTGAACCCGTAGCTTCTTGGCCGCACGGACATAAGCTCTCCATACATCCATATCCTGAGCTAATGCTTTCCAATCATTCCCTGTATAATCTACTTCCCTCAAATTATAGTTAGTTATTTTCCTACCTCATTTTTGGTCTACCAACTGGGCGTTTTCCCTCTGGCTGTCCTACAAGAAGCTTTCACACACGTCTTTCATTTCCCCTACGCGGAACATGTCCTGCCCATCATAGTCTACGAGACCTAACTGTTCTTATTATATGTGGGCTTATTATAAAGACCACGTAGTTCATTGCTATGTAGTCTTCTCCATTCACCTGTCTGTTCATCTCTCTTTGGTCCAAATATTTTCCTAAGTACTTTACTCTCAAATACTTGTAATCTACTTTTCTCCCTTAAAAATATATTTTACTACTATGTATTATTTTGAAAACACCATCGCGCAAAAAAATAATGTACAACGCACGTTTGTGAAGTGTTTTACATAATATCGGAAATTAATAAACATCTATATCGCTCGGTTTTTAAACATTTTCCTAGATTCTGTAAATACCACTTTCCAACCTTGCATCGTAATATACTATTTGTGATCCCAACTACGTATTTTCTTCCTTCTGAAAAATTTAGTCTTTGGCGCTTACATCTTTTTCCTATGTCACCTCTTCAATTGAAAGACTCGAAATCAGTCGTATGCCACATGATATTGGAACAAAAATACAAGACTTTCTAAATAAAAATACATATCAATGAAACAAAGAAATATATAACAAACATAGATTAATCAATTGAGTTGGTGTTTACTTGATGGAAATCCATATTAATTAATTAAATAAAAATAAAACTTAGTTTTATTTGATTTTCGTATATATTGAGATATAATTCAGTGTAATAAACTGTTAAATCTCAACTTGATTTGAATGAATCGCCTTTGTTAAATTAAAACATTTAAATAAAATTATTGTTGTATTGTTGCTTAGATCAGTTGATATGTACTATAATAACACAATTCATAATTTGTTAACATGTCTGAAGAATGTACTTCTTCTTCTTCCTTCCAAAGTATTAGGCCAAGGCCTGTTACGATCCTATAGAAAATTTTCCCTCCAGCGTTTCATAGGACGGCCCAGTGATCTTCGTCCGATTTGAACTCATTCTTTCAAGATGGTGTTTCCAATTTAGTTGGTACTGTTTAATATATCCCAAAATTGGCGTAGTCTTCAATTCTTTTAAGATATCGGTATTTCTTTTCCGATCCCATCTGGTGTAACCCGCTGTTCTGCGCATGAAACTAATTTCACAAACCGTTATTCTGCTTTCATGTTGTCTTTTTAGTGTCCATGCTTCACTACCATAGGTCAACACTGGTCTAGCCAAAGTGTTATATAAACGTAATCTGGTGTTTTTTTGTACAAGGGATGGTTTCATAACTTGATTAATAATTCCCAAACTTGTATTATAACTAGTAATTTTTTCAGAGATATCCTTTTCATCCCAGATAGATAATATCCAAGATATTTGAATTGATTAAATTGATTGAAGAAGATACAGTGTACCGAAACAGCTCTCACTGAATTATATATATATATATATATATATATATATATATATATATATATTGTATGTTTGTGTTGGAATTCTTGGGTAGCTCAGTTGGTTAGAGCGCTAAACGTACAGAGTTTAGAGACTCGGGTTCAAATCCCGACTCAAGCATTCATTTTTATTTTCATATCATATTTGCCTTCATTGCCAAATGTCAAAAATATATTTATAACATCTATATATACAAGCGTTACTGCTATAAAGTAAATATTCTCTTTAAAAATTTGCTTAACTGTTATGTTAGCCACTAGATGTCAGTTGGAACAAATTTCCGCTACCTCTTGTGTGAATTGAGAATAATACATATATAAGAAAAATGTATGTTTGTGTTGGAAGTTTTGGGTAGCTCAGTTGGTTAGAGCGCTAAACGTACAGAGTTTAGAGACCCGGGTTCAAATCCCGACTCAAGCATTCATTTTCTTTTCATATCATATATATATATATATATATATATATATATATATATATATATATATATATATGAAAATTAAATAAAACTAAGTATTACTTTTGTTTAATTAATAAACATAGATTAATTATTGAAGTTAATAAAACTTGACAGTACTTGAACAGTGAAAAGAATGAATGCTCTGTGCTTTTTAAATAACCGCATATCAATTTGTTCCATTATGTGGCGTAGGACTATCTGGTCCTAACCCTTCAATTACATTGTATTGTAATGTTAAATTTTCCATCGTTTTACAAGATTGTAAATTGCTAAAATGAGACATGGTCAATCATCGTAAGAAATAAATATCCATTATAATAAAAATAAATAAATAAAATATTAGTTTTACTGAAGGATAAACAGGAGAATTATTTTATATTTCAGATTTTCATCGCCGGATATCAAACTTCACACTCCTCACCATGGCGGTGTTTACATGATAGATATTCCAGAATCTAGGAAAGCGAGCAGATTAGAACCGTATGAACCTCACGACCATCGCAATGTGGCTCATCCCACTACGTAAGTATAATTAAATAGGCCTATTCTGTTTTTGTAAATTTACTTGAGGTTTTCAAGTTAATAACTAATAAACAATGATTCTTGAAATCTCACCTCATACTTCGTGATCTTCAAGCACTGAACTGCAGATTCTGGAGGCATTTGGAAAAAACCTTGGGTTTGACAATTTGGGAAAAGTTATACATTCAGATGAACATATTTAAATCCATGAATTTTGAAATTCCCGCGAACAACATTTGATCTAACAGTTCATCAAATCAACACCAGATGACAACTTTGAAGATGAAGGTGTAGACCAGGATTCAAAAGTCGTAAAAATGGCTGGAGATGGGAGGGATGCTTTCAGAAACTGCAGTTGCATGCTTCAAGATCATGAAGTATGAGATGACATTTCAAGACTCATTATTTATTAGTTATTAACAATGAACTTTGCTCGACAGCATGCATTTTTACTAAGTACTCTAATGTGTTATGTGCAGTACAACGGTGCAACTATATCTACGTCATCACTAGCCAACGATACTCGAGGAATCCACCTGCATGTAAACTCAACATTCTCCCCCATTCCGTATTAAACCGTCATCCCCGCTTGCGGACTTTCTTTCACTATCATAGGAATTTAGTATACCCCATCCGCCTTATCTCCGGCTCTGGAGTTTAGGTTATACGAGGGGTAAAGGCAGAATTCGCCCTCTACTACCAATAAGGAAAAGGTTGTAGTGGGAGTAGATGTCTGCCACAACCAATCACTGCTCTTGACGCAGCTATAGCGCGCTAGTAAGGTTTGAAATTGCTGAGATGTTGTCAGATGTATGTCTGCTAACCGCATACATAAAGCGGTCACTCCCACTGAATATCCATATCGGCAACACTGTCGTGAAAACATGAGGGCCGAAGAATCAGTGCCTGCAGTATTACCCGTTTAAGGAGTAAGCGCAGTTGTTGACGGAGGGCACTGCAGTCGTGTTTATGCAGGAATAGAACACGTGACACTGCTATCTATGAGTGCAGAGGGGAATGGGACGTGGGACGCTGACAGTGTACACTGCCTTATATGACGTCACGTTTAGCAACAAACAGGGCTTCGTAATTGTTCCGCCTGCAGAGATATTTTGAATGACTAATATAGACTCACACTTCTACAGCTAAGAGCTGATGAGATGGAGAGCGTAAGATAAGCGTAACGTAACACTAGAGTCCTTACATTTCTATCGCATGCATCTTAGTACTGCGTATGCTGAAAAAGTCAGTCGCGCGACTGGACGAATAAAACACAATCTTTATAAACACTGTAATGAAAATGAAATGATTTTAATAACAGAAACACATGGAAAAATAAATACAATCTCTATAAACACAGTAATGAAATATTAACAACCGCAGGACACGGATTCATACCACGACTGTGCAAGAAAAGAGCACAAGATTGAATGATTAATACGAGAACCACGTGCACCGGGGATTCACAGCAATAACATCCTCCCTCTCTTCATGCCACGCTCGCCTACTTGTGAGCTCCTAGCTGTACCTATAAGGCCTATAAATGAACTCTTCTTTTTCCTCGTTTATAAGTTGACATAGGCATCAATAAATTTTAATATATGTAAATTTTCTTTATAATAATGTGGCATCACTCACCGTTTCAGGAATATGGAGACTCTGATACACTTGCTGAAAGGCAGTTTAGGCACCGGGATCCTGGCCATGCCTAATGCCTTCTATCACGCCGGTTACGTGGTGGGCATCGTGGGTACGCTACTCATTGGGTTCATCTGCACTTACTGTATACATCAACTGGTAAGCACTGCAAGAGAAATAACACATATTAGTATAATGCCATAACATCCCATACCAGGGAGAAATGAGATACACAGTAACCTAGAAAGTTGAGTCATTACGCTACCTGGAAGGTTGCAGGTTCGATTCACGAAGGAGTTAACTCAGCCTCTAAATGAAATGATTACTAGAACCGCAGTGTCATTTTACGGTTTCCATAACAAGAAAGCATATAGGCCTATATACATGGCATGATAAGAAAAATAAATGCTCGGACGGGACTTGAACCCGGACCTCTGGATTTATATCCCAGTGCGCTACCGAGCAAGTCTAGTACCAACATTCATTTTTCTTATATATATTCTCATTATTACTAGATGTAGTGGGAACTCGGTCTCCACTGCCACCTAGTAGCTCCTATCACAAGTAAGCAAATTAAAGATAATATTTTTACTTTATAGCATATATATATATATATATATATATATATATATATATCCATCCATAGTAATTCTGCCTGAAGGCAGGTCATTCACTGCAATCATAGCATTTTCATGCTATGCTTGCAGCTTTACTAGGGAATTGTATAAGAATTTTATATGCTTTCTTGTTATAGAAGCCATAAGATGGCACTGCCGGAGCTTCCCGCTCTCTCTTATTATATAAGAATTGTATATAAGGAAAGGAAAATACTGGAATGCCTGGATAGCGTGATCTGTAACGCACTATTGTATAGAGTTAGATGCCCTGTGTTCAAATCCCGGTTCAGGCATTAATATTTTTCTTCTAAGTCTAAAACAAGATGGACAGCGCAGAGTGCGGCTCCCTCAAGCGGCTACTTTGCTGCCTGTCAACCGAAGTTGACTGGGGACGAAGCCTGTGGCCATTAACCCCAAAAATTTTGAATAATAAGTAATGCCGGTAAGCAATACTTATAAATATAGATGTTCACTAATTCCTCACTCGCATCCCTCACATGGATGAAGATACGTGTAGCTGTGTAGTGCTCCGTTCTAATTGGTTGATTTACCGAAGTCGGTATATATGTTGAAAATTTATTAAAATCCGATAAAAAGGAATTTTTATTGTTAATAATAGTTAGTACTATAGTGTACTAATATATAATGCTGTTTTGAAAATTTTGATAATGAAATAATTGATGTTTAAAAGTGCGTGGTGGCTGGCCAATCACAGTCGAGTACATGGCATTCCCTGGTGGTCACCCATGCAGGTACCTGCCTTGCTCAGGTCACCGTGACTAGCCAGCTGTATGTTGGCGGGCGATGAGCCTGCTGTTAGGGGTCTCGCATGTGCGGTGAATGTTCTTGGACTTAGAAAATTTTTTGGCATTCCCTGGTGGTCACCCATGCAGGTACTCTGGCTTCCTGAAGGTCGCCGTAGCTAACTTGCGATATGTTGGCGGGCGATGGGCCTGTTGTAAGTGGTCTCGCATTTGCGGTGAATATTAATGGACTTAGAAAAAATTTTTTGCATTATAATTTTGGACATAGAATTTTTATCGAGGTCTATTTGAGCGCCATAGTGCACTTTACCATGACCTCTGAAGTAAGATTAGCAGCCGTTAGTGATTGTTCCTACTTTCTTAAGGAATGTAGGACTTATATATTTTTTCTGATTGTTGATTTTGCAGTATTTTGTAAATTTTTATACGTAGTCGATCCTTTGAAGCTCGCATCCGAAGAAGTACCAAGGCAGCAGTCGTCCGGGTGAGAAGGCATTGGCTTACAGCCCCAATTTGAAATGAAATCTTTCCCAACATCCACTTTCCCGGTCAGTTAAGGAAATAATGAATTTACTGATGGAGCAAAGGGGACTACTCCGGTATTCACCTTTACGCCAAGGAAACCATCAGAAACCTTGACAGAGTAGCTGTTGAAAATGATAATTTAGATTGAGTTATTTCAGGATAGGTGAATAAATTTAATGTTTTTTAGAATTGAATTTTGTGAAATTGCCCTTAATTTTGAATTTTGAATATTTAATGGGATGTAATATAATTTACTGGTGGAATCAAGTGGCCTACTCCGACATTTGTCTTAGCGTCAAGGAAACCACCATGTCAAATTTTGAACTTTGTATGGGTGTACGGCTTCGGAAACGGACCGCACTGAAAACTGAAAATGTTTAACTACATAAGAACAACCTTGGATGGGTGTACGTCTTCGGAAACGGACCACAGCGAAAACTCTATTTGTTTAATTATATAAGACCTAAACCTGTGACTCGAACTTATCATTCCTTGATAATGGCATGTGGGATCATGCCGAAACGTCGGAGTCAGTGGCCAGGGGCCGAACTTGAATCCAAGACGCGGAAAACCCAAGAAAACTTTCTTATTCATATATATATATATATATATATAGAGAGAGAGAGAGAGAGAGAGAGAGAGAGAGAGACAAATAAATAAATAGATAATTATGATACATAGATTTATATACAGATAAATAAATAGAATGATAGGTAGGTACATATATAGTTAGGAAGATAGGTGTTCGTTTATCTTCGATACTGAAATTATTTTTAGTAACATCAAATATAAAAGTACATACAATCATAAAATGCTTAAAATAATAAAATCATAAAACTATGTAAGACAATTAAATGGATTTAACCTCAAGGTTGAACCCACTGCCTTCTTAAATGAATTTAAAGATGGGTATTTAACATGAATAGATAAAGAGTCAAACAACTTAAGTGACACTATTTCAAAACTGCTTTGTGTTTCACTGCTATTAATTTCTCATTATAATTATAATGGATTGTTTCTTGTTTAATAATCAAGTATATTTGACCTTAACATAAAATTGAATTTTTGTAACACCAAAGCCCGTTTAATAATTAAAGGAAAATAGTCCATCACGCAGAATCTGCGTCAACAAAGCTAAGAACTCAATAACTTGAAATTATGGTCCGATTTTGTTGGTTTGCGGAATATTTATTTCTTCTGTTAATTAGGCCTATATCGTTTGTATTTAGTTACGTTACGAGAAAACAAACATGGCGCCCGGTAAAGCTATTTTTAAATTATGGCTTCCACGTAAATCTCCGCTCAATGGTCCGATTTCGCTGATTTTTTGAGAATGCCTTTCTCGTTTTATGCTAATAGCAAACACTTAGTTTCGTTGTAAGGCATACAAACTAGCGACTGCTGGAGTGATTTTTAAATTTTCGTTTCAGATGAACTCCTACATCTAATGGTCCAATTTTGCTAGTTAACGAAAGCGACCTTACTTTTTTCAATTAATTGCTTCATGCCAAGTTTGGTTTGGATGAAACAAAAATTGTGGGCAATAGAGCGTTAAAGGATAGGGCTATATAAATTTAGGTCATGGTTATTTTCAATGTCTACTTTATTTTATGAACTCATCACACTGTATATTATTCATTATCTTTTACGGTCTCACTTACCAAAACATGGAATTCCCTTCCGCCCTATGCCAGAGACTGTCAAACTATAAAATCCTTAAAAAAAACTAAAGAATTATTTAATAACAAACTAGCTTATACACCTCAACTGATAGTATTCTTTTAACAATTAATAAATTTAATTATCTATGAAAATAATATTAAGAATAACAAATATTTTCATTTGTTTTGTTTTAAATATTGTATAATCGTAAAATTAGTTTTCTATATCTCATTATATTCCTTTGCTTTTTATATACATTAGACAGGGACAATTTAATATATCTTGCTTGTATACATTTTATTATTAGTTTTAGTCTTAATTTTAACTAACATTAACTGGTTGCATTATAGATTGTAATATAATAGATATTATCTTTTTGATCAAATTTTTACTTAGTATTTAATATTAGAGTTAATTGAGATTGTTATATTCTGATATAATATATGTTTGCCCTGGTGAGTGGAAGAGAAGGCCACATGGCCTTAACTCCACCAGGCTAAATAAATCTAATCTAAATCTAAATATATTAAGATTAAAAGCGATTTTCAGTTGTTTGTTTTAAATATTGTATAACTGACAAATTTGTTTTTTATATATCATTATTTTTATTTGTTTTTTATGTACTTTAGGTAGGGACAGTCTATCAAACAATTTAATTTATTATAAAATTGCAATAGGAAATATCATTATGAGTTAATAAATACGGTGAGTCTGTTGTCATTTTACCTCATAAAAGTTGAGTTATTTTAGGACATGTTTCAAACACTTCTTTCTCATCGTCAGCTTTGCCAGACTAGACAAGAATGAAAAAGAACTAGTGTTTTGAAACATGTCCTACGCTAAAAGAACTCAACTGACGATGAAACATAAGGGTTTTGAAACATGTCCTAAAAGAACTAAACTTTTATGAGGTAAAATGGTAACAAATTCACGTTATTTATTAAACTAATTAATCTTGCTTATGGACATTTAATTATTAATTTTAATCTTAATTTTAATTATCATTAACATTATTATATTATCGATCTTTACCGTATAAATATTGTCTTATGATAAAATCTGCATTTAGTATTTATTATTAGAGTTAATTGTGATTGTTATATTCTGATGTAACATATGTTTGTCCTGGTGAGTGGAAGAGAAGGTCACATGGACTTAACTCCACCAGGCTAAATAAATAAAAAGGATCGGTGAAGTCTGTACAATTTTTTCAGAAATATTTTCATGACAACAGCCTCAGTAGCTTAATTCCTTCGGAATTCGCTTAAAGGACTTTATAGTGGCTTCTGCATAGAACGCCATTATGACATAGATCATCGTTTCCCAACCTGAGTTCACGAACCCAAGGGGGTTCGCAAAATATTTCAAGGGGTTCGCCAAAACTTTTCCGCAATGGCGGGTTTCATGGTAAAGTCTATTTTTTTTTTATTCAATTCCACCACATTGTCATTTCGACATTCTGGTTTTCTCTCCTGGCCTGGCGTTATTGTAACCCACTTCTGAGGTTGTGGCGCCTGGAAAGCAGAGTTACGCTGCCTCCATGATATATGATAGGTGATGATAATGATGCGCCAGGAGAGGCCTTAATACTAAACTTAATGAATATGTTAATGATGTTCGGGGACCGTTTGAGCCTTAAAGTTTCCTGACATTTGTCTTACAGGTGAAGAAAAACCCCGAAAAAAAACATCTCCCAAGAAAGTTCTCCCGACCGGGAATCGAACGCGGGCCCACTGCGTGACAAGGCAGCACGCTACCCCTAAATCACAGCGGTGGACGGTTAGGTCTATTACAGATTCCTTATTTTCTGCGTCATTGGAATAATAATAATAATAATAATATTATTATTATTATTATTTATTATTATTATTATTATTATTATTATTGTCCACCGCTGTGGTCTCGAGGTAGCGTGCTGCCTTGTCACGCAGCGGGCCCGGGTTCGATTCCCGGTCGGGGCAGTTTTTCTGGGTGAGGTTTTTACCAGGGTTTTTCCTCACCTGTAAGACAAATGTCAGGAAAACTTTAAGGCCTAAACGGTCCCCGAAATCATATGGCCATCATCCTTATTATCATCCTTCACCGGTGTGGAAAGCAACGGGAAGCTACCACACCTACAACTCCCTAGTAAAGCTGCAAGCATAGCGTGAACATGCTATGATTGCAGTGAAGGACCTGCCTTCGGGCAGAATTACTATGGATGGATTATTATATTATTGTCCACCGCTGTGGTCTAGAGGTAGCATGCTGCCTTGTTACGTAGCGGGCCCGGATTAGATTCCCGGTCGGGACAGGCTCCTGGGTTAAGTTTTTTCGGGGTTTTTCCTCACCTATAAGACAAATGTCAGGAAGCTTAGAGCTCAACGGTCCCCGAAAATCATCCTGCCATCATCATCATCATTGTTATTATCATCATCATCCTTCACCGGTGTGAAAAGCAATGGGAAGCTACCACAGGTATAAATCCTTAGTAAAGCTGCAAAGCATTGTATGAAAATACTAAGATTGCAGTGAAAGACCTGCCCTCTGGCAGAATTACTATGGAAGAATATTATTATTATTATTATTATTATTATTATTATTATTATTATTATCATTATTTTAAATTAAATTAATCCTATGGGAATTTATCACATTTCCACAATAAATTAATATTTACCGCGAATGCCTGAATTACAGTTATATAACAGGATTAGAAATGCATTTGATTTCGCTAAAATGAAAATGTAGTCTGCCAACTTCTTTTCTGTGCTAACAATACTAACAATAATAACAACATAAATTCGTTTTCTTCATATGCCTATTTAAAAAATAAATACAGAAACAGACTTCGTGCTGAAGTAATTTGAGACTTTATTCAACTTCTGCGGTTACAACTAGGCCTACATGTTGTGTAACTTTTAAGCCGTAACTACTAGAATAACTTTGAGTTTTAACCGTTAATGGTTAAGTTAATTTAAGATCATTGAACATTTTGCTTGGAATTAAATTTTATGCATATCTACTGTATGTGCCTATATTTAAAAGTCAGTGGTTTGCCCAACTCAGATCGTTGTGGTAGGGGTTCGAGAGTCAAAAAAGTTGGGAACCACTGTCATAGATTAATGATACTTGGTAAACTAAAGACGTAAAAACTGGAGGAAGTAGTACGCAGTGTTAAATTTACTAGGCAGGCTGTTATTGGTTGTGAAGACAGTTCGTAATTATAACATGTCATTACAAGGTCTAAACACTTAAGTGCGTATTCTTCCCTTCCCACTTCAACAATCGCTTTCAAGGTTCAGGCCTTTTGCCCTGTTCCGCTTCAGTTTGGAAGTTTGTCTCCAGTTCATCTTTAGTTACCGGGATCCCCCCTATTCTATAGATCTGTAGTATTAATATATACCAAGTTTAGTCTGGATGCAACAAAAATGCCTGCCGAAACCTACATTGAAATTTCTTCCAAAAGCATTGTGATATACCAAGGCAATGTCCAAAAAATTAGCTGGCGCTTTTAACTGCAACGCACTAAGAAAATTAATACGATTAAGACAACATGCTCATCAATATCAAAAGAACCTGTAAGATGCAAATTAGAAGTGTAAAGAAAAAAATATAGAACAAAAATCAGAATTTAATGATTTAGGTGTATTAATAACAAACACTAAAAATTTAATAAAATAAGTAAAGAAACAAGCTGATAAAGCAGCACAAATATCAGAATATATGAAAGATTTAATTTGGCGCAACAAACATATGTCAATAGAAAGCAGTACCCGCATATACAAAATGATAGTTCGACCAGTTATCGTATTTGCAGTAGAAACTAGGGCTGATACAACAAAAACTATGCACATAATAAGCACATGTGAAATGAAAATCTTAAAAACTATTCAAGGGGAAAACATTATTTGATAAAATACACAACACAGAATTTAGGGACAAATATCATATTCAAGACGTCGCCAAATTTATTATAGACAGAAGAAAATATTGGAAGGGTCATATAGAAAGAATAGAAGACAATCGACTTGCAAAAAGAGCTAAAGAAGATAGACCAATTGACGGGAGAAGAACAAGAGGAAGACCAGCCAAGAGATGGATAGACAGTGAATGCACATCCAATACGTCTTTCTCCGAGTAGTGGTTTTCGAAATAAACAGGATGAAAATCCTACAAATTATGATTAAGAAGAAGAGAAGAAGCAGTAAAATCCAGCGCCAAATGTCAAATTTAAACTACAGGGAAATAATACAACTCCCGAATTGGTAGATTGGAAAATCTTCACTACCTGGCGTTCGCGTCGCGTTCCGCCTCACTCCATTCCACTCTTACTCAAGCAGTGAGACCATCTACTCCGTACACTGGGTTACCATTGCTGGAATCTGGCTTCGATTTCTATGTCTTTGAGTTAAAAAGACAGATATTTTTTTTTGTCGCGGCGTTGGTACATCAGAACGCTTATCTGAGACAAATTTCAAGGTAGATTTTGGCACGCAATGGTTGACAGTTACTTCTTTTGTCATTTCTTGTTGTCACATCCACAACAAAATGTAATACCAGGGTAAACATAATAAATGTCACGTACTTTTTTGAGAAACCGATAAATGACATAATTACAAAAACTATATATATATATTTATTAATCAATTGAGTTGGTGTTTATTGATGAAAATCCATATCTATTAATTAAATAAAAATAAAACAGTTTTATTTGATTTTCATATTTATTAAGATATAATTCAGTTACAGCTGTTTCGGTACACTGTACCTTCTTCAGACATGTTAAATTATGAATTGTGTTATTATAGTGCATAACTGATCTAAGCAACAATACAACAATAACTTATCATTTTTTAATTTAACAAAGGGGATTCAATCAAATCAAGTTGAGAATTTAACACTTTATTACTACTTTTGAATTTATTTCTATAGCCTTGTATAAAATATAAACACTATAGAATAGAATATATTTATTTAGCCTGGTGGAGTTAAGGTCATGTGGCCTTCTCTTCCACTCCCAGGACAAACATAGTTACATATAATTACAAAAAATTACAATAATAGTCATACTAAACAATTAATTATTTGTCAAATTGAATAATAATGAAAATACAATAGAATTAAATACAATTAAAATTAAATTAATGATAGAATGTATACAGAAAGGTATAACAGCTCGAATCTACTATACATAAAAAGAAAAATAACAAAAAAATACAAAGAAAATAATGAACTATAATGAATGTATAAAGTAATGTTAAATTCCCAATAAATGTCTTCTTAACTAAGAAGCCGCCATTTGCAAAGATAGAAGCTATGGTTTCAAAAGCATTTGGCGATAGGGAATTACAACGTATATAAGGGAAAATTTGCGTCTGGATCGCAACTCGCCTCGGTAGCTCAGTTGGTAGAGCACTTGGCCCGGAAAGCCAAGGGTCCCGGGTTTGAGTCCCGGTCTAGGCGAAAATTTTTCTCTTCAAATATATAATGAATTAATCTATCGCTTATTATACAAGGCATTAGGTAAATATATTAAATCTTAAAACTATTTTTATTAAATAATGAAAAAAACATATTAATTTTTAAAAAGTAATATTAGTGAGTTGTTTCTGTTAATAATTTTATTTTCAATTTGTTTCTGAAAGACTGTAAAGTTTGGCAGTCTCTGACATCGGGTGGAAGGGAATTCCATGCTCTAGCAAGAGAAATTGTAAAATATTTCGAATAATATGTAGTATGATAGGGAGGGATATGAAGGACACTTTCCTATGAAAAATAATCCTAGAATTAATTAGTTAAATGCATAAATACGTTTGAAATACGATTAGATTTACATTTATTGGTTGTCTCGCAAATAACGAAGGAAGTAATATTTAATATTTAATTTTAGGAAGTTATATTTTGAGGTTATTTTAATTATATTATTTTTAGTCTGGACATCTTACCTCAATATTAATGTTGATTTTTTCTTGGACATGTTTCAAAACAATTCTGTTTTATCGTCAGCTTTCCCAGACTGGTTTTATTTATATTGCATTATGTTGCACAACCTGGATGTCTCCATCCTGTGGTTGGCCAAAGAACCTCCAAACAAGGTCACCCTCCATCGGAATATCAAAATTCATAACTCTGTTTCTGTTCTTCTGAATATAAATTTTTTCCCAAATAGTCAGCTCTTTTGTATTTTCTAACTGTTTTAATAATTTAGTGTCTGAATTTATATTATGTTTTTCAGACCAAACATGAGCAGCAACTGCAGATTTTTCAATTTCTCCATTTTTAATATTTCTTATGTGTTCTTTGGTTCTAATTTTTAGGTTTCTTTTTGTTTTCCCTATATATATATTTTCACAACCCATGCATTCAATTTGATATGATTTGAATATATTTGCATGGGTTGTGAAAAGATATATATATAGGAAAAACAAAAAGAAACCTAAAAATTAGAATCAAAGAATATTAAAAATGGGGAAATTGAAAAATCTGCAGTTGCTGCTCATGTTTGGTCTGAAAAACATAATATAAATTCAGACACTAAATTATTAAAACAGTTAGAAAATACAAAAGAGCTGACTATTTGGGAAAAAATTTATATTCAGAAGAACAGAAACAGAGTTATGAATTTTGATATACCGATGGAGTGTGACCTTGTTTGGAGGTTCTTTGGCCAACCACAGGATGGAGCTGACATCGACATCCAGGTGGTGCAACATAATGCAACATAAATAAAACCAGTCTGGGAAAGCTGACGATAAAACAGAATTGTTTTGAAACATGTCCAAGAACAAATCAACATTAATATTGAGGTAAGATGTCCAGACTAAAAATAATATAATTAACGAAGGAAGTGTTGAATCACTGTCATTATGTTATTTAACATCTTATCTATTGCATTTATCAGAGCGGCGTGTATATGTACATTGCATTCATAAGCGTACATTCAAGATAAACGTATCAAGGAGCTGAGAAAGTGTTCGTTCACCCACGTACACTCACTCATTCACATGCGATTTGAGTTTCAAATTACACGACACGAAACATGAGTTATTGTTGTTACCGAATTCCAAAAATGAAGCTATTGAGTAGTCCACCGCTGTGGTCTCGAGGTTGCGTGCTGCCTTCTCACGCAGCGGGCCCGGGTTCGATTCCCGGTCGGGACAGGCTCCTGGATGAGGTTTTTTCGGGGGTTTTCCTTACCTGTAAGACAAATGTCTTACTAACAGAAACAACTCACTAATATTACTTTTTAAGAATTAATAATGCGTTTTTGCATTATTTAATAAAAATAGACTTAGGATTTGTTAATATATTTACCTAATGCCTTGTATAAAAAACGTAGGTTAATTTATTGTAGTTTATTACTTTCTTTGTTTTTTTTTTCTTTTTACGTATAGTAGATTCAAGCTGTTATTCCCTTTTTTATTCATTGTATCATTACTTTAATTTTAATTGTATTTAGTTTCATTGCATTATTAGTCCCCCATTCGGTTCTCCGGGCGGGGACTACTTCAGGGAACCCATGCCAAAGGCTCAAACACAGGGATATATAAAACTATTATTCTACCAGTTATATTATATGGGTGCGAAACATGGACTCTTACTTTAAGGGAGGAAAGGAGATTACGAGTATTTGAGAATAAAGTTCTTAGGAAAATTTTTGGACCAAAGAGAGATGAACAGACAGGCGAATGGAGAAGACTACATAACAATGAACTACATGGTCTTTATAGGAAGCCAGATATAATAAGAACAGTTAAGTCTCGTAGACCGCGATGGGCAGGACATGTTGCGCGTATGGGGAATGAAAGACGTGCATGGAAGCTTCTTGTAGGAAAGCCAGAGGGAAAACGCCCAGTTGGTAGACCAAGAATGAGGTGGGAGAACAACATTAAATATGATTTAAGGGAAGAAGATTATACAGGGAATGATTGGAAAGCATTAGCTCAGGATAGGGATGTATGGAGAGCTTATGTCCGCGCGGCCATAAACCTTCGGGTTCGATAGTGCCAGTGAGTAAGTAAGTAAGTAAGCATTATTAGACATTATTTTCATTATTATTCAATATGACAGATAATTAATTGTTCAATGTCTATTATTGTAATTTTTTTTTTGTATTCATATGTAACATATGTTTGTCCTGTTTAATATGACTATTATTGTATTTTTTTTGTATTCATATGTAACATATGTTTGTCCTGTTTAATATGACTATTATTGTAATTTTTTTTGTATTCATATGTAACATATGTTTGTTCTGGTGAGTGGAAGAGAAGGCCACATGGCCTTAACTCCACCAGGCTAAATAAATCTAAAATCTAAATCTAAATGTCAGTAAGCTTAGGTCCCAACGGTCCCCGAAAATCGTCCGGCCATCATCATCATCATCCTCCTTCACCGGTGTACAAAGCAACAATTTCCTAGTAAAGCTATGAAAATGCTATGATTGCAGTGAAAGTTCTGCCCTCGGGTAGAATCACTATGGATGGATGGAGGTCATTCTCATGAAAATAATTTGAACATTGTTTACAGATCCTCACCCATCCTATCTATCTCCACTAATATATATATATATATATATATATATATATATATATATATATATATAGATGAGCAGTAAGATGAGATTGGGAGAGATTTCCCGCTGCCTCTTATGAGAGAGTATATTATATTGTGTTCTGCCCGAGGA
The DNA here is from genome assembly GCA_030220185.1 of Diploptera punctata. Lineage (NCBI taxonomy): Eukaryota > Metazoa > Arthropoda > Insecta > Blattodea > Blaberidae > Diploptera > Diploptera punctata. Next base: position 651,647 of record JASPKZ010007250.1, on the reverse strand, counting down.
CAGGTCTTTCACTGCAAATATAGCATTTTCATGCTATGCTTTGCAGCTATACTATGAAATTATAAGTGTGGTAGCTTCCGATTGCTTTCCACATCGGCGAAGGATGATGATGATGACCAGATGTTTTACGTGGACCTTTGGGCCCTAGGCTTCCCGACATTTGTCTTACAGATAAGCCTGTTCCGACCGGGAATCGAAACCGGACCCGATGCGTGACAAGGCACACGCTACCTCGAGACCATAGCAGTGGACTATAGAGTATATAATGGAAGATAAATATATGTTTCCACTGGCTGGGAGCCTGAGCGGTGACAATGAAATTACGTAAAGTCTCATGTTAATTCAATTTGTTCTGACGTCTTCCAACAAGAAGGAGCCCCCCCACCACAATATGGATATTACAGTGGATATGTTTGCGAAAGTTTTTCGTGCGATGCGTTGGTGTGTCATTGCAAAACGTGTTATGAGATCGTCGGAAGTAATGTGAAACACTGTCTTGTATTTGGACTAGGTTATTCACAAAATGTATTGGGATTTTATGAGCACGCGGTATAAACGGGATTATATGGAGAAAAACTAACATAGTGCTGTACAAAGTGCTAATAAGCAATAAGGAATCATCAAACAATTATACAACTGTCCTTAACCGCTGACTCAATGTCACTTCAATATTCTTAACAACAGTTGTCGATTATCGCAGCCATTTTCGATTAATCACTTCCTGTAACACATCGGCATAAGATCTTCAAACAGCTAGCCTATCTATACCATGAGTCGGCAACCTGTGAATCTTTAAGCATACCATTCTGGTTCTCTAACGAATACTTAAACAGTAGTATTATTTATTAATGAAGTCAGGCGTAACTTAGAGGAAATTTGTTATAGGTCTATATAAAATAAAACAATTACTTTAGCAGTAATTCCGCTACAAAGTTAACAATCAATCTGGGATGTAAATGTGTCAAAATAAAACCACACATACCAGTAAAAGCTGTTAGTTAGTTTATGCTGATGATGTATTATTGGCCGATATCGAGGAGATGCTAAAGAACAACACGCACACACCATTGAGTAACACTAAGAAATTAGGACTGGAAGTAAATATCAATAAAACTAAATATATGGTCACACGTATAAATTCATTATATAATGGAAATGGACATCTGATTTTTGAGGAAATGGCTGAATTCAAATACCTAGGAACAATAATCACAAATAGGAATGAGATGCACAAAGAAATTAAACATAGGCTCAATTCTGGAAATGCGCGCTATTATGCATTGCAGAGACTCTTGATGTCCCAACTCCTTTCAAAAAACAAACTGAAAATATATAAAACTATTATTCTACCAGTTATATTATATGGATGCGAAACATGGACTCTTACTTTAAGGGAGGAAAGGAGATTACAAGTATTTGAGAATAAAGTACTTAGGAAAATTTTTGGACCAAAGAGAGATGAACAGACAGGTGAATGGAGATGACTACATAACAATGAACTACATGGTCTTTATAGGAAGCCAGATATAATAAGAACAGTTAAGTCTCGTAGACTGCGATGGGCAGGACATGTTGCACGTATGGGGAATGAAAGACTTGCATGGAAGCTTCTTGTAGGAAAGGCAGAGGGAAAACGCCCAGTTGGTAGACCAAGAATGAGGTGGGGGAGAATAACATAAACTATGATTTGAGGGTAGTAGATTATACAGGAAATGATTGGAAAGTATTAGCTCAGGATAGGGATGTATGGAGAGCTTATGTCCACGCTGCCATGAAGCTACGGGTTCGATAGTGCCGGTGAGTAAGTAAGTAAGTAAGTAAGTATACCAGAAATTATAAAACAATACTAGAAACACGCCCAAATTGATCACGATATGTGTTTCGCGTCATCAGGGTGATCACATCAAAGTACAAACACTACAAAAACACTACTTCGATGTGATAACCCTGATGATATCTTGTTCAAGAGCGAAACGTATTTGAATCTCAAATTTATTTCTTACTCGTTTAACGGAATTACTACTAAGGTATTTTTTTTTATCTTTATATATATTTAAATGATTATTTGTACATTTGTTTGTCACTGAACTCCTCCTAAACGACTGGACCGATTTTGATGATTTTTTTTTTTGCGTGTGTTTGATTGAGTCCCCCGATGGTTTATATTAACAATTGGACCGTCTAAAACCATTAGGTGTAGTAGTTCACCTGAAGTGAAAATTTAAAAATCGCTCTAGCGGTCACAAACTTTTTTTTATTTTTACAACGAAAATCAGTAGGCCTATATCCTCGTGAAATAAACCGAGGTAGGTATTGTCAAAACTGGGCAAAATCTAACAATTGTAAGTGGTGTTTTATTTGAAATCCGAAATTAAAACTGCCTAAATGATTGGGCCTATTTTGATGATTTTTTTGTGTGTTTGAGTAGGTCTCTGGATGGTTTAGATTCACAATTGGACCATCTAAAACTATTAGGTGTAGGAGTTCACACGAAGTGAAAATTTAAAAATCGCACTAGCAATATTGTCAGGTACTACTTATACTTAAAGGAATGTTTTCTTCAAATTTGAAGATACCATATAATGATTGATATACAATTGATAATTATGTCTGCAAAAATTTATGGGGACCTTACACGTTAATATAATTTGTATTTCTTGGAATTGATATTTGCCATAGAACTTAAAATCTATGGAGAGGCCATATTTGCGCATGAGAAGAACAGAAAATATTACTTCTATGCTATAAACTATGTTGCAACCATTTCCCTTTGCAAGAGAGCACGGAGGAAGCAGGTATGGCTCCATCAGATATGGAAGTTAAAAAGATGGAATCCGAAAAGAGCGTTTAAAAATTCATTATGAAAATTTCGCGAATAGAACAAAAAAAAATATCTCCGGAATTCTTTGAAAATTTTAAACGTCGGTGTTATTTCGCGTTATTTCGCGATTCATAAATGCTTTTTTGAGGTGATGGAAAGTGGAGTTAAGAAATGGTACAAGAATGTTACAAAATTAGAGCATTTCGCGTTATTGCTACTCGCGAATTTCACGGAACTCTAGGTATACACATATTAAAGACAAGCTACTGGATACACTCGATTATTCTAGATGCGATATGACACTAGATGTTAAAGCGTCTATAAATAAGCACGATGTACAAGAAGAGGATTTGTTGTTGTCAACTTGTTATTCTTAGTATACTTTTTTTCTAGGTGAAGTCTGAATTGGAATTATGTAAAAGAAGAAGAATAGCTAGTCTTAATTATCCAGACACGGCTTCAGCTGCCATGGAGGATGGACCAACAGTATTCCAGAAATGTGCGCCATATGCTGGGTATGTATAACTTTATTATTATTATTATTATTATTATTATTATTATTATTATTATTATTATTATTATTATTATCATCATCATTAACCTATTTAACAACCTTGTTATATATTACACTGAGCAACAAAAAATAAACTTTTTTTTTGTCAGAAGGAAAGATATGTGATTTTGATAGTATTTTTTCTCCTGGATTCAAATATGATATCGGGTTTTTTCCATCACGCAAGGTTTTCGACAGACAGGAATTTATAATTTCAAACACTTTAATATTTTCTACATTCGTAACTACACAATATTCGAACATTCGGACTCACCTAGAAAGTAAGAAATGACTATTTTCTGCTATATTTCACCCGTGGAGCATCCCTCTTGATGGTCCAACAATAATCGACCAGCATATTAGGATTCCATTTGCCCTTGATATATCTTTTCCATAGCTGAAACCATTTGAGTTAGCTCATTCGGTTTTTCTTTTTTACAATGGACAAATGGATGAAAAAAATGTTTATAAAAATAATTATTTAAATCCATTAATTGAAATTGAAATAAAAAAAACTGTGGGTGATGGAGAAATTCCGAACACATATTTGAAAACACAATAAAAAACTGCATTAAGTAAAACTATTGGTACTCATGAGACAAAAATCATATTGACCAGTGTTATTAATATATTTTGTATTTTGCTTTCAGTCATGTGGTGAACTTTTTTCTGATTCTGTACCAACTGGGAACATGTTGTGTATACGTAGTGTTTGTAGCAACTAATATAAAGGAGGTAAGTCACTTGTGACATTTCATTTTACAGACATGGAAAAGTATAGCTAGGAAGATTTGGAAAATTGTTAAAAATCATTCAATTTGAAAGCAAATTACTTGATAAAATTCGTGTTTCAGCGCTCACAGTAATAATTTTATTTTAACAAAATGCATAATACAGTAAAACTTATTTAATCCGGAACGTGAATAATGCGGAAATCTGTCCAATGTGAACAAATGTATTGGTCCCGGTGAAATAATAGTAATTTTACGTGTATTTTGCATAAAACGGATTCTGTCCAACGCGGAAACGGAAGGATATTTCTACACAATTCATGAAAAAAATATAAAGCGGAAAGACAGAGAGAAAATTAAATTAGTTCCCACTTCGTTGAATTCCCCTTAGGCAAAAAAATAAATTAATAAAATAAAATAAGGAATGATTCCTGTGCCCGGGAAAGTAGAGATTCTACCTGTACCTCAAATTTTCTTTCAGCCTCAATGCATGCTCGTTATGCGATACCTGTCTTGCAAATAAGCATTGCACTGTAAAATCTTAAATTAGTTTAAGTTCTGAGACCGATCTTTCACAGGTAACGCTCTGAATTTACGGAATAAAGATGGCTAAAACGCATGCATCATCCTCATTAAACGAAAAAGTTAAAATGATTGAAGATAAATCTCAAAATTTCCGGACCGATGCTCCAAAGTCAAGTCGGTCACGACAACGCCACATTAGGACCAGCAGCATCAACCATCATATTGATGTTTTAGCGAGGAGGGAACTGCTGAAGATGGAACGGATGTTCTGAAAGGCCAACAGGCATAAATATTACATATTTTATAAGTTGAGGACGACGGATTTTACCTAAGAAGGTATATTTTAACTTATTTTATTTTATCGTATTTGAATTTAAACTGTGATTTAATTTCTAGGTCGTGGATATCTACGTGGAACCTAGGTTGGACGTACGTATCTACATGTTGATCTTACTTCTGCCTCTCGTTCTACTCAACTGGGTGCGCAACCTCAAGTACCTGGCTCCATTCACGACGCTTGCTAATCTGCTCACTTTCATCGGATTTGGGATCACTCTCTATTATATATTCACCGACATTCCGCCCATCACGACGAGGGACCCGGTGGGAGAAATCATGCACATGCCACTCTTTTTCGGCACCGTGCTCTTCGCGCTGGAAGCGATTGGAGTGGTCAGTACATACCTTGTGTCACCATATAAATCATCATACCATTCTTAAATATCTATACATACAAAACTGAACTAGTGGTTATGCTCCTTGCCTCTAGTCCCCAGAGTCGCGGGTTCAAACCCGGGCGGGGTCGATGGATTTTTAGGATGGAAAAATCCAAGGAGCAAGTCCTCTGGGAGGGACTTTAAGCCGTGGGTCCCGAGTCTGAAGATTTTCAGGCTCGTAAAAGATCCTTAAGCCTGAATGAAAAGGCTTCTAAGCAAAATTTACCAAATTTTCCCGTCCTAGTACTACCTTGGTTTCCTAGATGTCAGTATGAGGCGGAACGCTGACCATGGACCACTCAAGTGACATCTATACGAAAACAAGTGTAACTGAATTAGTATGGTTCAAATTCTTCCCTGTAGGGGGAGAGCGGCTAAATCTCTGTTAAGGGAAATATGGGCTTACAAGAAGATACAAAACTGAATGTTTATCTATTTGTCCTTTATGCTCTGCCATACCGTTCGTCCGACTGTGATGGAGCTTTTTGCCATATGTTCAGGAGTTTCCCGGGAAGGTTTTAGGCTATAAGAGAGTTGTAGTACTAAAAAAAAACATCAGTTAACAATAACGAGATTAAAGGAAAGTTTTTTTTTCCGTAAAACTAGCCTTCGCCCTTAAAAAGCTCTCTTTACAGTGAAAAACGTGAAAAAAGTCGCTTTCTGGACGTTTAAATGGCTTACGCTGCCTAAATCATAACAAATACATCAAATTAATGTACACAGAATTGAATATCTCAAAAAACTCTGCAAAAAAGTCCGCGATAGCATATGTTTATCTCTTACGGATGACTCACAATAACCATTCTTGTCTTTCATTGATGCGAGAAATTCGAAATAATAGATTCCCGGGCAAGCGTAGCAGCGTACGGCGGGCATACTTTTACGGATAACTCACTTCAGCGAATCTGATCTTTCAGCTCATTTATGCCAAGACGATCGGGATAAGTAGATTCCTGGGCAACACCGGATAATCAGCACGGGGTATCTAAAAATAATTACGACATAAATTCTACTTATTCAATTAAACATAAAAATACATTCATTTTCATTTATTTAGGCGTAGCAGCACACGCCGGATGTTAATAGCTAGTTATTAATAAAAACGCTAAACTAGATTATCCATCCATCCATAGTAATTCTGCCCAAGGGCAGATCTTTCACTACAATCACAGCATTTTCATGCTACGCTTTGCAGCTTTACTAGGGAATTATAGGTGTGCTAGCTTCCTGTTGCTTTCCACACCAGTGAAGGATGATGATGATAATGTTAAGGATGATGATGGCCGGATGATTTTCGGGGACCGTTGGGCCCTAAGCGTCCTGACATTTGTCTTACAGGTGAGGAAAAACCCCGAAAAAAACTTACCCAGGAGCCTGTCCCGACCGGGAATCGAACCCGGACCCACTGCGTAATAAGGCACAGCGGTGGACAACTAGACTATGTCCCTTGATAATAGCTACCAAATAAACATCGGCACATGATCTAACTATTATTATTACTATAAACTTTTTCAACAACTTGTTTTTTTGTTACAGATCTTGCCGCTGGAGAACAATATGAAAACACCAAAGTCATTTGCGGGTTCCTTTGGAGTACTAAACAGAGCTATGGTTCTCATTATTGTAATGTACGTAGGAATGGGGTTGTTTGGATACATCAAGTACGGCAATGAAGCTCTTGGTAGCATCACACTCAACCTTCCCGAGACTGAGGTGTAAGTATTACTCTATGTTCATATTATTTGTTTTTAAACATCTTAATGATGGACAAATTATATTTGAAAAGAAAATATATTTAAGAAAAGATGTTACCCATGCCGGACTGGTCGAAGGTGATAAGCCAGACGAAAAAAGTACCTTGGGCGAAAGAGTGACGATCTTTCACCGTAAAAATACAACCGTCAAGAAATGCGGACATGGGTTCAACTGGGGTTAAAGTGCGAAACATGGACTCTTACTTTAAGGGAGGAAATGAGATTACGAGTATTTGAGAATAAAGTTCTTAGGAAAATTTTTGGACCAAAGAGAGATGAACAGACAGGTGAATGGAGAAGACTTACATAAAAATGAACTACATGGTCTTTATAGGAAGCCAGATATAATAAGAACAGTTAAGTCTCGTAGACTGCGTTGGGCAGGACATGTTGCACGTATGGGGAATGAAAGACTTGCATGGAAGCTTCTTGTAGGAAAGCAGAGGGAAAACGCCCAGTTGGTAGACCAAGAATGAGGTGGGAGAATAACATTAACTATGATTTGAAGGAAGTAGATTATACAGGGAATGATTGGAAAACATTAGCTCAGGATAGGGATGTATGGAGAGCTTATGTCCGTGCGGCCATGAACCTACGGGTTCGATAGTGCCAGTGAGTAAGTAAGTAAGTATTTGACAACAAGATACAGTGGAAAGAACATGTAGAAAGAATGGAAGAAAGCAGATTACCAAACAAAATCTTCCATTATTTTCCAAGAGGAAGAAGAGATGTCGGACGTCCTCGGAAGAGATGGTCTTAGATCTATTAGTGAAGATGGAACAGGCAACTCTTGCCTAAACCAGGAAGTGAAGAAGAAGAAAATATATATGCCTAGACTGGGGTGAACCCAGGACCTTTGACGTTCCATGTCAATGCTCTATCCAAGTGAGCTACCTAGGCCTCCAATCTAAATGCATATTTTTCTCTTACACATAGTTAATTCCCTAACCCCAAATGCTATGAGCTGTTGCTACAATTTTTGCAAATGGCAGCTTCTTTATTAAGAAGACTTTTTTTTTATTGGGAATTTAAACATTACTTATATAAAGCCAATAGTGCTTCTTTCAATGTTCATATTATTCGTTTTTAAATATCTTAATTATGGACAAATTATATTTAAAAAGAAAAATATATGCCTAGACTGGGGTTTGAACCCAAGACTTTTGACTCTCCATGTCAATGCCCTATCCAAATGAGGGAATTAACTATGTATAAGAGAAAAATTTGCATTTAGATTGGAGGCCTAGGTAGCTCACTTGGATAGAGCATTGACATGGAGAGTCAAACGTCCTGGGTTCAAACCCCAGTCTAGGTGTATATTTTTCTTATCAAATATAAGTATTACTCTATCCTGTTTTTGTCTCTATACAATAATTCTATGGTGCGTGCATAATGGACTTAAAGAACAAAAATAGTACTAAATGACAACAAGAAGAAATAAAATATTTCAATTATCTAGGTATATCTTTAGGTTGTAATAGAGAAAAAGACATAAATAATAAATTACAAATATTTAAATACTTATGTAGCATCCTTAAAATAACACTAGGGAAGAAAGTAAGAAAAGAAATGCATTTAAAATTGTATAAAGTATTGGCTGTACCTGCAATATTGTATGGCTCAGAAATATGGACTCTGAGTAAACAATCAATTAAAAGAATAGAAGCAGCAGAAATTAAATATTTACAATTTATAATATTATAATCATATTGTGAAAAGAAAAATGAATGTCTAAACCAGGAATCGAACCGTGGACCTCTATTTCTCCAGACTCGTGTGCAGTCCACTACACACTGGTGGGCTGCACACTAGTCTGGAGAACTAGAGGTCCACAGTTCTATTCCTGGTTCACACATTAATTTTTCTTTTCACAATATGATTATAATATTATAATATGATCCATTATTGGAACTGTGTTAAAATAACAGTATTGGAAGATGTTAAGTTTACAATTTGTGGCAAGATATACTTCAATGGATAAAAAACGGAGTGAAGATATCCGTAAATAACTACAGATATTCAGTTTGACAGATAAAGTAGAAGAGTATAGGAGAAAATGTTATGAACATGTCTGCAGAATGGATACCAACAGATTGCCTAGGAAGAGCCTAAACTATCAACCAAGAGGAGGAAAAAGAGATTGTGGACGCCCACGAAAGAGATGGGCACAGCAGCTATAATACTTGGAGCCAGAACAAACCAAAAAGTTTTAATCCTTGCAAGAAGAAGAAGGAGAAGAAGAAGAAGAAGAATTATAAGAGGGAAGAAGTAAAAAAAAAAAAACAATCTTTTCAGGACAAGCAAAATAAACTTCAAGATCTCTAAAAAAAAGTATATTCGTCTAGATATTCTTTTTTTTAGAATATTTATTTTTTCATATTCCAAAACACAGAATATCTACACGAACATACTTTTTTAGAGATGACCTTGAAATGTACTTTGCTTGTCCTCAAAAGTTTGGTTTCTTCACTGATGTCCATTATACCGCGCACCATATAATTCATTAGACAGTATGGGTTTTGGTAGTCTAGGGGTTAAGATCCCTGTCTCTGGTCCCAAGGATGAATTTTTTTTAGGAGGAAGAGTCCAAAGGATAAGTCCTCTGGGAGGAACTTTAAGACAGGAATCCTGAGTCTAAAGTGTTTTTGGCTCGTAAAATAACCCCAAGCCTAAATTAGATCTTGTGAGCAAAATGTAATTGATTTTTCTTCTTCTTCTGCTTCATGAAATTAGGCCTTTTGACCTGTTTTTCATGTCAAGTGGGATTTAATGAATCTTTCAATCTAGTAAATGGGCGTCCAACACTTCTTATGTTCTATTGGTTTGTATTGTTTTTGATTTTATTTTATCCAAATAATACAATATGCACAAAAACAGCTGGATGCCCAAAAAACAGATGGTAAGATGACATCATAATAGATATAACAGAAATGAAAATAAAAAATTGCCCAGTCTGTATCCACAAAATAGATCTAAATGGAAATAAATAGTTGAGAAGGCCAAAACTTCACTGAAGTTGTAGTTGCCTACTAGAATAAGAAGAAGATTGGTGTCCCATTATACTAATTCTGAGCTAATTCCCATTTATAATGTAAACAAACATATTTATCCCTGCACTTTTGTTCATCAAATAATGGTCCTACCTTTAACCTTCCGTCGGGCACAATATTCTGACCTTCGAGTTCGGGCACAATGTGCCTGATCAACACACGTTTAAAAACAATATTTAACACACTGTTTGCCAATCTAAACAAGTTGCAATAAAATCAAAGAAATATTGTTAAGGATGTGCAATGGACAAAATATTCAAAATTTGCTGCTAGAAAACTTTTTATTGGACATAATATTAATTAAACCTCCAAACAACGTGATATAAAAGAAAGAACCAGTTAGGTTCAGTTCAAATATACTTGAAAATAGTTCACATTATCAACATTTAGCCTATGTTTTTAGCAAAATTATTCAAGAATGCAACATTATTTAGTCTAAATAAGTTAAATAAATAATTTTCTTTTTGCAAATATTTTTAAAATACACATCTTCAATGATGTAATGACTTCGGGTGCAATGAGCTTCTCTGAACAAATATTTACAATTTAAATTTAGAGTAAATCAAAATACATTATAAATATTAATTGTATTGTATTCATAACTTGTAATCGTTTATATATATATTGTAATTTAGATTTAAGACTTTTCTTTTGTATTTTTTTAAACCTGGTTGAGTGGTAGACAAGGCCTTAAGGCCTTAACTCTGCCAGGTAAAATAAAGCTATTATTATTATTATTATTATTATTATTATTATTATTATTATTATTATTATTATTATTATTATTATTATTATTATTATTACAACCCGCTGTGGTAACGGTTGAGAGCAAACTGAGTAGGGTGGTTGTTTAGAGCAGGTAAAAAAAAAAGATTAAAAAATAGAACAGTTGAATTTGATTATTTTAGAAGAAGCCTCCAAAAAACAAAACAGGATAAAATAAGAAATGAATTCCTTTGGAGAGAAATGAATGTCACCACATCTGTTGTTAAGAGGATTGAAAATCAAATGCTTAAATGGTATGGCCATGTACAAAGAATGGAAAATGAAAGATGGCCAAAAAATATATACCAATGGTCACCCCCTGGAAGAAATAAACGTGGCAGACCAAGATGGAAATGGAAAACCTACATCAGAACTATAATGGATGATAGGAATTTGGAAGAGGGAGATTGGAATGAATAGAGATAAATGGAAACTGAAGACAGCAAACCTATAAGTGGGAGAAAGCCGAAGAAGAAGAAGAAGAAGAAGAAGAAGAAAAAGAAACAGCTACTCAGATGCCCAGTCGTTAATGCCATGTGATGGCAGTGGAATGGGACAAAATTGACATCCTGTGCCTCTCAGATCAGATGTGCCCGACGGAAGGTTAAGCCATAAGAAAATGTCATTCGCTCTCTAACACTCAAAATAAAGGCAATAAAAAATACATTTTCTAGGACATGTCTTTATAAGTTATATGGGAAATCTAAAATATTTAATTACAATTTCAGTATATACAGAGTATTTTCCAACTTAGTCGGGCGCATGGACTAGTGGTTATGCTATTTGCCTCTCGTCCCAATGATCACAGATTCAAACCCGGCTGGCGTCAATTGACTTTTTAGGATGGAAAAATCGAGGAAGCGATTCCTGCAGAAGGGACTTTAAGCTGAGGTTCTTGAGTCTGAATATTTTCAGGCTCATAAATGATCCTTAAGCCTGAATAAAGAGACCTCTAAGCAAAATTTATCAAACTCTACATCCTAGTAATACCTTAGTTACCAACTAGATGTTTCGTTTCATTGAGTTAGTGTGTTCACCAGATGTCATTTATGACATCTGTGGGCAAATAAGCTAACTAAATTAACTTGGTCTAGTAACTCCTAACAAATGAGAGGCTAAGACTCAACATTGACTATGTCATAGATTTTCCATCTTAAATAAATTAACTCAGTAAGTATGAATGCCCCCTCTCTATAGGAACCCTTGCACAAACCTCAAATAAGAGGATTCTGAATTGAATAATTTGCCTTTCACATTAGAAGGAGGGTAGTTGCATAAATTTTGTTATATTTAATATTTTATTAACAGATTGGCACAGAGTGTGAGATAATGCTGGCATTAGCTATATTTGTGACGCATGGACTGCAGTGTTATGTGGCCGTAGACATCACTTGGAACCATTACCTGCTGCCCAAGGTGGAAAAGTATTCACACAAAACTATTCTGGAGTACATTGTGAGGACCTGTCTGGTACTATTCACATGTGAGTATACAATCATCAGTTACTTATATCGGAAATAACACTATGTGGTATTCAAAGAGAAAAATATGCACCTAAACTGGGCTTTGAACCCAGGACCTTTAGCTTCTTATAATAATGCTCTGTCACTGAGCATTCCAAGGTCTCCAATCTAAATGCAAATTTTTCTCTTACACATTCCAATTCCCAAGAGCGCCAAAAGCTTGCGAACTGTTGTTTGACATGCAAATGATTGCTTCTTATTTAAGACTTCAACATTACTTTATAAAGACAGTAGAGCTTCTTTTGATCTTTTTTTTATAAATTTAACATCTCTCATTGAAGGACAAATTATATTTTAAGAGAAAAATATATGCCTAGACTGGGCTTTGAACTTGAACCATTAACTTTATACGCTATTGCTCTATCACTGAGCTATGAGATATATTATAAATATAAAATAAATTATTTATCACCTCACCTCATATCCTGTCTTCTAATTAGACCGGTTTCAAAATCATCTTGGTTCCATCTTCAGTTATTTCACAACTGTTGTTCTGTCTTCTTAAAGCATTGCATCTTACTCCATCTGTTGGTGGATCAATGAACCTCTAAATCAAATCAATTTTCCCTGCAATTTTTCAAAATTAATTCATTTTCCTTCTTCTTTTTTTTAAATGTGGGAGGAAAAATATCCACATAATAGCACGCATTTTCAGAATTGAGCATATGTTTAAGTTCTTTGGGCATCTCATTCCCGTTTGTAATTATTGTTCCTAGGTATTTGAATTCAGCCACTTCTTCAAAATTTTCTCCACTTTTCTTTAGCTGTCCATTTCCATTATATAATATATTTATTTGTGGTGACTACGGTGGACTAGTGATTATATTCCTTGCCTCTGGTCCTGAGGGTCACAGATTCAAACCCGGCAGTGGTCGATGGATTTTTAGGATAGAAATATCCAAGGAGCAAGTTCTCCGGGAGGGACTTTAAAGCTGTGGGTCCCAAGTCTGAAGAATTTTAGGTTCGTAAAAGATCCTTAAACCTGAATAAAGAGGCCTCTAAGCAAAATTTATTGACCTTATCATCCTAATATGTTAGTTTCCTCCCAGATGTCTCATTGGGTTGGTATGTTGACTGCATACCATTCATGACATCTGCAGGCAAATAAGCAAAACTAAATTATCTTGGTCAAGTAATTTTTAACAGAGGAGAGACTAAGACTAAACTTTGGGCTGTTATGCCATTGTATATATAAATTGATACAATCTGCACAGGAGCTCCCTTTTCTGAAACCATGTTGGACCTCAGATAATAAACATTGTAAAATATTAACAAGTCTCTGATTTAATATATGAACATAAAATTAATAAAATATATTTAACAAACTATTAATTTATGTTGTAACTAATACTTCAACTGAACATTCTTATGCATTTTACCAGTATTGGAAAATTAACTTGATGAGATGCCCAATATTAGAATAACAGGGAAGATCATTATCTGAAAGTGGGCTGAAAAGCCATAGGATGATCCAGATGACTTATAATATGTAATATTTTGATTGCAGTCCTGCTGGCTGTGGCAATTCCAAACTTGGAACTCTTCATCTCGCTATTTGGAGCACTCTGCCTTGCTGCCTTGGGAATTGCCTTCCCAGCCATCATAGAAACATCCACTTTCTGGTACAGCATTAACAGGAGCACCAGTTTCTACAGTATGCTTGCAAGGAACACTTTCCTCGTCATCTTCAGTGTATTTGGTCTTGTTGTTGGTACCTACACAGCTATGTCCGATATCATTCATACTTTCTTCTCGTCGTAAATCCTGCTCTTTATTATGGGATAATTTTTCATAATGGGATCTTCCCAGAATTTCTTCAACTTGCTTCACAAATGTATACAGGGTGACAGTTCCCAATAATATATCTTTAAGATCAAAGATTAAATAAGCAAGTCAAAAGAAATGTTTGAAAATTGTGACATTGCTGTTAAGAGATGTAGAAATGCTCTAGTATTACAGCATAAAGCCACAGTTGTGAAGGAAGATGCAATGGTTTCAGTGATATTGAATGTTTCAAATAAAAGCTTAAGATTGCTGGTAAAATCCAAATTGCAAACGATAATTTGACCACATTCTGCAAAGAAAAACCAACCCTCAAATTTGAAATATGTGAGTTAATGCCATATTATTGTTCTTCATGTATAGCTCCATATCCTGCAAAATAATCCAACCCACATTCTTATGCCATCTATGAACCAAGTAAGAAAACACTAACAGAATATGCCATATTTATTTTTCTTCAGAAAGTACCAAACAAAAACATGTACTTTTTTTTAATTCAATGCCCCAGGCTGTCATTTCAACATTTCTGGTGTTCTCTCCTGACAATGGCTTAATTGTAACAGACTTCTGAAGTTGGGGCGCCTAGAAGGCAGAGTTATGTTACCCCAATGATATGATGCATGATTAATGATAATGAAGCACCAAGAGAGTTCTTAACCTAAATTCCAGATCATGGGCAACCACAGGAATAATTCCCTTTAAGAAAAAAAATCCTATGATTTGACTGGGAATCAAACCCAGAACCTTATAAACAGTACTCAGAAATGCTGACCACTAGCCCATGATGTGGCTGGTAAAAAAAAAAAAAAAAAAGGGTTTAAGATTCCTAGGCATTAGAGTTGTGTAAAATGTAAAAATTAAAAAAAAGTTTTGAGCTACCATCTTTCTCATAAAATAGAAGTTCTCTGATATTCTGTTAGATGAAGTAATAAGTAAATTGGATCATTATAGGAAATATCACTGAGATATAATTTAAAATTTAAAATAAATTCTGTTCACCTCACCTCATACCCCGTCTTCTAATTTGACCAATTTCAAAACCTAGGCAGTTTCATCATCAGTAATTTCACAACTGATCTTCTGTTGCAAAATTACTGATGATGAAACCACCTAGGTTCTGAAACTGGTCTAATTAAGAGACAAGGTGGTGAAGTAAGATAGAGAGAATTTATTTTAAATTAAATCTTTATTTCTATTTGTGAATTTTTTTATCGACATTTAATTGTAATTGTATTTTTCTCAGTTTAGGTATCTTGTTGGTTGGTTCCTTTTTGCAGAATGCAATCCAATTAAAACTCTGAATTACATAATATCTGCTAATATCATTGTTTTATGGATAAAAGAAGAAATTAATGGGGATTTGTTAAAAGGGCAGATGTCCATCAGACTAAATTTTTCAGGATTAACAAAAAGCTGATTTCTGTCCATATTGTTCAAAATAGTATACCGAGAAAGGGACAGGATTTTAAACTTATTTACAGCTTAAATCTTTTAACAGTCGTCCTCAACTTATGAAATTTCAGTGAAAACACTTATTTTGGAAACACATTGAATCATGAGCTGTTCTAAAGGTCTGTTATAAGGTACCTAATTTTACCTAAAGGTACCTTTAGAACAGTCAGTTATGAATATTATTTCAAAAGGTTACAATAATATTTTCACTGAAATTTGACCTAAAACGACTAAGATCTGAGGTATACATTTGTTTATTTTAACCTATCCTTCGAGATTCATAATCAGCAAAAAAAAAAAAAACACAAATATTGTGACATCTGCCCTTTTAACGAATGCTCATTCAAATGGTACCTTTTAAAATTAATTTTTTCCAAATTTATCAGATTTTTTTAAATTAACAAAATTGATTAATTTTCTACAGAATAATTAAATATATTTTAACAAATTGAAATTTCTGTAAATAAGCCTATTGTGCCTTTAACATATCAAGACAATCAGACATAATTTTAAATTCTGTAGGTAATCTATACAAGTCACTTTTAAAGCAAAAAATCACCAATTAATGACATGTGCAAAATGGCTAACAGGGTCCCATTCGAACCTCCCACATTTTAATTTATCATAACTAACAAAGTATGAGGAATTATGAAATGAGGCTGGTATTAAACAAAACAGAAACTCAAAGAATTTTCATTGCCACATACTAAAACACCTCTATATGTGCACCATTAATAGCACAAACAATATCAAGACTGTATTCGATTTCATGCCACGTTCTGTCCAACATGTCTATTGTTACTGTTGCAATTGTGTCAAGGATATGGGTTCGTAAATCATGAAGATGTTGTACTGGAGTCGCAAACACACAGTCTTTTACATACCCCAGAGGAAAAAGTCCAGTGGAGTGATGTGGCGAATGTGTTTTATGTCATTATTGTCCAACATGCGACAGATGAATTAATTGCAACAATGAAAACAAAAATTCTTCGAGTTTCTCTTTCCTTTAATACCAACCTCATTTCATAATTTTGCATACTTTGAGAGTTATGATTAATTAAAATGTGGGAGGTTTGAATGGGTCACGGTGCATAATAAAAGTGACTTTTATAAATATAAAATTTTAGTTTAAGATTCTTAGATATTAGAGTTATTGTGATATTATTTATAAAGAATATATATTTATTAAAAGTTTAGAAAAAATGGAAAAAATTGATGTTACTTTTATACACAGATTAGTCCATTTTTTAATGGTATATAGCAGATTTCTTTTTAAAAATGTACTTAATTTATACCGGTTTTTTAATTTTTCATTATCATCATACCAATATATCTCAAAAATCAATCCAGCATTATTATGCTGGATTGATTTACATTCAGAAAAATATTTCTTTTTTGAAACATTTCATTTTCTACAACTTGAAAATAAGATAATATAATATACATGATCTAAATCCTAAATGATACAATTAGAATCTTAAAATTACAAAATCCATTTAAAAAACTCCCTTGGCCTACCAGCCAACTGCTGATCTCACATCTACATGTGTTAATCACAGAGGTGGATGATCATCCAGCCAATACAGAGATGACATCTGGTCAGTAAATTGAGTCACCCAGCCGCTATAGCTGGTTTTATCAACCTGGAGCCACTACTTAATAATAATTAAATGAATCGTGATTTTCTTCTTACCTCATACTTCTATGTTTTTTTAAACACAGCACTGCAGTATCGGCGACACGTTGTCGTCATCATCAGCTGTTTTCATGACTGTCAATTTTTTTCCCTTTTGCCGATAATTATCTAGACTGCCATCTGGTGTTCTTTTGAAGGAATTACTCTTCAAACTGCCATCTGGTGTTATTTTGAATGAATCATTTTCTAAACTGCTATCTGTTGTATTTTTGAAGAACTTTGATATTGTAGCTACCCAAATTCCTCATGGTGCTGGGTGGGCACTGATTCCATATAGGCTGAAATTCCATGAGAAAATTTCTTCCCCATTGGAGACATGAATCAGTGCAAATACCTTAGCTCAGCGTCAAGACATCTTGCCTTAACCACTCGGCTACAGCGCGTGACAGGAAATTCATTCAAGGTGTGTAAAATTATTTAATAGGATGAAGCATGCACAAATGTGCATTAGATTTGGTCTCAGCTGTACGCCAGCAACGATTTTGTTCCCTTTAAACAGACATTGAAATTGTATCTTTTACACGGTCTATCATAGAGCTTACACACGCAGTCCATTGACGGATCATGATAGTTTGAAATTTGCTCAGTTTGTGCTGATATCCATGCACTGTCAGTCTTGCTACTGCACTGCGTATCTTGTTGTTTAGTCCAGTCCAGTCTTGATTGATCATAAAATTATTCGATATGGAGATGTTTATTATGTGTTTTTCTCAGTGCTTTAGTGAGGGAAAGACCTAGCTAAGATGGTGATATCTTTTTGTATCTTGTAAGCACATGTTTCCCTTAACAGAGATTTAGGCGCTCTCCCCCTACGGGGAAGAATTTTGAACCATACTAATTTAGTTACACTTGTTTTCGTATAGATATCATTTGAGTGGTCCGTGGTCAGCGTTCTACCTCATACTGACATCTAGGAAACCAAGGTAGTATTAGGGCGGGAAAATTCAGTAAATTTTGCTTAGAGGCATTTTCATTCAGGCTTAAATATCTTTTACAAGCCTGAAAAATCTTCAGACTCAGGACAAGAGGAATAAATGAAAATATTGGTAAATTAATTTTTAACCCTATGCTTGCCCTCATATATAATTAAGCCAAATTAATAACTTTTAATAATTTTTTCCTCTATAGTTTACAAATTGAAGGAAACAGAGAAAGAACCAGGTAAATCAATTTTTCCTTGATACCTAGAAAAAATACAACATCCATAGTTCATTACCTGTATGCCAAACTTTGAAGGTAAAAAAACCCATGACTTAACTGCATATTTTCTGGTTTCACACATCTAAATGATAGTGGAGAATCTAATGACACTTCAAACTCCATTTTGATAAAAAGTGTCTTACCGAGTTCTTATGCAGTACCTTTCAATAGAGCAACTTTGCATGTTCCCTGGAATATTGAGATCAAGTTTTCGTGGAATTTTGGGCACTATGGGACTGATGCCAACCCAGATTTATGAGGAATTTTGGTATTCTTCTTCTTCTTCTTCTTCTTCTTCCAACCAAGTCTTAAGCCTATGGGCCTGTTACGATCTCACAGATGAGTTTTCTATCCAGCGTTTCCTTGGACGGCCCAAAAAGCTCTACCCTGTTGGACAATAACGAAGTATGGCTTTGGGAACTCTATCTGAACTCATTCGTCGCAAATGATTCATCCAGTTGTTCTGGTATTTATGTATGTATTTAATTACTGGTTCTAAACTTAGTTATTTCAGTTTTGGAATTTTGGTAGCGACAGTAAATAGCGGTTCCAGATTAATAAACCGGTTATAATAGTGAGGAGATTTAACATGCTGACCATTTAGAGAAGTACTGGATGGATAATGAGACTGGAACAGGCCACTAAGTTTAGATCCTTGACTGCTTGATGATAATGAAAGAAGTATATTTTAAATGGAAAATACTCTTATTATATAGAAGGTGCTATAGTAAAAGTGAAATATCCTCTTTTTCAATTGAAGCACTGATCATCCTTGCAATAATAATAATTGGATAATTAAATAATTGTATCATTACAATATTGATTATTATTTTTAAAAAATATTCTAATGTAATATTACAAAATACTATACTTTATAAAAATATTTATTTATTTTTTATATGTATAAAAGCACGTACCTACTTAAGCAATCAAAACAAGATTAAGACAGTCTTAACAATAAGTTGTAGTGTTGTGAGAAGTGATAGAATAGAAAATGAGAGTCTGTGATCATTTTAAGTTCACGGGTTTCTGCTGAAATTATGGCGAGAGAATGGCTCAAAGTGTTCCAGTGTATGTTAAGTTGTTAGACCTGTGAGATAATGTTATATAGACCTTAAAGTTCTTCCTTTTTTTAAAAAGACATTGTGTTTTTGTTATCGTAGATTTTATATTACTATTTTTTAAATCCAATCACTTGCATTTTACATATAATGTTATAAGAGAAAATTACATAAAAATGTTAATAAATAAGATGGGTCTGTAACATCTTACGTCAAAAAGTTTTTTTTTTTACATGTTTCAATACAATACTAATAAAATTCATTGTTAAAACTGTTGAGGTGGATAGTCATAAAATAAAATAAGTTAAAATATACCTTCTTAGGTAAGATCCGTCGTCCTCAACTTATAAAATATGTATTCTTTATGTCTTTCGGCCTTTCAGAACATCCGTTCCATCTTTAGCAGGTCCTTCTTCGCTATATTATCTAATATGATGGTTAGGACCAGCAGCATCAACCATCATATTAGATAATGTAGTGAAGAAGGACCTGCTGAAGATGGAACGGATATTCTGAAAGGCTTACAGACATAAAGAATACATATTTTATAAGTTGAGGATGACGGATCTTACCTAAGAAGGTATATTTACCTGACAGCGGACGAAACAAGAATTATAGATTTGTATATGTGGAAAGAATTGTTAGTGTTTGTATCAGGTGTGGAATTTTGTAGTGGGCTGCACACTAGTCTGGAGAACTAGAGGTCCACGGTTCGATTCCTGGTTCACACATTAATTTTTCTTTTCACAATATCATTAGAAGAAAAATTAGTTAATTTTATAACATTAGGATGTCAATGTAAAATAATAATTTCATGATGTTATATTATATTGATTTTTAGGGTGGAAAAATGCAAGGTACAAATCCTCTGTGAGGGACTATTAAGTGGTGGGTCCTAAGTCTGAAGATTATCAGGCTCGTTAAAGAACCACAAGCCTACATAAAGAGGAGTCTGTGCAAAATTTAACTGACCTTCATCCATCCAAGTAATACCTTAGTTGTCTACTAGATGTCTCATTGAGGCGATGTGCTAACCACATGTCATCCATTGACATCTATTGGTAAATAAGCATAACCAAATTAGTTTGGTTAAGAAACTCCTGCTGGGGAGCATCCATCTCCCATGAGGAATGGATGGGATATAGTCAGTCAGTCATTTATCTATGCAGCATGCCATAGCAGAGTTGATTAAGTTAAAAAATTAGAGAAGGTCGTAGTTTGGATTTTTAAATTGGATTAAAAATTCTAGTGGCTTCACAAGTCTGGATTGACTCAGCCTCTAAAGAAAATAATATCAGATGCATATTCAGAGGATAAATATGGCTGTCACCTAGGGATGAAATCTCGTAAAAATTATCAGCAATTTCAAAAGCCGTAACTTCCTACCATCCCAAGGCCTCCTAAAGCCTGAAGTGGAATAATTTTAAAACTTTACGAAAAATACATTAACCCATTCATCTCGGATGATGAGGTACACTCACTTAAATCTGCCTGTTATATATTTTATACATCCCTAGGCAGAGTAATCTTTTGTTAACATTTTTGAATAGTAGAGGAATGTGTTTTGGCCTTCACCCTTATTGTGTTCTCAAATACCATTATCTTTTGTTCATTTTGAATGTCTGAAATAAGACAATATAATTTATGGTAACTTAAATCCGGTTTCTGGGGAAATGCATTGAGAATTTAAACCTCAAACAAATGGGTTAAAAAGGAGTGGATGTAAATGCTAAAATATTTTAAATTTTAGTGTCATTATATGTAAAAAATTATGCATTTTATTGGATTTAAAAATTAGGAATTTTGTGACAACTGGAGTACAAGAAATGAGAGACTTTTTTTTCTAGCTTTATGTTAAAAGTTAGCACAACATGGATATTATTGTAAATAAGAGAGATTACTATTGTAATCTTCATTAAAGTAGAACACTTTTAAAAAGAGTGTGTTTGAGTATGTTGTTTTATGTTAAAACAATGACGATGCAATTCCTCTTTTTTTTTTCTTTTCTTTGAGGAAATACAGCAATATTCACTATACTCGTAATTTATTATTACTGTACAATGACATTTATTTACATTTTATTATACACTGCTCAAAACAATTAGAGGAACACTTGTAATAAATTGAATAAGTAATTGTTTTTTAAAGCTGTGATGCTGAAAGTTGGACAATATGTAAATTGAATTATTAATTTTATCATTGGATACAAATTTTAAGGATCCATGGCCTAAATACAGAGAAATTACCTCAAATAACAAATATAGAGAATTTTTTTTTATTTTGGAAGGCACTGGCCACTTCTAATTGATAAGCTTCCTGATGTTGCTATAGTGACGAATGTTGATTATTGCCTTGTTTATTGAAGTCTCTGACAAAATGAGGCATTTAAATGAGTTTGAAGTGTATCATGCTCTACATCTTTTACGACAAGGTCAATCTCTGCAACAAGTGGCTACAGAGCTTGGGGTTTCTCCTTCCATGGTGTCCAGGTTACGCAACAGGCACAGAGAGACAGGTCAGTATTGTTGAAGACGTGGCTAGGGCCGTAAATTTAAAACAAGCCCACAGGATGACAGATACGTTGTTCTTTCTGCTCTTCGACAACGTACAAAAACTGCAAAAGACCTGCAGAATGACCTTCATATGGCTTCCGGAATCCGGGTTTTAGACCAAACCATAAGGAACAGATTAAGGAAAGAGAATATTCGTCCAAAAAGGCCTGTTAAAAAACCACACTTAACAAATGGGCATAAGGCAGCAAGACATACGTATGCTGAAAACCATGGTGATTGGAACCTGAACCAGTGGGAGTCTGTGCTCTTCTCGGACGAATCCAGGTATCGTCTTACACGTCGTGATGGTCGATTGAGGGTGTGGGGACGGCCAGGAGAAAGATTTTCTGCAGAGGCTGTACAGGAAATTGATAGATTCGGAGGAGGTTCCATAATGGTGTGGGCCGGAGTTATGTACAACAATCGTATGGACCTTGTACTTGTTCCCCAGCGACTGAATGCTGTCCGGTATTTCGAGCATGTAGTACCTGCTGCCATTGGAGTAGGCCCTGGATTTCAGTTTATGCAGGATAATGCCAGGGCACATTCTGCGGCTGTCACCAGGGATTTCCTGAGGAGGAATGAAATTGAGGTAATGGAGTGGCCAGCGGTCAGCCCAGACCTCAACCCTATTGAACACTTGTGGGATCTTCTAGACAGGAAGGTCAGGAATCGACATCAAGCTCCACAAACTCTGCAGCAACTTGGAGATGCTCTGAAGGAGGAATGGGAGAATATCCCGCAAGAGGAAATCCAGAATCTTATTGGGAGCATGCCACGAAGGTGCCAAACTGTCATCGAATGTCGTGGAGGCCATACACGATACTAACTCTAAATAACGAGTGTTTAACTTTGAAAAATAAGCACAAGATTCAATTGCTTACATAGCGGAATTATTTGAAAAGTTAATTGTCAGCGTTATTCATTTGTTTTTACTGACATGAGCAATAAATAAATAAATAAATAACCACAAATAATGTACTTTATTAATTTCATGTTTGTACCTTTATCCAATGAAAAAATATTTGAATATTTCATAGTGTTCCTCTAATTGTTTTGAGCAGTGTATAAATTATTCCTAAAACTTTAAGAAGTGAGTATTAAAGGTTAAGTTTCTATTTAGGCTGCTTGTAATGGAATCTCTTTCAATGCACAGTTAAAAAGAAAAGTTATGGCAGCCCCATCACTGGTCTTGCCTTCCTTTGGCCAGCAACCAATCGAAGGGACTATTATTATGCTTTCAAGTCTTATACGAGAATTTCCCATAAGGAAAATTTTCTATAGGATCGTAACAGGCCTTGGCCTAATACTTGGAAAGAAGAAGAAGAAGATCTTACATTAATTATATTATTTTTAGTCTGATCATCTTACCTCAATATTAATGTTGATTTGTTCTTAAACATGTCTAGTCTGGACAAGCTGACGATAAAGCAGAATTGTTTTGAAACATGTTCAAGAACAAATCAACATTAATATCGAGGTAAGATGATCAGACTAAAAATAATATAATTAAAATAACCTCAAAATATCACTTCCTAAAATTAAATATTATCGTACATGCTGAAAAATATGGAAACTGACATGCTAGTTGTACATTCAGTGTTATAGAAACAAATGTCCAACAATGGAGAATTACCATAACCTAAAATTTTGTAATTTGTATGTGAATGTAACGTCCACCCCGATTTCAAAGACCCAATAATTTGGTTAAAAGTATGCCTTACATTTAGAAATATGCTGTAGTTAATGTATCATCATATGGGTTACTTTGCTCTTTTAAGCATTAAATTGCCCATGCAATAAAAATTAGTTTTAGGGTAATCAGTAGACAAGTTCCCCTAACATCATTATCAACTACTTTTGTAAATGAAAGTAGTTGACAATGAATTGGAAAACTTTCCTCTAAATGATTCAAACATATTTTCTAACAATAATACGAGTAAATATAAGTGGAGTATTGCTGTAAGTCACTCTTCCCCAATATATATTAAGTTCTTTCTATGATATTACAATTATATTGCTTTAAGTATTTTCTATGTAATATTGATACTATCATAATTTTCATTTAATTGATTTTTGTTAATCACATGTTACAACAATAGAATGTTATAGTTTATAAGAATTAAATGAATTGTGATTTCTTCTTACCTCATACTTCTATGTTTTTTTAAACACAGCACTGCAGTATCAGCGACCATTGTCACCATCCTCAGCTGTTTTCACGACTGTCAATTTTTTTCTTTTGCCGGTAATTACTTATCATCCTGAAGTTCATAATAAATTTCAAAAAAAATTTCAGAAAATTTAATATAACTTTGGCTTCAATTAACAAATTCCGCCTGGGTAATCTTCTGTTAACTAATAATAAAGGTAACACCCCAGACCACAAAAAATCTGGAATTTATCAAATTGATTGCAAAGATTGCAACAGGATATATATAGGAAAAACAAAAAGGAACTTGAAAACTCGTAAAAAAGAACACTTCAGAAACATAAAGAATGGAGAAATTGAAAAATCAGCTATAGGAACACATAGTTTATTAGAGCATCATAGAATTGAAAAAGAGGCAAAACTTTTGAAACAACCATTCAAACCTTTGGATTTAACAGTTTGGGGAAAAATATGTATTCAAAAAACCATATGAGAACCATGAACTTCGAGATTCCAGACGAACCGAGCTTGATTACAAAGTTCTTCAAAATTACAACAGATGGCAGTTTAGAAAATGATTCCTTCAAAAGAACACCAGATGGCAGTTTGGATAATTACTGGCAAAAGAAAAAAATTGGCAGTCGTGAAAATAGCTGAGGTGGTGACAATGGTCGCTGATACTGCAGTGCTGTGTTTAAAAAAAACATAGAAGTATGAGGTAAGAAGAAATCATGATTCATTTAATTCTTATGAATTAAACCTCATAATGTTAAAAATTTCCAAATTTATTATATAAATGTTATAGTTTGTTTTGTACTTGAATGTAAGAATAAACTAGTCTTTTGTTTAGTATTTAAGTATATTTACTTAATGATGATAGACTTTTGAAACATTTATAGAGGATAATTATGTAATTTGTGTGCTAAAATTAGTAGCTCTTAAGCAATGTTATGACAATTAACTTGACCTTCAGAATTATCCAACTACACATTCTTTTGAGAATAAACAATCTTATGAAAACAAAAGAAGTTCCTAAACTGATTGTTATCGATTTAAATAAGAACTATTGTATGAAAGCACACTGCTTACTTCAAATTTACTAAAATACATTAAGAATATTATGTAGGTTGTAAATTATCAGATACAATTAATAAAATTAACAAATTAGGACTATTGCATATTCAATTAGGCAATTTCCATTGTAATGCATATTTAAAAATAAGATAATTAAATTTAAAAGTAAAACAAAAAGACAAATTTACATTTAATGAAGAAATTCCTTTTTTTACACGCTTTATATTAGCTTGACCTGTATCTATCTATCTATCTATCTATCTATCTATCTATCTATCTATCTATCTATGTAATGGAATCTTTCAATGCGATTTTCACCCACTTAAAATCATTGGATCGACTTGAAACTTTGTATACTTGTAGAGGACCCGTGACAATACAATAATTTCAGATTTATTTTCTAAGATCCTGGCCATGTCAGAAAATAAAAAAAAAAGTGTTCTTGTATCAATGTAACGGAATCTTTTAACGTGATTTTCACCCACTTAGAAACATTGGATCAACTTGAAACTTTGTATACTTGTAGAGGACCCATGACAATACAATAATTTCATATTTATTTAATAGAAAATTGCCTTATTTATACAATCAAAGAATCTAGATCCGATGTTCAAATGTCCAGAAATAAAAAGAAATAAAATATATATACTTACTCGGAGATTTGTTAAATATTCACTTAATTTTTTAAGTTAATCCATTTGGTAGATTGTAACAAAGAGTAATAAGTTTATTTTAATATTGGTGATATGACAAATTTACATTTAATGAAGAAATTCCTTTTTTTAATAGAAGACAATAATTAAAAATGAGAAGAATTTTATATTTTATTAGTAGTTTTGAACTATTACGGGAAATAAACCTCTCTATGAGGTTTAATTTATAATAAACTTCTTTATACCTCACCTTATATCCTACCTTCTATTTAGACCGGTTTCATAAACTTAGTGGTTACATATTCAATAGTTACACGACCAATATTCTGTTGTCCAGGAGCACTGCTTCTTACTCCATATGTTGGTGGAGTGAAAAACCTCCCAATCCTGCTTCTTCTTTTTTCCAAGTATTAGGTTAAGGCCTGTTACGATCCTATAGAAAATTTTCCCTCCAGCGTTTCATAGGTCGGCCCAGAGATCTTTGTCCTCTTGGTATATAATTATAAACAGCTTTGGGGATCCGATTTGAACTCATTCTTTCAAGTTGGTGTTTCCAATTTAGTTGGTATTGTTTAATATATTCCAAAATTGGCGTAGTCTTCAATTCTTTTAAGATATCGGTGTTCCTTTTCCGATCCCATCTGGTGTAACCCGCTGTTCTGCGCATGAATCTTATTTCACAAGCCATTATTTGGCTTTCATTTTGTCTTTTTAGTGTCCATGCTTCACTACCATAGGTCAACACTGGTCTAGCCAAAGTGTTACATAAACATAATCTGGTGGTTTTTGTACAAGGGATGGTTTCATAAGTTGATTAATAATTCCCAAACTTTTATTATAACTAGTAATTTAGTGAAAGAAAATTTAATGAATTTCGAAGTTCCCAGGGAAGTTGATTTGATTGGGAGGTTTATCAGTTCACCAACAGATGGAGTAAGAAACAGTGCTCCTGGACAACAAAACATTGATCGTATAACTACTGAAGATGTAACCACTAAGGTTATAGGTAAATAGAAGACAGGACATGAGGTGAGTGGGGCAGTAATTTTATTTTATTCTTTTTTTATTTGTAGTATTTTTGTTTTGCTCAAGAATTTTTTTAAATTCCCCGGTTTTTTTTTTAGCGACAGTATCCCTATCATGCAAGAACTAAGTTAAAGAAAAAATATTTATTTTATCTGAAAATGTTACAGTCATTCATAATGTGTCTGTCATGGAATATTCCACTCACTTTAATAAATACAGGTTTATGAATATATAAACACAGACAATAGTGTACTTATACTGGAAATGTTAATATTAAAGATTTTCAGTTTGAATACATTCAGTGATGGAACTTTGACAATAAAATAAATCTTAAATAAATTGATATAAATTTTGAAATTTAGTAATTATACAAATCAGTTCATACAACATAACCTGAAAGTCTATTACCTAGATTTGCAAAAATTATTTCTAGATTTCCAAAGGCAACCTTTTGGAGAATAAAAAATGACAATGCATTAATCTTACATCTAAATAACAATTGAAGGGCATATGTGCAGAAGGCGCTGATTTCATTTTAAGGAAAATTCATTTATTAACACCATCTATAGAATTTTCAGTGAACTTTCATTTGATATAAATTAAATTGGACTAAATGAGTTGAAATTTTAAATAAAGGTTGAGTTATATACTAGAATTATGGTTTATTTATTTAAAAATGTTCTCCTGTAAAATTTGTAAGACTTCATGAACCTCTTTTGCACATGTGCCCTTCAATTAACAGAACATAAAAAAATGAGATTAGTCTGGTTTGGAAACAAACAAACTACAGAAAAAGAGTTTAGTCAAAAAGTAAATAAAACCAATTGAAACCAATCAGTAGCAGAAAAATGATCAGACTGAAAAACAGTCAAGAAGACAATGTTTAAATAACTTACAATTGGATGGCATTATGCATCAACCAGCTATGTGCCATTATGTAAGTTTCGAGAAAAATATGTTTAAAGTTTAAGTCATCTTCACTATTTATTGTAGCGCCAAACTAACAATACTGGATATTTTAAGTTGTTTTCCTTGTTTGGCAGTTTTATGCATCAACAATCTAAGAATAGAACATTTGGCACCTAGCTGTATGATGCAAATTTTAGATTACCATTTATGAAGATCTGGTTTCATAGTCGTTTGTTGCAAAACACAGAATCCCTGACAGAATTGATGGCATTTACATTTTCTTTTACAATCAGGCTATATAGTCCACCGCTATGGTCTCGAGGTAGTATGCTGCCTTGTCAAGCAGCGGGTCCAGGTACGATCCCCAGTCAGGGTGGTTTTTCTGGGTGAGGTTTTTATCGGGGTTTTTCCTTATCTGTAAGACAAATGTCAGGAAAACTTTAAGGCCCAAACGGTCCCCAAAATCATATGGCCATCATCATCATCATCCTTCACCGGTGTGGGAAGCAACGGGAAGCTACCACACCTATAATTCCCTATTAAAGCTGCAAGCATAGCAAGAAAATGCTATGATTGCAGTGAAAGACATGTCCTCGGGCAGAATTACTATGCATGGATGGAAGGCTATATTTAAAGATTTGGTACCAAAAGTGTGCATAGACTTATGTCATGAGCCAGTGCAAAAGATGGCATCAAAATCTATTTTTTATATGGTGCTTAACCAGTTGATGCATAACATTGTCGAATTGATGAAAATGAAAAACCTGATTAATGAATACAGAATTGTAAAGAATGGAAAAAGGTTGATGAGAAAGTAAAAGTTTAAGTGCCTAGTGAAAAAGCACAGAGATAAAGAGATAGACTGGTAAATATTGTATCTTGAATCATTGGACCTGGTGAAGCAGGATAAATGTATAGGCTGAAGTTTGTTCTTGTCGCAATACTGTAGATCTAGTTTCTGTTGGAACAGTGTCAAGTTAGAGCTATAATTTTATCAATGTCATAAAAGTTAGAGACAAAGGAATCCTCATGAATCCATTCTTGCGCTCACTAATTATATCAGCCCCACCAAGAAGAGGTGCCTGTGAGATGTTGGACCAAGTGGTTTGGATGTGAGCTATAAGAGATCCTCTCTGATTGTGACAACACACAACCATAATAAAAGAGTTTCTGAAGTTTATCGGTTACTTACAGTTTATGTATTTCAATTGTTTATTACATTTTTTATTATAAATTTTGCTGTTTCAATCAAATACATTAGGCATTGACATTGCTAGGAAGTAGGAATATTATTTTTTTGGGGGGGGGGGCTGAATTGGTGGTAAAATATGGTATAAAATAATAATTAGGTTCAACTGCCCTCAGCTTACAGATGTTTGAATTCATTTTCAGTTAATTACATTTTTGTTAGACAAAAAAAGACAGGCTATGCCTATTGTATTACAAAAATACATATATTTTTATAAACATTATTAAATTCTTGGGCTGCTGATAATGATAAAATTAAATAATTATAAAAGAATTTTAGGCATTTTTGTTGCTTTTGATTAAAAATCAGGAATATTATGAGTTTGTTGGTTGCGGTGAGCTAGTACACATATTTCTTGCCTCTGTTCCCGAGGGTTGCAGGTTTATACCCAGCTGGGGTTGATGGATTTTTTAAGGATAGAAAAATCCAAAAAGCAAGTCCTCCGGAAGATTGCCGAGTGTGAAGATTTTTAGGCTCATAAAAGATCCTTAAGCCTGAATAAAGAGGCATCTAAGCAAAATTTACAAATCTTTTTCATCCTATAAATACCTTAGTTGTCTACTAGATATCTCATTTATCCTGCATACCATTCATGACATCTTAGGAAAATAATATTAACTAAATTAACTTGCTCTAGTACTTCCTAACAAAGGAGAGGCTAAGGTCCAACAACCAGCTGTTATGCCATTATATATGTAGATTACTGGTCAACATGATTTTTGTCTCATGAGTACCAATAGTTGTATTTAATGCAGTTTTTATTGTGTTTTCAAATGTTGTCTACCCAACGGATCTGTGCCCCCATAAGATATGCAAACTAAAGCCTACTTCCTTTTCTGCCCTCGGCAAATCATTTCCCTCCCTGCATTCCTATCTCTCTCTTTTCTATCTCTGTGTTGCACTTGCACTCCAGTGTTGTCAACTCAACTCTAATCTTGCTTTATTCAATATCAAGAGCCATGACATCCCTACTCGGTGAGTTACCGAGGCTGTTGTTTGATGTACGGGGAAGGGAGAGCAGTAAAATGGTATGAGTATTGACGTGTACTTTTCTAAGAACGATGTCAGCACTATAGGGGCACAGATCCGTTGGTCCGAGTATATGTATTCGGAATTTCTCCATCACCCACAGTTTTTTTTATTTCTATTTCAATTAATGGATTTAAATAATTATTTTTCTGATAAATGTTTTTTCGTCCATTTGTCCATTCAAAATAAAAAACCAAATGAGCTAACTCAAATGGTTTTCAGCTATGGAAAAGAGATATCAAGACAAATGGAATCCTAATATGCTGACCGATTATTATTGGACCATCAAGAGGGATGCTCCACAGGCAAAATACAGCAGAAAATCATAATTTATTACTTTCTAGGTGAGTCCGAATATTCGAATATTGTGTAGTTACGAATGTAGAAAATATTAAAGTGTTTGAAATTAAAAAAATTTCTGTCTCTCAGAAACATTACGTGATAGTGAAAAACCGATATCATATTTGAATTCAGAAGAAAAAAATACTATCAGAATCACATATTTTTCTTTCTGAGACAATTTTTTTTTTGTTGTTCAGTGTTATCAGTCTAGTTTGGGAGGTGTTGAAGAAATTGAGGAGGATTTAAGCTCTCCTGAATGGAAATGGATTCGAGTGATATTGGAGAACTAAGTGGTTTCATGAATAGTCTCTACATCATAGAGGGGGGGGGGGAAGGAAAGAGTCGCTCTTTGCATAAAGATTGGTTTTTGAATACTGGCCTAAGACTCATAATACAGTGGTGAAAATGAACTCTTACTTCATCGCTACATGGCCTGTTCCCACTCTATCTCTTTATGTCTGTGTAAAAATAAATCAATATTAATTTGATATAAAGATAATGATTGTGATATTTTCTGTGATGGATTCTTGTGATAGTTTCAATATTGTATCAACAGCTCATAATATAAATTAACTTAGAAATGGTCAGAATCAGTAGAGCTTTAGACAAGTTGTTTGAACAGCTGTCAAAGCTACCAAAGTACCTCTCTGTGCTGTATTATATACACATAGACAGTATCCACCCCATCTAGCTCAGTCAGTTGCCATAGAAACGCTGCTAAGCCAACAATTATATCCAAGATGCTCTGATTTAACTTTCAATAATAAAAAACAATTGAATTGTATTAAAAGTTAGAAAAAAATTGTTGCATTTGTTTATCTTCACTTTTTGCACTAATTCCGAGCTAAGTTCAGTTGTACTGTAAACAAACTTGCATAAGGTATTACTCCATCGGCTCCAACTATTGGAGGAGCTGTGGTACTACTTTTACCCGCCCCATGACTGAATTATGTATGAACAACTTTTATAAGATTCATGATGTGTTCCGTTGATGGTGGGACAAGTCCCAAAAGCGCTACAGTTAAATAACTAATCAAGTTGTGGAGATGGACCTTTCAGGTGAATATTCCATAATTTTATATTTTAATTATTTTTTGAAACTGTCAACGTTAGAAACATTGTTCTTAGACAACATCATATTTTGTGGGAAATAATACAGAATATAAGATAACATGTTACCAATAATTAGAACTTCCTCCATTTCTTGTTTATTAATGACAAAAAAAATGTATGACAAAAATTATATATGGGCTATCTAATCAAACAGTATTTTTTTTTTCCTCGATAGATATTCTTCATTTATAATTTCATTATGAGCAGAATTCATGTTCCATGATAACACTCCTGTAAATTTTGCTGTTATTTTCACCACATGCCGAATGTCTAATGTGGGATATTTTTCAATAAATTGTTTGAAAACATTCAAAATAATTTATTTCTCTCCGTTTTTCAAAGGTATTCCTTTCTGATGTTTTAGAAATTCTACAGAAGCGGCCATTTTAAAGCAATTGAAATTCCAACGTATTCTGCATTGCGCATGCATAAAAATAAAACAATGCTTATTTAATCTATTAAAATTGTAAACTATCTTTTAAGATTCTCCCAAGTAATTTACAAAAATATGTGCTAGAAATTATATATTTTTGTTATTTTTATTTTCTTTATTTCAAGTGTTAGAGAGAGAACTACATTTTCTTACACGCTCAAAGGTAAAACTTTTATTTAATCAACGAAAATGCAGTCATACATCTGCTTTCTCTGGAACTTAGCTTGGAATTAGTACAGTTAGAGTATCTTACATGCAGCCCTGTTCAGAATATCAATAAGAAAATATAATACATTTTAACCTTAAGACAGTGATAGGTGTTATGTAATCTATGAGCTTGGGTGTGCTCACACAAAGAATGCTGCACTGACTACAGAGAAGTGAAATTACAAACCAGTTCTGTGCTGTGTCTTTCAAAATGCGTATCCTGTAGTATAAATGTACTGGTGACATAAAATGCATTGTACCCCACTGATCAGACTTCATGTCATTTATGTATGCATACAAAATTTTATAAATGCAACTTAAAATCGTGGATCCCCTATAAATTTTGCTAACGCACTATGCTAAGGAAATAATTACAAATTGCTAAGGGATTGAAAACTACACAAAGAAAGGCACATTCACAATGAGTATTTGGATGCCCAAGCCTGCTTTGAGATTATAATAATTGTATAGTTGTAAGTTTTCATGGCCGGCGTCTTGATTGGTTCATCTTCCAGGCTTAAATGGCCGTGGTCCGGTTTTCTTGTCACTTGACGTTTCGTCTGCTACTGTGGTAGAACTCATCAGAGATTCTGTGTGCTCTCTGTAAACTCCTCAACAGTCGGCTGCAGAATCTACCGAGGTCTACCGAAGCAGTAGATGAAATGTCGAATGATAAGAAAACCAGACCATGGCTATTTATCTCGGAAGACGAACCAAACACAGGAATATAATAATTGTGTTTATGAGTCCATTTTTATATTGGGACAAAGCCCCAAAGGAAGAAATACTACTAACAATGTGGGATTTTACATGCTAGTCTGTTAATGGTAACATGGAATCCTCTGATCAAGGTTGAAATTTGAGTATTTAGTACGTCAGTTGGCTACACTGCTAGTTTCAAACAAAATGTTTATCTTCTTTAGTAGCAAAGCTTAAGTCCATAAAATTTAATAAAAAAATTAATATCCTCAAGTCGTGTCCAACTCAGGATCGGGTCGAGGGATGAGATGAGATGAAGCCCTCTATATAGAGGTCTGTGAATGTGATGCAGCATTTTTTTTTCTCTTATTTTCTTAAACTAAGCATCAAGTTAAAGGCCATCCGCTCTTAAAGTAATCGTCATCAAAACAAAACCATCTGACATGCCCGCTTTTCATTGGTTATGGATACCGACATCCGTTGTAGAAGCAATAAGTACGCAAAAAAGCAGTCCCCTTCATTAAATTAAAAATATGTCCTCTGAATATACTTGTTATTCTTTGTGAATTAAAATAATAATATTCAAAACACAGAAAATATTCTAAAATATATTTAATCAATAATTACAACATAAAATAGTTTATCAGATATGGATGATGCATTTGAGTCATGCTTCAGTCGATTCTGAGACGAAACAAAATGGCTAAAGGTGTCGAGTCTTCTGCTGCTGTGTCGCCATCTAAATTTTTAAAACACAAGTCTGGCAAACCTTTGACCAGTGGTTATAAAAGTCATTTTAAATGCATTTCACAAGTTCAGTGAAAAATCTCACCTGCGTTCTTGTTAACTACCCAATTCAACCATCGCATGTCTTATATACTTCACACATACTCTCTGTCAATGTGACAGTAATTGTGGCGCGGATGGCGGAAGGATACAATTCGCATTTGTTTAAGTTAGGATCACTCTAAGAGCAGATAAGGTATAGAAATTTATTTCAATTATGATTTAGAACCAATTTTTAGCTATGATATTCAAATAAAATATAATCAACTAATTCACAGGAAATAATACTATGAAATATAATTATAAAGAGAGTGAATCAAAAATATTTATAGCAGATGTCATAAATTGAAATTTTGTGAGATAGTGCAGCATTTTAACAGACTTTTTTTTTTGTACCCTTATGTCCCTCATTGAGATATGGATGCATATTATCAGGAAGCATCTTAACCATGCTAATTTAGTTACACTTATTTCCCTACAGATGTCAGTGAGTGGCACGTGATCAGAGTTCCGAATCAGTGAGACATCTAATAGGCAACTAAGATGGATAAAAGTTGGTTAAATTTTGTACATACAATTTTTATTCAGCCTTGCTGTTCTTTTACGAACCTGAAAATCTTCAGGTAGGTTCATTGCCGCGCGGACATAAGCTATTCATACATCCCTATCCTGAGTCAATGTTTTCCAATCATCCCCTGTATAATGTACTTTCCTCAAATCATAGTTAATGTTATTCTCCCACCTCATTGTTGGTTTTCCTACAAAAAGCTTCCATGCACGTCTTTCAATCCCCATTCGTGCCACATGTCTACCCATCGCAGTATACGAAACTTAACTGTTCTTATTATATCTGGCTTCCTGATGTTTCCATAGACATTTTAATTTACAATATGTATATTTTCAATTCACTCTCTTTACAATGTTTTATCTTCTTCAAGTAACAAATCAAACGAAAAATCATGTGGATATTTTAAAATTAAAAGGGAAAAGAAAATTAAGTTTTTAAATAAATTACATATTTTATTTCTTCTCTATTAATCACACCCTGTATGTCACAAGTAGTTGCGCTGGTCGCAAGTTTATTTATCGTCATTTGTTAATGTTGTAAATATATTCATTGATTTATGTTAAGTTATAGGAGTTTGAATGTGATTGGATATTATAACGTTGTTAATCAGATGCAAACTGTATAAAATAATATTGTTCGTTGTATTTTGTTTACCCCTGTTGTTAGCGCACAATTGTGCGTCTCTAAATAAACATATTAATAACTTGACATTTATTTGTTTACTTATTTATTAACTAACAATACTCGGACCAACGGATCTGTGCCCCTATAGCGCTGACATCGTTTTTAGAAAAATATACATATATACTCACTAGGATGGACCGAAAAAAAAAACTTTTATTTCAAAGTTGTAATAGCGGAAAAGTTGGGAATTATGTAGACAAAAGAAAAGAAAAAATAGATATCAAAATCGATTGACATCTTCCGGTCGCGCAAAGGCTCTAAAGTTTGACAAAATATTATTTGTTTACTTATTTATTAACTAACAATACTCGGACCAACGGTTCTGCGCCCCTATAGCGCTGACATCGTTTTTAGAAAAATATAGGCCTACATATATACTCACTAGGATGGACCGAAAAAAAAAACTTTTTTATTTCGAAGTTGTAATAGCGGAAAAGTTGCGAATTATATAGACAAAAGAAAAGAAAAAAATACATCAAAATCGATTGACATCTTCCGGTCGCACAAAGGCTCTAAAGTTTGACAAAATATGAAAAACACTTCATTTTTGAGATTATTTTTAAAAATTTTTAATTAGATGTTTTCGTAATGTAATAGTTTGTAACGTCTTCAAATAGAGCCTGAAAACTTTGTGTTTTAATTTGGTTTAGATCAGTTGATATCTTCCGGTCGCGCATAAGCTCCAAAATTTGCCAGAATTATGAACAAGTTATATTTTTACGCATTTTTGGTATTTGATAAATAACTTCCAGAGTATTGATTGTCAGATCCCACAGATGGACATAAACTTGCTTAGCAAAGATCAGCAATACCTACTTGATATCTTAAAAAAAATTAAAAATTAAGTTTTTTTTTATATTTTGCCAAACTTCAGAGCCTTTGCGCGACCGGAAGATGTCAGCCGACTTAGATATTTTTAATTTTTTTTAGCTATATAATTCGCAACTTTTCCGCGCTATTACAACTTCGAAATAAAAAAAAAATAGTTTTTTCGGCCCCCCCTAATACTCACACCATTTCACCACACTTCCCTCCCACTTTGTCAAACGGCAGCCACGGTAACTTATCGAGAATAGGGATGTTGCCAAACTTCCTCCGGTGTCATGGCTCTTCAATATTGAATAATGCAAGGTTGGATTTGAGTTGACAACATTGGAGTGCAAGTGCAAGAGAGAGATAGGAATGCAGGGAGGGAAATGATTCGCTGAGGCAGAAAAGGAAATAGTCTTTAGTCCGCATATTTTACGGGGGCACAGATCCGTTAGTCAGACAATTACTAACTCACTCACTCACTGACACTATCAAACCCGTAGGTTCATGGCTGAGTGGACATAAGCTCTCTATATATCCAATTTCTGAGCTAATGCTTTCTAATAAATACCTGTATAATTTACTTCCCTGATATCATGGTTAATGTTATTCTCCCACCTCATTCTTGGTCTATCAACTGGGCGTTTTCCTCCTGGTTTTCCTACAAGAGGCTTCCATTCGCATCTTTCATTTCCTTATTTACTAATATTAGATTACACTGGTCAACATGATTTTTGTCTCATGAGTACCAATAGTTGTACTTAATGCAATTTTTTTATCCTGTTTTCAAATATGTATTCGGAATTTCTCCATCACCCACAGTTTTTTTATTCAAGATATCAAGGCAAATGGAATCCTAATATGCTGACCGATTATTGTTGGACCATCAAGAGGGATGCTCCACAGGCTAAATATAGCAGAACATCGTCATTTCTTACTTTCTAGGTGAGTCCGAATGTTCGAATATTGTGTAGTCACGAATGTAGAAAATATTAAAGTGTTTGAAATTATAAATTGCTGTCTCTCGGAAACCTTGCGTGATGAAGAAAAACCGATAACATATTTGAATTCAGGAGAAAAAATACTATCAGAATCACATATTTTCTTTCTGAGTTAAAATATAAAATTATGGAATATTCACCTGAAAGGTCCGTATGCTCAACTTAATTCGTTATTTAACTGTAGCGCTTTTGGGACTTGTCCCATCATCGGCAGGATTCAAAACTGGTGTTTCTGAGACAAAAAAGTTTATTTTTTGTTGCTCAGTATAATAAAGGGTGTACACTGAGACCAGTCGTACCACACTTTCTTCCAAGTTGTTATAAATCTATCTCCCAAAGCCGTCTCTAATGGAGAGATCATTGAACAAAGGCGTCATGCCGGCAAACCCTCGTTAGATCCTGGCCACTGAAATTTTGCGATATTGCCAGCGTTTTTTTGTTTTCCATAAATAAAAATTAATAATATAATGTGTAGCACTGTTAAAATAACCCTTAAAAACACAAGAAAAGAAACAAAAATTAAATTTTATAAAGTGTCACTAAGTTTATTTTCTATGGGTGAGATGGAATTTCATTCTATGAAACCCGTGTCGATAAAGTGGAAGACTGTGTGCTCGTAATCTGCATCTTCCATGGTTATATCTGGAATCATACGTGCAAGACAGTTGCAGGTACGTGGATTTCTGACCTCTAAGTAATGAGGTCAATGGCGGACAGTTATAGCAACTTCTATAACCGAGCGAGTTGGTTCAAGAGATGGGGATTGACACCTATATTCGGGAGATCCCCTGGTGATGACCAACCTGACACTTTTTTTCCTGGTTTACCTCAATCGTCAACACAAACACTGAGTTGGAATTCCATTATCTATTACCAGCATCCATTTAATTATATTCAATATTTCATTGAATTATCCTTATATATATAATTTTTCTGTATGTGTGTTTCTTACTCCACTCCTCTTAAACAACTCCACCGATTTTGATTAAATATTTGTGTGTGTCTGATTGGGTCCCTCAATGGTTTAGATTCATAAATTGATCCTCTAAAACCATT
Source organism: Diploptera punctata (assembly GCA_030220185.1). Classification (NCBI taxonomy): domain Eukaryota; kingdom Metazoa; phylum Arthropoda; class Insecta; order Blattodea; family Blaberidae; genus Diploptera; species Diploptera punctata. The sequence continues at coordinate 613,675 of JASPKZ010007250.1, read as the reverse complement.
AGATGTAGGAGTTCATCTAAAGTGAAAATAGAAAAATCACTATACCAATCACATTTTTCGATGTTTTACAACGAAACTCAGTACATCCTGTTAAAATAAACCGAGGTAGGTATTGTCCAAAAACGAGCGAAATCAGACAATTAGAAGTGGAGGTTTACTTGAAATCCGAAATTAAAAATTGCCTAAACGACTGGACCCATTTTGATGATTTTTTTTTTGTGTATGTATGAGTGGGTGCCTGGATGATTTGCATTCACAATTGGTCTCGGTAGGTGGCGCTGCGATCGGGTTATAGGTGTTTTTATGTTAAATGTTTAGTCATCTACATAATCGACATATTCCGTGCGACAACACTTTAACGTCGTCATGCACGCATCTTGAGCCCCAACAGATAGCAGTGAGGAATTTTTCTTGTGAACTTATTTATTAATACCTAATTACGTCTTAATTAGTGAATTTTATGGTAAAAAAGCTACTTATATTTTTATCGTCCGGCCATGACACGGGAATTGAACGTTCGGGCAGGAGAACATCTGCCGGGCACGTTAGTTTAAAATAAATAAAAATTATAAATAAATAAATAGACGCATAATAACCTCAGATGGTAAATGCGTCTATAAATAAGAAAATAAAACATATAATATTCACTGTTTCATAATAACAAGAATAAATCTAAAATATACCGGTAAATAATAAAAAAAATAGTTGTTATATTTCCATAGATATTAAAATATATGAAGGCCTGCAACTTAACGGTATTAATAAGCTGTTAGTTTATGCTGATGATGTAGTATTAGGTGATAGCGAGGAGGCACTAAGGGCCAACACGCACACACTATTGGGTATCAGTAAGAAATGGGGACTGGAAGTCAATTTGAATAAAACTAAATATATGTTCACACACAGAAATACATTATATAATGGAAATGGACAGTTAATCACAAATGAGGGAACTTTGAAAAAGTGGATGAATTCAAACACCTAAGAACAATAATTACAAACAAGATTGGGCTATAAAAAAATTAAACATAGGCTCAATTCTGGAAATACATGATATTATGCTTTACAGGGACTCTTGTCCCAACCCCCTTAAAAAAACCGTTGAACTGAAAAGATATAAAAACTGTTATTCTCCCAGTTATAATAAATGGTTGCGAAAAATGGACTCTTACTTTAAGGAAGGAAAAAAGATTACTAGTATTTGAGAATAAAGTTTTTAGAAAAATGTTTGGATCAAAGATAGACGAATAGACAGGTCAATGGAGAAAACTACATAACAGTGAGCTACATAGTCTTTATAAGAAGCCAGATATAATGAGAACAGTTAAGTTTCATAGACTGCAATGAGCAGGACATGTGGCACGAATGGGAAATGAAAAAGGTACATGGAAGCATCTTGTAGAAAAACTAAACGGAAAACGTCCAGTTGGTAGACAAAGAATGAGATGAGAGAATAACATTATCCATGATTTGAGGGAATTATAGCATACATGGGATGATTGGAAAACATTAGTTCAGGATATGGGTGTATGGAGAGCTTACGTCCTCGCGGTCAGAGCCCTACGGGTTCGATAGAGCCAGTGAATTAGTTATAATTTGAAGGAAGCAGATTATACAGGGGATGATTGGAAAACGTTAGCTCAGAATAATAATAATAATAATAATAATAATAATAATAATAATAATAATAATAATAATTATTATTATTATTATTATTATTATTATTATTATTATTATTATTATTATTATTTATTCTGGCAGAATTATGGCCAGCACAAATTATAAGCACATATTTGACAATAATGATTATAGGCCTATATACACTATACTAATTATAAAGAATTAAACATATATTAAATTTTGCAATGGAAATTTCATGTACAAACAACATTTTATACGATGATAATAATAACAGCAATAATAATATTTATGATGATGATGATGATAATAATAATAATAATAATAATAATAATAATAATAATAATGCTTTATTATAGCTGGCAGAGTTAAGGCCACTCAACCAGGTTTTAAAAAATACAAAAAAAAGTCTTACATCTAAATTACAATAAAAATAAACGATTAGGCCTACATGTTACATATACAATTATTATTTATAATGTATTTTGATTTACTCTAGATTTAACGAATTAAATATAATATGTACAAGATATAAAAAAACGAGAAAAAGTTATTAATGACATTGTGTCGCGGTGGACTAGTGGTTATGCTCCTTGCCTCTGGTCCCGAGGGTCGCGGGTTCAAACCCGGCCGGGGTCGATGGATTTTTTAGGATGGAAAAATCCAAGGACCAAGTCCTTCGGGAGGGACTTTAAGCCGTGGGTCCCGAGTCTGAAGATTTCCAGGCTCATAAAAGATCCTTAAGCCTGAATGAAAAGGCCTCTAAGCAAATTTTACCGAATTTTCCCGTCCTAGTACTACTTTGGTTCCCTAGATGTCAGTATAAGGCGGAACGCTGACCACGGACCACTCAAATAACTTCTATACGAAAACAAGTGTAACCAAATTAGTATGGTTTAAATTCTTCCCTGTAGGGAGAGAGCGCCTAAATTTATGTTAAGGGAAAACATAGGCTTACAAGAAGAATAAATTTAATAAATATAAAAAATAATTATTAGACAACAGGTAACTTATAAGCGTGACTTAATAGTGCCAAGTGTGCGGCAACCCCTGACATCTTACGGAAGGGCATTCCAGGAGCGGGCAGAGGCTACTGTGAAGGAAGTAGAATAAGAGGAAGTGCTATGAAGAGGGATTGATAGCAGACTGTTATCTTGTGACCTAGTGTCAATATTGTGGTAAGAAGATAACTTCTCAAATCTGGACGCTAGGTAACTAGGAGTGTAAGAATTCAGAAGCTTGAAAAGATGTGAAACAGAGTGCAATTTACGTCTGTCAGTTAGTCGGAGACAAGAGAGTTTTGGATGTCCGATAAACATTGAGCAACAATAAATAAACTTTTTTTTTTTGTCTCAGAAAGAAAAATATGTGATTTTGATAGTATTTTTTCTCCAGAATTCAAATATGATATCGGTTTTTCTCCAACGCGCAAGGTTTCCGAGAGACAAGAATTTATAATTTCAAACATTTTAATATTTTCTACATTCGTAACTACACAATATTCGAACATTCAGACTCACCTAGAAAGTAAGAAATGACGATTTTCTGCTATATTTCGCCTGTGGAGCATCCCTCTTGATGGTCCAACAATAATCGGCCAGCATATTAGGATTCCATTTGTCTTGCTATCTCTCTTCCATAGCTGAAATCCCCTGAGTTAGCTCATTTGGTTTTATTTTACAATGGACAAATGAACGAAAAAACGTTTATTAAAAAATAATTTATTATTTAAATCCATTAATTGAAATAAAAAAAACTGTGGGCGATGGAGAAATTCCGAATACATATTTGAAAACACGATAAAAAACTGCATTAAGTACAACTATTGGTACTCGTGAGGCAAAAATCATGTTGACCAGTGTAATTATTGCTTGCGTTTTGTTTACATTTAGTTTTAACCCGAATTATCTGGACCAGGCCATGAATCTACGGGTTTGATGGTGAAGTGGAAGAGAAGACCTTACGGTCTTAACTCCATCAGGTAAAATAAATAAATAATTAGTGCCAGAGATTAATTTAGTTAATTAGTGAAATGTTAACATCTTTAAATGAGTACTCGATACATCAAGTCTTCCTCAACTAAAATAAACTTCTGTTTAAAAACTTTGTTATTCAAAACATGTAGGCATTTCAAAATCATGTTCCATCTTCGGCATGTAAAATGGAATTTTAAAAGTACTGAGTTAATTAGTTATACTTACTTACTTGCTCACTGGCACTATCGAACCCGTAGGCTCATGTCCGCGCGGACATAAACTCTCCATACATCTCTATCCTGAGTTAATGTTTTCCAATCATTCCCTATGTAATCTACTTCCCCCAAATCATAGTTAATGTTATTCTCCCACCTCATTCTTGGTCTACCAACTAGGCGTTTTCCCTCTGGTTTTGCTACAAGAAGTTATAAAAAATGTAAAATAAATAAGGAAAGGACTATTATGAAAAATGTCACAGCAGTTAAACCTTAAATTGGCAAAACACAAGTTTCTTCTGTTAGATATTTGAATGTGGCGGACCGCAGTGAAAACGGAATCTTGCATAACAGTTATTACGTATTATGTATATTGTATAATTAGATATACGTTTAAGTGGTTTCTTTTTGTTCGTTTACTTTTGATTTATTTAAAATATTAAATTAATTAAACCAACTGATGTATCTAAAAGGATTCATTACGAATTTAAGGGTTAATACGCCATTTTCAGAAGAAAAAATGTATAGGCCTAACTAGAATAATTCAGATCTACAAATATTTTATCATACAAAGAATTTAAGTTTCATAATGGAGAGTACTTACATAATAATAGACGACTTGTTTAGAAATAAGTAATTTATTCAATTGGGCACCGTTTTGTTTGCTTAAATCAATGAAAGCCATGAGTCATTTATGTAAATATTCTTCTTCTCGCTCTGTATGATAGCCGTGATATACATGGATGTAAAAATAGGGCTCATAACTTTTGACAATTGAAAATAAGTTAGATTCAAATATGGCTGTTCTTTTAATTCATCAATAATTATGTCGTCTATGAAGCGATACTAAGTAGCAAATATCATTGTTTCCTCAAGCGCAGGCAGATCTAACAAGTGTTTTTCCACGTTTCTCAAATCCAGGCCAACTGTATTTAATGTTAATACAGTAAAAGCTCCTTATAAATGCCATATGTGAAAAACATATTATTAACAGAGTAAATTGTGCAAGGAAGGCGATTAGATCCCTGAATAGTCTTTTATGGACTATTCAACTCATGCCCTAAATGGGAGTCAGTGACCAATCACATTTCAATGATTTTTGATTTACAAACAATCATAGTCGTGTTTCGCCTAAAATTTACCAACTAAAGTTTATCATAATAAAGAAAGCACCTCATTTTTAATATTCTGAATAGGTCATAGCATTATTTTGCAGTGACTGACTCTCTAAGAAATACGGCTACCAGATTGTGTGTATATATATATATATATATATATATATATATATATATATATCCGGGTTCGAATCCCGTCCAGGCATTTATTTTTCTTATCATACCATATATTTATACATATATATATATATATATAGTGCATGAATGTCAGCAGAAAGCGCATGTGAGAGATAATATAAAAGCATTTGTAACAATTGGTTATACCACAAAAAAAACACTTTTTGCATTTCCTTAAACGAATTATTTTCCAGGAGATGACGTTGCAGAAAAATATAATTGACATATTTACATCATAGGACATCAGAAATTAATTAATACCTATATCATTGGTTATAAATTTCTCCAATAGGGTGCATTCTTACAACATTGCGATCCTTTGGCAATATATAATATTATGATCTGGTTGCAGTGATGATCAAAAGAAGCAAATGAAGCGTACCAAACGTTTCTCATTTGTCTTCAAACATCGCCGTTTACATTAACTATAAATATATTTAAAAAAATAATTATAGTTAAATAATGATTTGTGACTACACAGTTTAATTTTATTCGTTAAATAATCCTAACAAATGCCACTCTTGATTTTCAAATTCTCTAGATAAATACATTCCTCATTTCGTGAGTCGTGAATTTATCGATAATTTGGAAATCACTCGTCGCATTTCTTATGAATAGAACCATCCATTCCCTATGCCTTCTCTATAAAATATTACACACATCATTGCCTTATTATTTATCACACCGCTTCACTAGACTCTCTGATACACATAAATTAGATACCCGATCGCTTGAGCACATTGTCCTTTATATCCCTCCTCATCACACTGCCTATTATTCGAAATCTCTTACAGTTTCTCTTGCTGGAACACGGAACTCCCTACCACCCTATGCCAGACTACCAAACTTTACCATCTTTCAGAAACAAATCGAAAATAAAATTATTAACAGAAACAACTCACTAATATTTTTTAATAATTAATCTTTTTTTTCATTATTTAATAAAAATAGTATTACCTAATGCCTTGTATAATAAAGCGATAGATTAATTCATTGCAGTTTATTACTTTCTTTGTATTTTTTCTTTTCTTTTTATGATAGTAGATTCGAGCTGTTATTCCTTTCTGTATACATTCTATCATTAGTTTAATTTTAATTGTATATAATTTTATTGCATTATTAGACATTATTTTCATTATTATTCAATTTGACAGATAATTAATTGTTTAATATGTACTACTATTGTAATTTTTTGTATTTAAATGTAACAACTTAAAATGGTTTATTACATATGTATGATGCATTTAAATCATGCTTCAGTCGATTCTAATGGAACAAAATGACTGAACATCTCGAGTATTCTGTTGCTGTGTCGCCATCTAAATTATAGAACACAAGCCTGGCAAACCTAGTCTAGTGGTAAAAAACAGTTATTTTAAATGTATTTCACAAGTTCAGTGAAAAACTTCACCAGCTATCTTGTAATCTAACCAATTCAACGATAACATGTCTTATATACTTCACACGTGATCCCCGTCAATGTGACAGTAATTGTGGCGCGAATGGCGGAAGGATACAATTGGCGTTTGTTTATGTTAGGATTACTGTAAGAGCGGATAAGGTATAGTAAAGTAGTTAGTCAGCTGATCAAAAGCTGTGATTCGATACCGGTTCTTATAGTGGCTCTACCGTAAGGGGATTTTTGGTATTAAATGTTCTTTTTATAATTTTAAAAAAAATTTGTCGCAGTGTATTTCCTCGTGACTATTTAACTCATTCTCCAAATGGGAGTCAATGACCAATCACGTTACAATGGTTTTTGATTTACAACCAATCACAGTCGTGTTTCGCCTAGAATTTACGAACTAAAGTTTATCATAAGTAATGCCACGAGTGATTTCCAAATTATCGATAAATTCACGACTCACGAAGTGAGGAGTGAATTTATCTAGAGAATTTGGAAATCAAGAGTGGCATTTGTTAGGAGTATTTAACGAATAAAATTAACTGTTTACTCACAAATCATTATTTAACTATAGTTATTTTAAAATATTTATATATTTAATGTAAACGGCGATGTTTGAAAACAAATGAGAAACGATAGGTACGCTTCTACTGCTTCTTTTGTTTATCACTGCAACCAGATCATACTATTTATTGCCAAAGGAACGCAATATTGTAAGAATGCTCTCTAGTGGAGAAAAAATGAAACACATCAATCTGTATATTAATTCATTTTTGATGTCGTATGATGTAAATATGACAATTATATTTTTCTCGATTATTACCTGGGAAAAAATACATTTAAGAAAGTGCAAACAGTGGTTTCTTTTTTTGGTGGTATAATCAATTGCTACAAATGTTGACATGTAAGCACTATTATATACAATCTGGTAGCCGTATTTGTTATAGGCTCAGTCACTGCAAAATAACGGTCAGACCTGTTCAGAATATTAAAAAGGAGGAGCTTTGTTTAATATATGATAATCCTAACACTGATAAATATTTCGTGAAACACGACTCTGATTGGTTGTAAAACAGAAATCATTGAAACGTGATTGGTCATTGACTCCCATTTGGGGCATGAGTTAAATAGTCATAATAAAGAAGCACCTCCTTTTTAACATGCTGAACAGGTCATAGCATTATTTTGCAGTGACTAGCCCACTAAGCAAAATACGGCTACCAGATTGTGTGTGTATGTATATGTGATATGAAAAGAAAAATGAATGCTTGAGTCGGGATTTGAACCCGAGTCTCTAAACTCTGTACGTTTAGCGCTCTAACCAACTGAGCTACTCAAGAATTCCAACACAAACATATATTTTTCTTATATATGTAGTATTCTCAATTCACACAAGAGGTAGTGGGAATTCGTTCCAACACCATCTAGTGGCCAACATAACAGTTAAGCAATTTTTAAAGAGAATATTTACTTTATAGCAGTAACGCTTGTATAGTTAGATGTTATAACTATATTTTTGACATTTGGCAATGAAGGCAATATATATATATATATATATATATATATATATATATATATATATATATATATAGTGCATGAATGTCAACACACACCGCATGCGGGAGTTAATATAAAAACATTTGTAGCAATTGATTATACCACCAAAAAAAGAAACCACTGTTTGCACTTTCTTAAATTTATTTTTTCCCAGAAAAATATAATTGTCATATTTACATCATAGGACATCAGAAATGAATTAATATACAGTTTGATGTGTTTCATTTTTTCTCCACTAGAGTGCATTCTTACAATATTGCGTTCCTTTGGCAATAAATAATATGATCTGGTTGCAGTAACGAACAAAAGAAGCAAATGAACCGTACCAACCGTTTCCCATTTGTTTTCAAACATCGCCGTTTACATTAAATATATAAATATTTTTAAATAACTATATTTGAATAATGATTTGTGAGTAAACAGCTTCATTTTATTCGTTAAATAGTCCTAACAAATACCACTCTTGATTTCCAAATTCTCTAGATAAATTCACTCCTCACTTCGTGAGTCGTGAATTTATCGACAATTTGGAAATCACTCGTGGCATTACTTATGATAATGTTTCGTATATATTTACTGATACGCCAGTAGTGCGTCATTCACGTAACCTGTTTCGTTCCGGCACGAACAATGTGTCGCTTTCCAATTCGTGTTTGTAAACCTTCTTTATCATCCTCAGTCAGTCACTTTTCTTCTTTCCTATATAACATTAACGCTAACCCAAGTTTCATAAACATGTATTACAGACCTGATTTTCCAGTAATGACAAAATTGCTATAATATCATAAAAAAATATTTATGTTACTTTTGGCGTTACGAACTTCATTTGTATCTCCCGATACAACTACACATTGCCAAATCATCTTCAGCACCATTTCTGGATATCTGTTTTATCTGATCTATCTAGAGCTTTCTGGATATCAACCCTTGATTGAAATCGAATGCTTCGTAGAGGTTCTTCGATGTTTGAGAATGAGTTACAGTCAATAAGGGCTCCTGCCTGGTGAATTTAGTGGATGTTCGAGTACTTCCCAATTCCGCGTTCTAAACAAATTCTACTGAACATATTTTTAGTGCGGTTTTACTTACTAAATGTGAGAAACAGTGAATGTATTCAGAAAATATTGCTATTTCGAGACTTTCATTATTAAGATTTATACAGCAGAGACAGCTCAACAATATGCTACATGATTACAACTGTCACCACTAGGATCGCTGATTTACATTGTGTCATTAGTAGTAAGTATTAATCTATTTTAGGTATGATACAGTAAACCTTGTTCAAAGCGGAATCGCATGGGACCATTTTTTATTCACATTAGATAAAATTCCGCATTATAAAAAAATATTAACCAATCTTTGATTACGATGCACCGTATATGTCTTTTTACATACCTTGTATTAATTGTAGTTCCGCTGTCGTTGGAAAGTGAAGTACGAGTGATTTCGACGGTAACGCGAGAAAATAATGTCCGTTTCGTCAGCGTTAAAAATGTCTCTTAGGTGCGTACCCTGAAATTAAAGTATGCAGTTTCGGTTTCCACTCACTAACTATACTTTCGTCCACATCCTTTGATTCCCCGCAAATTTCGTTCCACACTACATTGTGTCGTCTTTTAAAGCTATACAGCCAACCTGAAGATGCCTTGAAATCGTTATTCTTTAGGGATATAGCAACAGCTAGAGCTTGACTTTGTAGCATCGGTCCGAAAATTTGAAGATGTTTTTATTGTGCACTTGTAAAACACTCCCACACTACTTCGTTGATTTCTTTATTTATTTTATTTATTTATTTTGCTTTTCTCTTGTTTGATCATCTCCTTGCATCCATTATTTTTTCTTTGTGTTTTAAAATCTCATAAACTTGGGTATTTCCACATTTAAATTTAGTCATTATTTCGCGTACTGAGAGTTTGTTTTTCTTTATCTTCAATCACTTTCACTAATTTATTTAAAGACAATGATACATACGATTTAGTCATCATTATTCCGAAAATTCAGAACGCTACCTGTGAGAGTTACGTACACAATCGGTCTCAGATCTTTTTATTTATTTATTTCTTCAAAGGCCCCAAAGAGCAAGATTGCTCATGTTAAGGGGCAATAAACAAAAAATAATGGCCATGAAACAATTAACAATAAAAACAAGAAAACAAAATCAGGCATCAGTTTAAGTAATACAAACTACTATAGATGCATAATATATATATATATATATATATATATATATATATATATAAAATACAATATTCAAACAGGATAATAATAATAATAATAATAATAATAATAATAATAATAATAATAATAATAATAATAATAATAATAATAATAATTAAATTAACAAAATTAACTAAGAAAGCAATGAGAAAAAATATGTTTAATACAATTAGAAAAATGTTCAACATTTCTGAAATGTTGATATTCAATAGGTAAGTTATTGTAATGGTTTATTAATGCATAACGAATCCCTATTATACCATATTTTGTTGAGAAACTAATATCTTTGTGTAATAAAGTACAACCTCTAGTATAATAATTATGTATATCTGTATTATATATTTTTAATTAAACATTTTACAGTACACTGGTTATTTGTAAGGGCAGATGCCACACGCCAAATATTTGTTAAACGAACCTGTACTTCCCATAACGGGTGTGCAGTAAGGCCGAAAGAAATTTTCAGAAAGAAAATCTACTGCACCAGGTAGCAGGAATCATCCCTTATTGCTATTTCGCCTAACGGGAATTCAATAAAATGGAAACTAATTTACTTCTCTCTCAGTCTTTCCGCCTTATAAACATTTTTTCGTGAATTGTGTAGAAATATCCTTCCGTTTCCGCGTTGGACAGATTCCGTTTTATGCAAAAAATACTGTACACGTAAAATTACTATTATTTTGCCGGGACCAATAAATTTGTTCACATTGGACAGATTTCCGCATAAACAAGTTTTACTGTATATAATTTTCCAAAGAAACTTCCTACTAAGTTACGCATAGCATTCATGACATCTTTAGACAAATAAGTGTTACTAAATTAACTTGGTCCAGTAACTCCTAACAAAGGAGAGACTAATGCCCAACATTGGACTGTTACAATATTGTAGATTCTACTTGACTATTTAACTCATGCCCCAAATAGGAGTCAATGACCAATCACATTTCAATGATTTTTTATTTACAACCAATCACAGTCGTGTTTCGCCTCGAATTTATCAACTAAAGTTTATCATATTAAAGAAAGCTCTTTCGTTTTAACATTCTGAATAGGTCATAGCATTATTTTGCAGTAACTGACACTCCAAGAAATACGGATACCAGATTGTATACGTAGTGCATGAATGTCAGCAGATAGCGCATACAGGATATAATATAAAAACACTTGTAGCAATTGATTATACCACCAAAAAAGAAATCGCTGTTTGCACTTTCTGAAACGAATTATTTTCCAGGATATGACGTTGCAGAAAAATATAATTGACATATTTACATAATAGGACATCATAAATTAATTAATACCTATAATGTTGGTTATGAATTTCTCCACTAGGGTGCATTCTTAGAATATTGCGAACCTCTGGTTGCAGTGATGAAGAAAAGAAGCAAATGAAGCGTACCAATCGTTTCTCGTTTGTTTTCAAACATCGCCGTTTACATTAAATATATAAATATGTTAAAATAACTATAGTTAAATAATGATTTGTGAGTAAACAGCTTAATTTTATTCGTTAAATAGTCCTAACAAATGTCACTCTTGATTTCTAAATTCTCTAGATAAACTCACCCTCACTTCGTGAGTCGCGAATTTATTGATAATTTGGAAATCACTCGTGGCATTACTTATGACTATTTAACCCATGCCCCAAATGGTCGTCGATGACCAACCACGTTTCAATTAATGTTGTTTTACAATTAAAGTCATGTTTCGCCTCGCTTATTATCGATTTATATTTATCTATTTATCAGTTTAACGTTTTTTGAAAGGAGTTGGCACATCAAAAGTCTCTGCAATGCACAATAGCACGCATTTCCCGAATTGAGCCTATGTTTAATTCCTTTGTGCATCTCATTCCTATTTGTGATTGTTGTTCCTAGGTATTTTAATTCAGCCACTTTCTCAAAATGTCCCTCATTTGTCATTATCTGTCCATTTCCACTATATAATGTATTTCTACGTGTGACCATTTATTTAGTTTTATTGATATTGAGTTCCAGTCCTAATTTCTTAGAAAATTTTACCCCAGTGGAACCCATGTCCGCATTTCTTAATAGTAGAGCTGCAAAGCATAGCATGAAAATGCTATGATTTCAGTGAAGGATCTGCCCTAGGGCAGAACACCATAGAATAGAATACAGAATGAAGTTCCAAACAAGCATTTGTCCAGAACACCGAGAAAAAAAGAAGAGAGAGGTTAGTCGGCCGAGGGATTTGATCCCAGAACATCTGGAACGCGACTCCCAAACGCTAGTGTCTCTATAACTTTTATTTGGTTTAATTCTGTTTCTGCTAAGAATGTAACTATGTAGCCAGGCGCAATATCGTACAATTAGGAAATTTACTTTGGGTGATTTGCATATCGGAGATGTCTGAGAAGCAGACCAGTCCCCTCTTTATAAGGCACGACCTTGAATTTTTCTCAACGGAAATATTCCACTGACCTTGGTCGGTCTCGAACCCGCGAACGTAACGTAGTATAATGCTATAACGTACCATTGAGACGAGTAAATTGTAGATTTTTAATGGAAAAATTAAGAAGTCGGAGTATATATAGTATCACATGTATGAGAGAGCAAAATAGTTACAATTGAAACTAGGACGTGAGGAGAGGAGAGCCGACGATACAACTCAGTTGACACTTGTTCACACATTCAGTTTATACTTGTGCAGTCTTGCGGCCACAGCTTATGGAAAACGCGCATGCTCATATTGTGTACACTTATTAGAGGTAAGTCCATTTCATCAACAAGTTAGATAACATTAAAGATAAACACATTGGATAATCAAAAGATTAATTTTTGGAAAGAATTGAAATCGTCAAAGAAGCAGAGAATAAAAATGTGTTAAATGTATATACACTAATAAACAAAGCCCCCTATTATAAATATATCAATAATTTCAGTATCAAGAATTTTCTTGAAGATGAAGCATGACTTCAAAAAGCTTTGAATTTTAACAATATAACGAAGATTATAACAGAAATCATTATATAATCAATTGAGTTGGGGTTTACTTGATGAAAATCCATATCTATTAGTTAAATAAAAATAAAACTTAGTTTTATTTCATTTTCATATTTATTAAGGTGTAATTCAGTGACAGCTGTTTCGGTACACTGTACCTTCTTCAGACATGTTAACAAATTATGAATTGTGTTCCAACTGAAGAAGGTAGAGTGTACCAAAACTGCTGTCACTGAATTATATCTTAATAAATATGAAAATCAAATAAAACTAAGTTTTATTTTTATTTAATTAATAAATGATTCTAGTTGAGGACAACTGTGTTATACAAGATACAAAAATCTTTATAATTGAAATAACTCGTCATTAGTTGTCCATTTCCACTATACAATGTATAGTGGAATTTCGAAGAAACTAAGTTATTGAAGCTGTTCCCATGGAACGATTTATGAAAACATATATATGTTTACATAACTTCACCGCTCATACTCGGTAAACGCCGAAATATACCTTAACAATATATATATATATATATTTTCAATGTTTACACACATTTCGTGCCTAAAGTTTATTTTCCTTCTCCACTCGTCTTTATCCATCCACTCAATTTCCTCCAGTCCTCTTGTTCTCATTCCAGTTCTTATTTCTTGCATCCACGAGTTTCGAGGTCTTCCTTTCCTTCTTCTTCCATATGGACATAATTCCAATGTTTTTCTGGATAACATTTATTTTTGCATTCGTCGTACATGCCCATACCAATTTAATTGCTTGTATCGTATATAATCTACTATTGAATATATAATATTACTTTTTTCTCGTATGACAGCATTTCTTATTTCCGGAAACGGACCACAGCGAAAACTCTATGTGTTTAATTATATAAGACCTAAACCTGTGACTCGAACTTATCATTCCTTGATAATGGCATGTGGGATCATGCCGAAACGTCGGAGGTGGTCAGAGGCCGAACTTGAATCCAAGAAAACTTTCTTATCCATATATATAGGACTTTATTAGACTAAAAGTAAGATACATACAATGCTATTTACAAATATGGATCGCACGGGCAGCAAGCCGTACGTGCTGTTGACAGTCCGTTACAATAAAATAGTATCTATTAGTGAGGAAAAACACAAGAGAAAACAATACATTTACATCAACTTCACTTGAAGTTTTAGACGATTCGCTTGTTCCGAATTCACAATAATTCCTTCCATGTCTTCCTACATCCCTTAATTCCTTTTGGTTTATAATGATATGCTATCTTGGGCAATTTTGTTTCTTCCATTCTATGAACATGCTCTTCCCAGCCGACGCGGTGTTGTTAAATTCTATCGTTTATTGAATATTTTTCTAATTCACTTATTTCTTCAGTCCTTATGTGGTCCAATTTTGTGCATATTTCGGTCCTTCTTAGAAAAGTCATTTCTGCACTTTGTATTCTACTCGAACTCCTCTTATTTGTTACCCAGGACTCACTGCCGTATAAAAGTACCGGTACCGCCATTGTTTTGTAGAACTTCAATCTTGTATCCTTCCTTGTTTTATGTTTTAGTGTTCTATGAATGGTGCCACATATCATTTGAAATTTTGATAATTTATTGTCTATATCATTTCTTGTTCCATATCCAGAATCTCTCATGGACAACGATCAAAGCGCGAAAAGAATAAACGATTAAGAATAATCAATTGAGTTGGTGTTTACTTGATGAAAATCCATATTTATTAATTAAATAAAAATAAAACGTAGATTTATTTGATTTTCATATTTATTATATAATTCAGTGACAGCTGTTTCGGTACACTGTACCTTCTTCAGACATGTTAACAAATTATGAATTGTGTTCCAACTGATCTAAGCAACAATACAACAATATTTATTTAATTTTTTTTAAATTTAACAAAGGGGATTCATTCAAATCAAGTTGAGAATTTAACAGTTTTTTACTACTTTTAAACTTATTAATTTCTACAGCCTCCAAAAGATCTAACTTCTTACCCTTATCACAAATATGTAAAATTTCAAAATTTGGATCGAAACAATGATTAAATTGGACATAAATGAGCTGAAGTACGAAAATTAATGTGTTTTATGTTTAGTTAAAAAAGTAAAGGAAAACATTTATATTGTAATTAATTTTCGATACCCCGTGCTGTTTACCCGGCGTTGTCCGGGAATCTAGTCACCCCGATCTTCTTGGCATAAATGACATGAAAGACAAACATTAATCTACTTCCTATGATTAGTTGAATAATTAAAATGAAAAATAATTATAAATGTATATAGTAATTATTTTAAGATTCCCCGTGCTAATTACCCGGTGTTGCCCGGGAATCTACTTTTTTCGATGATCTTCTTAGCATCAATGAAAAACAAAAATGGTTATTGTAAGTTATCCGTAAGAGATAAACATGTGCTGTCGCGGACATTTTGTAGAGCTTTTTGAGATATTCAATTCTGTGTGCATTAGTTTTGTGTATTTGTTAGGTTTAGACAGCGTAAGCCATTTAAGCGTCCAAAGAGCTACTTATTTCACTTTTTCCACTACAAGGGGCGATTTTTAAGGGTGTAGGAGTATCGGAACTCTCTTTAGCCTATGTTCATCCCGGGAATCTCCTGAACATTTTGCAAAAAGACCCATTCCAAACGGATCAACGTATGGCCGCGCATAAAGTACGAACAAACAAACAAACAAACATGTTTCTATATTAGATTAATTAGGTTACGTAAAATTATTAAGAATTAATGATAATACACGTTGTTTACATATATAAATGGTAATCTTTACTTTAGCACTCATACCTAACCTATAATTTCAATAATAGTATTATAATGTGATATAACGTAAGATTACTTAATGACAAACTAATAGCTAACAATTAACGATCACATTGCCACATTCTTAAATTGACTGTTGTCCTAGATTAGTTTAGGTGCGTAGTTTCCGAAATTATGGCTGCATTTCTCAACCGAAATCTAAACCACGACCGCCATTTTCCGATTTTTTATTGTTTTCATAACAATGGTCAGATAATTATTTTGCGTAACTGACTCTCCAACAAATACATTGAATATAACAAATGAACAGATTCCTTCGAACTACACATTTGATAATTGTGTTCAATAATTGTTTTTTAAATAATGGTTTTACTGAACTGTTTAGTAAAAAATAATAATAACCTATAATGATGCTTATAATAATAATAAGTTGGTAAGAGGCACTCGAAAGAGCATTAAGTTATAAGTTTACGATTTGTCTTTTATGAGTTCGTTCAGTGATCCTGTCCATATTCTGCATTGTTTGTAATGGTATCGCTCACACTTTTGGTCGCATATCTTGCATTCACACGAATCACTCGGTTGGTGGAATTTTGTATTTTTGCACATTTTGTGATGATATCCGTGTGTTGCTATGCCTATGATTCTGTGCCTTTGTGGTTGGTTACTTCCAGTCCACTCTCTGTTTACCATGGCATCTGAGGCGTAGAAATCTTCGTCGATCTCTTTTTCTCTCTGTTTCTTTTTTTCGATGACTTTCTTATATGGCTCCGTTGCTGGCAGTAGTATCCTTTGCCTCAGGTCCTCTAGGAAGAAGGTTTCTCTGGCTAGCATATAGGCCATTCTATTTGGTGTGTATTTGCTTGCACCTAATGCCTTTTTGATGAATCTTGGTTTTACTTTTTCTAACCTCTCCAAATCGTTGGTCGATAGTTTCTCCCATATCAGTTCTATCCCGTAGGTGACGATCGGTGTGATCACTGATGCGAATAATTTCATGGCTGTGACTAATTTTAATGGTGTGATGTCTTTGATACTGCACATAGCTCTTATAGCTGCTGCTGCTCTCTCCTGCACATGTGCGCTGAAAGACTTTGTTGTTGGCTGCAGTGTTATGCCTAAATATCTGAATTTGTTGACCATTCTTATCGGTTCTTCTCCTAGTTTTAGATTATCACTTGCCGCTGTTCTTCCTCTTGCTTATAATATACAGTTTGAAGTGTTTATTTGTTTTTCCCACTAAAGTGCATTCTTACAATATTGCAATCCTATTTGAAGTTTCTCACGCCAGATGGAAATATATAATATTATATGATCAAGTTGCTCTGGATAAACAAATTAAACATAACATCAGATTTCTGATTTATTTTTAAACATCGGCGTTTACATTAAATATATAAACATTTGAAAATAACTATATTTAAATAATGATTTTTGAGTAAACAGCTTAATTTTATTTGTTAAATAGTCCTAACAAATGCCGGTCTTGATTTCCAAATCTTATAGATGAATTCACTCGTATCTTCGTGACTTCGTAAATTTATCGATGATTTGGAAATCACTCGTCACATTACTTATGTAGATGAATATGTGATTACATAATTTAAGTACATTACACTGAGCAACAAAAAAGAATATTTTTTGTCTCAGAAAGAACATTATGTGATTCTGATAGCATTTTTTCTCCTGAATTCAAATATGATATCGGTTTTTCTCCACCACGCAAGGTTTCCGAAAGACAGGAATTTATAATTTCAAACACTTTAATATTTTCTACATTCGTAACTACACAATATTCGAACATTCGGACTCACCTAGAAAGTAAGGAATGACGATTTTCTGCTATATTTCGCCTGTGGAGCATCGCTCTTGATGGTCCAACAATAATCGGCCAACATATTAGGATTCCATTTGCCTTGATATATCTTTCCCATAGCTGAAATCTTCTGATGAAAGTATTCCCCGTTTTATTTTACAATGAACAAATGGACGAAAAAAGTTAAATAATTATTTAAATCCATTAATTGAAATTGAAATAAAAAACTGTGGGTGATGGAGAAATTCCGATTACATATTTGAAAACACGATAAAAAAAACTGCATTAAGTAGAACTATTGGTACTCATGAGACAAAAATCATGTTGACCAGTGATATTTCATCCTCTGCATAGAATATATAGCCGTCCGGTTTTAGGCATCATGCCTCGATGCATAGCTACCGAACTTGTGCTGTATTGTGTCCCTATGAAGGAAACATGTTCCCTCATGGTATTTCAGTCAGTATGGAACCGGTGTCACCCACCATCGTTACGAATTCGTGTAACTACGTGTATAATAACTAGCGGCTCCAGATTGAGAAACCAGCTATAACGGCTGGAAGACCAGACATGCTGATCACATGTCGTCCCAATACTAACTAATTATCGTCAATCCCTGCGATTAACACACGTGGATGTGAGGCCAGCAGCTGTCTAGTAGACCAAGTGCTTTCTAGACCTGTCGTGCCATATAGTTTAGTGGCCCTATTTAATTTTGGCAGAAGAGCATGTGGTACTATTATCGCCTCACTATGATGGTTGTCCGTTTATATAAAAGCGGGTGCCGCGCGACAATGCTTGACAATGGTTAACATGCGGAATTATTATAGTGGCAGTAGTCAGCATCTGTGTACTTAATTATACATATAACAGCTGCGGGGAAACGAAGCGAGCCGCTGGACAACCATCATAGTGAGGCTATAATACTGGCAGTGCTTTCCGCTGAGAGTATGCGACAATTGGGCTGAAATGTTATAATGGCCTCGTTTATCACATTCTATACTGAAAATTGAGGACCATTTTTCTAATTTTAATAAATTACATTGCTCGCAGTCCCAAGGATCAACTAAAGAAGATATACCAATGAACGGGAGAAGAACAAGAGGAAGACCAGCCAAAAGATGGATAGACAGTGAATGCACATCCAATACGTCTTCCTCCGATGAGTGATTTTGGAAATAAACAGGATGAAAATCCTACAAATTATGTTTAAGAAGAAGAAGATAAAAAGTAGAATAATTATTGTGATTTAATAACTTAAGAATTGTGGCTTCGAATTTAGAAGACTACCAAAGACTTCTGAAGAAGCTCAAGGTACACATGGGACTATCATGCCAGTGATGATGATCATGTTTTGTGCTGGAAGTGTTCGACCAATATTTCTTAAAAGAGTCAATATTTAATTCAATATTTTTTTTTTATTTTAACCCATTTTTACTTTTAAAAAATGTATAAAATCCATCCATCCATAGTAATTCTGCCCGAGGGCAGGTCTTTCACTGCAATCATAGCATTTCCATGCTATGCTTTGCAGCTTTACTAGGGAATTAAAGGTGTGGTAGCTTCCCGTTGCTTTCCACACCGTGAAGGATGATGATGATAATGATAAGGATGATGATGATGGTCGGATGATTTTCGGGGAACGTTAGGCCCTAAGCTTGCTGACATTTGTCTTACAGGTGAGGAAAAACCCCGATAAAAACCTCACCCAGAAAAACTGTCCCGATCGGGGATCAAACCCGGGCCCGCTGCGTGACAAGGCAGCACGCTACCTCGAGACCACAGCGGTGGACATGCATAAAATAAGCATATATATTTTCTCATGAAATGTGCTCTCAGTAGTTTGTATTTATTTCATAACCACAAGAGAATACGAGAAATAGAAATTCGGATTATTCTATGAACATGCTTGGATATGATAGCAGCTAACATTTCTTTTGGTGGAAACTTCCGAATTATTAAGACTTTCTTACGGTGGCATGTAATCTTTGCCTTTGCAATTTTGAAATTAAAATAAATATTTCTCAATATAGGGAAAGCAAGTAAACGCTTGTGTAACAGGCAATTCATACTTTGTTTCATTTAATAAACAAACTAATTCAATGGGAATACCGAAATCGGAGACATTTACCGCGCAGACATTTGCTGCTCTCTGTACATCCCTATTCTGACCTAATATCTTTCCAATCTTCCACGTACCATTCATTTCCCTGAAATCACGGTTATATCATTCTTCCATCTCATTCATGGCCTACCTACTACGCTCTTTACATGTAGATCTCCTACAAGAAGCTTCCATGCCCATTCTTCTTACCCCATTAGTGAAAAAAAACATGTAAAAATATGTAATTAGGTCTAAAAAAATTAGAACATTCTTAGGATTAATAATTATTCCTTCAACATTTTGGCTTATTCCTTCACGAAATTTCATTCTATGAAATTCTATCTTAAATATCCTCCATAAAGAGTTTAAAACACTAATTTACTGCCCGGAATATGTATAAATATGTAGTATGAAATGAACTTCCTTAGAAAAACAAAAGGCTGCACAAGATTTAATCGGATAAAGAATGAATATATAAAAACTGAGTTAAATAAATAAATATATATATATCCATTGAATGATAACATCAAATAATATAGAGAGAAATGGTTTACACATGTAGAAAGAATGAATGTAACAAGATTACCAAGAGCAGCATTCAACTGCAAGTCAAGAGGTTCAAGGAATGTATGAAGGCCAGTGAAAAGATGGACATAACAACTGTGAGGCGGAACAGGCAATTTTTGCTTACCCCTTGAACTGAAGAAGAAAAAGAACATGAACATGAAATATAATGGTCCTATACTGCAGCCACTGATTCTCCGGCCTTGACGTTTTCACGACAGTGTTGCCGATATGGATATTCAGTGGGAGTAGCCGCTTTATGTATGCGGTTAGCAGACATACAGCTGACAACATCTCAGCAATTTCAAACCTTACTAGCGCACTATAGCTGCGTCAAGAGCAGTGATTGGTTGTGGCAGATATCTACTCGCACTACAACTATTTCCTTATTGGCAGTAGAAGGCGAATTCTCCCTTTACTCCTCGTATAACCTAAACTTCAGAGCCGGAGATATCGTGGCTGGGGTATAGCACCATAATTCGTCAACATTTTAAGTTCTCAGACTTACACGTGCCGAGGGGAAAATAGGTACCGGTATTACTAGAAATCGGACTTCAATTATCACATACTGAACCGTATATTTTCCAAAGAATTTTGGTTTTGAATACCTTCAGTCCTGACATTTCAGTTTGCAACATTATCCGTATTTTACAGCCATGAATGATAGCTAAACTGTCTAAAGCAAACTAACTATTGTGTTCCATTATTGTCCAGTGTAAGGACACACAAACAAAGATAAGATTGTACAGAACAATAATTATAATGTAGCGGTTGTTTGGGGTTCGTCGTCACGTAGTTTACGTCACAAATAATCCACACAGATGACGTATATTTCACTTTTACTTTATTTAATTCTACAAACTTTCACTAACAATTTGTTCAAAAATGTAACTAACAACTAATCTGGATTCAATATATGGTATATCTCACACACAATTATTTCACAGTCTATGACTAGTACACTCACTACAATTTGTCCTCTCTTTGTTCACTATATTGCTGCTAATTCACAACTGACTGACTTCCTGCCTTCGTCACAGATATATAGGACAGGGCAGGGAAACTTCTAGGCCCATGGTGAAGACTATTTCGAATGGAACTTCCTCGCCACTGATCTTTCCCGAAAGTGGAACGAGATGCTCGTAGAGATCTCTGGAATGAGGTCCTAGACATTTCGATGATCTGCGCGGGTCTTTCGGTGACTTGCAAATTTATTCCGACCAATGCGAGACCCTATTCTCGCCTTTCCCGCGTAATGTAAACGTCGTAATTATGACGCGTCACAATAATAAGAGCAGAACTACAGTCTAACAACTTCTAGCAAAACTCCGGAAATATGTGAACTATTTTTCTTCTCTCTCTTTCATTCCGTGAGGCACCAGTCACTTGAGGGAGTGTATAACTTTCACAGCCAATAGAACAAATCCCTACACAATATTGCCCTAAAACGGTTTCTTCACTTCTTCTTTGAATGCATTCAAAAGAGGATCCATAACGATAGCATTGGAGCAGACTTGTCGGCCGCCATTGTTTTGTTTTATTAAGAGTAGATTAGAAAAAAAATGTCAGTGGAACAACTCGTAAATACTTAAGGAAAATCTACTGTACGTAGTCGAAATCATTCTAGCTCAGTCAGTAGCTGCTTGTGTATAATGCAGAGTTACAGGTGTCAGTAACATATGTCAGTACCGCATTGGTATATTTATATCTATCTATCTATCTATCTATCTATATATATCTATATATCTATCTCTATCTATCCATCTCTATTTATCTATCCATCTCTATCTCTATCTATCTACCTATCTATCTATTGATTTCAATTTATTTACCTATCTATCGACCTCTATCTATCGACCTATCTATCGATCTCTATCTACCTACCTGTCTATCTCTATCTATGTATCTATATATATATATATATATCTTTATCTATCTATCTCTCTATCTATCTATCTATCCATCTCTGTATGGTTCTTGTCACGAAGTTATCAGGGTATAGTTGATCTTCAGGTTTTATGTTCTAGTTACTATATTATTAGTCATTCAAAATATCTCTGCAGGCGGAAGAAATACGAAGCTCTGTTTGTTGCTACACGTGACGTCACATAAGGCAGTGTTTACTGTCAGCGTCCCACGTCCTATTCCCCTCTGCACTCATAGATAGCAGTGTCACGTGTTCTATTCCTGCATAAACACGACTGCAGTGCCCTCCGTTAACAACTGCACTTACTCCTTAAACGGGTAATAATTCCGAGCTACGTTCCATTTGTACTGTAAACAAACTTGCATGAGATATTACTCCGCCGACTCTGTCTATTGGAGGAACCGTGGTGGTACATTAACCCGCCATTTGACTGAGATGTGTACGAAACTGCCATCGATACAAACATTGTCCTTAGGCAACATTGTAATTTACGGGAAATAAGACTGAATACAAGGGTAAGATGGTACCAATAATTAGGAACTTCTTCCATATATGTTTTTTTTATTTATAACAAAAGTTCAATATATGCATATCTAATCAGACGTTTACGCTTTTTCAAAGATGCCGATAGATATCCTTTACTTGCAATTTCATTACGAGCAGAATATATGCTCCATGCTGACTCACCAGTAAATTCTTCTGTCATTTTTACCATAACGTCAGTGGCTAATGTAGGATATTTTTCACCAAATTGTTTAAAAACATTCAAAATGATTAATTTCTCTACGCTTTTCAAATGGTTTCCCCTTCTATGTTTTAAGAAATTCTACAGAAATCTGCCATTTTGAAACAACTGACATCCCAACATACTTTGCACTGTGCATGCGTAAGAATAAAAATTGCTTATTTAATCGATTAAAATTTTAATTATATATTTTAAGATTCTCCCACATAACTTATACAGACATGTGCTAGATAATTTGCATATTATTGTTATTTCTTTATTTCGATGTTAAAGAACGAATTGCATTTTCTTACACGCTCAAAAGTAAAACCATTATTCGACTAGTGAAAATATAGTCACACATCTGTTTTTTTACATTATAATTGGAACTTAGCTCGGAATAGATAAAGGGTTTTTGTTTTAATTTTGTTTTATTCTACTTAATTTTCATGTTAAGGATATCTTGAGGTAACAATTAGAACATAGATATGATATCTGTACCTGTCACTAGAAGCGAACATCAATCATGCAATGCCAATCATCCCAACGTCAAATAACGGAACTCACATTTTCTATATTTGAATAATTATAATGTTAATATTATTTTACTTTTTAACATGGGTTGTAAACACTATATATATTAATCTCCGATATAC
The DNA here is from genome assembly GCA_030220185.1 of Diploptera punctata. Taxonomy (NCBI): domain Eukaryota; kingdom Metazoa; phylum Arthropoda; class Insecta; order Blattodea; family Blaberidae; genus Diploptera; species Diploptera punctata. The sequence goes on along the minus strand of JASPKZ010007250.1, from coordinate 589,842 downwards.
ACTAAGAAAGATAGCAGCTGATAAAAATAGGCCTAAGAATATATGTTTTTAACAGAACAAAACCATATAGTAAAAACAACTATTATGTACGCCGTAGCGTAGTGGTTAAGGCACTGCGCTATGAGCCGTTGGTCGAGGATTCGAGTCCCGGTGGGGTCAGGATTTTTAAACTGACCCAAACCTTTTGGCGGCACTATGGTCCGGGTCGACTCAGCCTCTAACGAAAATGAGTACCAGACGCCTGTTCTGGGGGTAAAGGCGGCCGTCATGCAGGGCTGACAATCCGGCTGACATAAAAGTGCTGATTGTCTAGAAAAAGTGGGAGCCTTAACCTCCTACTACCCCAAGGGCCTCCGGGCCTGGTAGTGGGATTACTTTACTTTACAATAGTATTCCTACAACCAATTCTAAATTTTACTCCTTCATACATCCCTATTCTCTGCATCACTCCCTGCTAATCCTCTCGACAACATACTCCTATGCGGTCCCACTCTCATTTTGGTCTCTCCTTTCTTCTGTTGCCCTCCGCTTCAAAATGTATTATAATCTTATGTATCCTGTCATCTGACATTTTCTTTACGTGGCCAAACCAATTCAGTTTTATTTCTTCAATAACAGTAGAACATCTCAGTGTGTCATAATAATAATAATAATAATAATAATAATAATAATAATAATAATAATAATAATAATAATAATAATAATAATAATAATAATAATAATCTTCCTTCCAAGTATTAGGCCAAGGCCTGTTACGATCCTAGAGAAAATTTTCCCCCCAGCGTTTCATAGGACGGCCCAGAGATCTTCGTCCTCTTGGTATATAATTATAAACAGCTTTGGGGATCCGATTTGAACTCATTCTTTCAGGTTGGTGTTTCCAATTTAGTTGGTACTGTTTAATATATTCCAAAATTGGCGTAGTCTTCAATTCTTTTAAGATATCGGTGTTCCTTTTCCGATCCCATCTGGTGTAACCCGCTATTCTGCGCACGAATCTCATTTCACAAGCCGTTATTCTGCTTTCATGTTGTCTTTTTTTAGTGTCCATGCTTCACTACCATAGGTCAACACTGGTCTAGCCAAAATATATAAACGTAATCTGGTGATTTTTTGTACAAGGGATGGTTTCATAAGTTGATTAATAATTCCCAAACTTTTATTATAACTAGTAATTTTTTCAGGGATATCCTTTTCATCCCAGATAGAGAGATAATATCCAAGATATTTAAATTGATTAGATCTCTCTAAAATTTTATTCTGGAGACAGATTTTACTTTGTATGGGGTCCTTCCCATGAAATGCCACAATTTTAGTTTTGTTAATTGATATTTCCATATTAAATTTGGCACCTATTTTTTGTAAATTATAAATTGATCGTTGCAAATCATTTTCGGAAAGTGCCAGAAGAGCTAAATCGTCTGCAAAAAGAAAAGCATCGACTTTGAGGTTCCTATTGATGGGTATATAATAATAATAATAATAATAATAATAATAATATATAATAATAATAATAATAATAATAATAATAATAATAATAATAATAATATTAATAATAATAATAATAATAATAAATATTTAGCATTAGAGAATCGCATTCGAGAAGTCCCGGATTAATATTTCGGTGCCGAACAACCTTAGATTTCCTTCAATCTTCAAGGCAAATAGAGGATTGAAATTTCACTACCAGGGTCCATTTTACTATAATCTGTTTACACCCGTACATCTCTACTTGGGACAAGGGTGCTTCATTGCGGAATTACTTAACCGAGCAAATTTAGTTACCCTTATTTCAGAGCCGGTATGAGTGAGTGAGAAAATGGTTACCTCTTTGTCTCAAAGAGACACCTAGTAGGTAAATAAGGTATTAATAGGATGGAAGATGCCATTTAAATTTTGCTCATAGGTTTTAATTTAAGCTTAAGGTTCTTTTTCGAACCCACATATTTTCAGACCCAGACCCAAGACCCTCTCTTCACCACCATCTTCTTCTTCTTCTTCTTCTTCTTCCTTTGGCTCTACGGTCCTCTAAGAATCTTGGCCTCCTTAATAACATCTGCCCATTCTTCTCTATTTCTAGCTTTCTGTCTCCATCTCATTATCAGTTGTCTTAAGTCTTTCTCAACCCTACCTAACCATCTTAGTTTCTGTCTTCCAACCTTTATTCTTCCTTCCGGTTTCCCTTCTAAAATATTTCTTGCACCTCTTTCTTGCTCTTTCTGTCTCCATCTCACCGTCAGTTGTCTTAAGTCTTCCTCGACCCTATCTAACCATCTTAGTTTCTGTCTTTCAACCTTTCTTTTTCCTTCCAGTTTCCCTTCTAAAATCTTTCTTGCACCTCTTTCTTGCTCCATCCGCAACACATGTCCTACCCATTCCAGTCTCTTTCTTCTAATATTTCCTAACAGATCTAAATCCCTACAATTCCTTCAAAAGATCATCTGACAGGACTCATTTATTGAATGTTTTAATTATAAAAGTCCATAGACTCCTGCCAGGCTTGAATCCTCGATCTTCGAGACCAGAAGCAGAGAAATTAACCCCTTGACCACCGAGGCCAATGTTTCATCATAATAACACCATTAAAATAAAATAAATAAATTACTCATTTCTTTAGAAAAAACAGCATAAACACAACAATAAAAATCCTATAAATAAGAATGAAATAAAAATAAGTTAAAAATAAGCAAGTTAATAATTTAAGCAGATGTTTACAACCGGTTAATTGTGGTTGCAAAGTTCACCATTGTGTGTGAAGATTACAGAGACCCACTCATTAAGTACTTTGTTATGGTGAAGAATCGTAGTGGAAACAAGAGAATGTAGGTGAAACAGGTGTTTAGTGACATAACCCAGTGTAACAATCAGCAGTGCCTTCTGCGTAAACTTAATTAATGATGGAATGACCTTGGTACTGGACGGTAAATATCTTTGTTTAACGTTGTTCTTTTAACTACCCAGTTTATTACCTTTGAAATTTAAATCTGACCGTGAAAATACCGATTAATTTTACTTAGAGGCCTATTTATCAATCTTGAGGTTCTTTCATGTGTCTCAATTTACGAGGCGGGACCTACTGTAAATTACTTCCCTTCCGAAGGTGTTTTTAAAGATCGTTGTTTAATAACGTCGTAGCGTAGTGGTTAAGGCACTGAGCTACAAGCTGGAGGGTCGAGGGTTCAAGTCCCGTTGGGGTCAGGATTTTTAAACTGACCCAAACCTTCTGGCGGCACCATGGCCCTGGGGTCGACTCAGCCTCTGACTGAAATGAGTACTAGACGCTTGTTCTGGGGTAAAGGCGGCCGTCACGCAGGGCTGACACCCGGCTGACATAAAGTGCCGATTGTCTAGAAAAAGTGGGAGCCTTAACCTCCTACTACCCCAAGGGCCTCGTGAGGCCTGTTGTGGGATCACTTTACCTTTGTTTAATAACGTTATCAAATATATTATTTGTTATTATAGGTAATTAACTTTACCATGAGTGAATAATAATAATAATATAATAATAATAATAATAATAATAATAATAATGTTTGTTTGTTTGTTTGTCTAATGCCACTAGGTTGTCTTCTATGACATTTCTGGCTTTCTCGTCTGGCATTGGTGGAATTGTAATGCATTTGTTAGGTTTCTTAGGTTGGGGCACCTGGAAGGCGGAGTTGCATTACCCTGATGATATGATGGGTGATAAATGATAATGAAGGGCCAGGAGAGTCCTTAACCTAAACTTAACTTAAATTCCAGACCATGGTCAATTCCCTTTAAGAAAAAAATGTCCATGGTCTGACCAGGAATCGAACCCGGGACCCCATGAATAGTAGTCAGTAACGCTGACCACAAGGCCATGAGGCTGGTCATAATAATAATAATAATAATAATAATAATAATAATAATAATAATAATAATAATAATAATAATAATAATGTTTTATTTTAGCTGGCAGAGTTAAGGCCATAAGGCCTTCTCTTCTACTCAACCAGCGAATAGTAAAAGTATACAGAAATTACATACTTATTAAAATTTTGAAATATTATTAAAATATAGACAAAAAAGGTAATGGGGATGTGGTCCAAAATTAGCTAATACTAACAAAATACGGAATAAAATAAAATTAATATAATATAAAATTAAATTAAGTAGGTAAAGCTTCCTAGATGAAGGAAGATGGTTTATAGATAGATACAAAATGCTGACTATAGTTATAACTAACTAACTCACTGGCACTATCGAACGCGTAGGTTCATGGCCGCGCGGGCATAAGCTCTCCATACCCTGAGCTAATGTTTTCCAATCATTCCCTGTATAATCGACTTCCCTAAAATCATAGAAAATGTTATTCTCCCACCTCATTCTTGGTCTACCAACTGGGAGTTTTCCCTCTGGTTTTCCTACAAGAAGCTTCCATGCACGACTTTCATTCCCCATTCGTGCCACATGTCCTGCCCATCGCAGTCTACGAGACTTAACTGTTCTTATTATATCTGGCTTCCTATAGAGACCATGTAGTTCACTGTTATGTAAGTCTTCTCCATTCACCTGCCTGGTCATCTCTTTTTGGTCCAGAAATTTTCCTAAGTTGTTACACAGTTAATATTTTAATTGTGTTGAACTTAAGATATCAGTTAATATGGATTTAAATCAACACTTTTGAAATTCATATTAAAGCACCGTTGAGGTTATGTAATAAGATGTTAATTATATATTTTTTTTTACCTGGTAAGTCAGTCGTCCTCAACTAAATTATTAAACTTCTTCACGTTATTCTAATATGGAGGCCTTTCGAAAACAATATTTTATCTTCTGCGTTTTAACTGGAACTGATGGTGTTATCTAGGTTGTATGTCTGCGGTTATGTTCTCGTTGAGTAGATCTTTATTCCTTGCTTCTTTTAGAATCTCTATGCCTTCAAGGATGCTAATTCTATTATTGTATTTTCTGTGTAGTATTGACATAGAGTTATCGATTTTTTCTAGCTGACTTACCAGGTAAAAAAAAATATAATTAACATCTTATGGATTTAAATAATGATTTGGTCTACCATCTCGAAGCTGGCCTCGTACCCATACCTGCATTTTACAGAGATAGTAACTAGAATAAGGGTGAGATTTGGTCAGCATACAGGCGCTACAGCCGAGCTTCTGAACTTTCGGTTCCGACAATGCCAGTTAGCTAGTTTGTCTAATTTTAAATTTGTATGAAAGCCAGAGGAAGTAAAAAATCCCCTTGTCCTTGATTAAGTATAGGTGTCATCAGTGAATTGTCAGTTTATTGAAATGGTAATGGTATTGAGAGAATCTATTCGGCCGTGAGTTTGTGTTGCGCAATACGTCACCAGTTGTTAATCCAATCAGAGAGCCTTATTATGTTATAAATCCACCCGTCACACTTTGACGCTTGTAATGGCAACTTCCTCGCCCCATGGCGAACAAGGTCGCCCCATATTTTCAGAAATCAATCAAATTTAATTAATAACGAGTACAGTAGATTGTCAGCAGAGACAATTTCTTGTGGGTTTATTACTTATGGAGACATGGTTCAATTTGATCGCCGATCATCCTATCATGTAGACGATAACATTTTAAAAAATGTAATATGTTTCATTGGTGTATTACCATTATTATCATAAGTAATGCCACGAGTGATTTCCAAATTATCCATAAATTCACGACTCACGAAATGAGGAATGTATTTATCTAGAGAATTTGGATCGATAAATTCACGACTCACGAAGACTCACGAATTTATCTAGAGAATTTGGAAATCAAGAATGGCATTTGTTAGGACTATTTAACGAATAAAATTAAGCTGTTTACTCACAAATCATTATTTAAATATATTTATTTTAAAATATTTATATATTTAATGTAAACGGCGATGTATGAAAACAAATGGGAAACGTTTGTTATGTTTCACTTGTTCATCACTGCAACCAGATCATATTATTTATTGCCAAAGGATCACAATATTGTAAGAATGCACCGTAGTGGAGAAAAAAAATTAAATACATCAAATTGTATATTAATTAATTTCTGATGTCCTATGATGTAAATATGTCAATGATATTTTTCTGGAACGTTATTACCTAGGAAGTAATACGTTTAAGAAAGTGCAAACAGTGGTCTCTTTTTTTTTTTGTATAATCAATTGCTACAAATGTTTTTATAGTATGTCCCGCAAGCACTATCTGTTTACATTCGTGCACTATATATATACAATCTGGTAGCCGTATTTATCAGACCCAGTCACTGCAAAGTATTGCGTCTGGCCTATTCAGAATGTTAAAAAGGAGGAGCTTTCTTTAATATGATAAAGTTATTTGATAAATTCCAGCTGAAACACGACTGTGATTGATTGTAAATCAAAATTGATTGAAACGCGATTGGCCATTGCCTCCCTTTTGGGGCATGAGTTAAATAGTCACTATTATTATTATTATTATTATTATTATTATTATTATTATTATTATTATTATTATTATTTATTTGTTCTTTCCTAGTCAATAATATTTGTGTAACCTATGCCTATTATTGTATTATTAATCAACATGTATATAATTCATCATTTTTATTATAATTGTGTATAACCCTGGTGAAGTGGAGGAGAAGACCTTACGGTCTTAACTCCATCAGGTAAAATAAATACAGTAAATAAAAAATATATACGTTTCCCTGCTAACCCTTATTCACTGGTACTATCGCACCCTTAGGTTTATGGACATAAGCTCTCGATACATCCTTATCAGACTTAATGTTTTCTAATCATCCCCTATGTAATCTACTTATTTTAAACCATGGTTACTATAATTCTTCCGCCTCATTCTTGGTCTACCTACTGGGCGCTTTCTCTCTGGTTTTCCTATAAGGAGTTTTCATGCCCCTCTATCATTCACCATTCGTGCCATATGTCCTGCCCAGCGCATTCTACGAGACTTAACTGTTCTTCTTAAATCTGGCTTCCTATAAAGACCTTGCAGCTCATTATTATATAGTCTTCAACATTCACCTGTATGTTCATCTCTCTTTGGTCCATTTTTTTCTAAAATCTTTAATCTCAAATACTCGTAATCTACCTTCTTCCCTTAAAGTAAGAGTCCATGTTTCACATCCATATAATATAACTGGGAGAATAACAGTTTTACATATTTTCAGTTTAACGTTTTTTTGTGAGAAGTTGGGACAACAAGATTCCCCATAATGCATAATACCCCCCCCCCCATTTCCAGAATTGAGCCTATGTTTAATTTCTTTGGGCTTCTCATTCATATAGGCATATTAATGTAAATTTTTGAGAGAATTTGTGATCATAGGTACTTGTTATGCTACTTTTATTAAACTTGCCTATATATATATATATATATATTTAACAGAGGACGAATCAACTTATAAATAATTATTTCTACGTTGAAACATTGATTTAAATAATATATGTAAGAAATGTAATATGATAATTTCAAAATCAAAAACTAAAGCAATGGCGTCCCATGGAAAGTGCCCAGTAAGAACAAAAATAGCAATAGAAGATAAAGCGTTGGAACAGGTTTCACGCTTCCAATATTTGGGCTGCGATATAACTTATGAAGAAGAACAAAATATAAATAATAAAATACGGAAATTTGAACATATTTTTCTGGAACAATCCGACGAACACTGAGGAACAAAGTAAGAAAGGATACGCAGCTAAAATTTTACTCAACGATGGCACTACCAGTGGCGATGTATAGAAGCGAGGCTTGGCTCCTGAAGGAAAAAGAAAAAAGTAAAATTCAGGCAGCGAAAATGAGCTTCCTATCGGCTGTGAAAGATTGTACACGAGAAGAACATATTAGAAATCAGAATATTAGAGAGGAACTAAAAGTACAACCACTTACTTCTTCAACAAATAGAAGAACACAGGAACAATTGGATAGAAGATCTGCAAAGAATGACAGAGGAAGGATACCAAAGATGGCAATGGCACTGACATATAATCCTGGAGGATGAAGATCTGTAAAGCTATGGGCTGAACAGTTGTGAGATCGGAACAGGCAAAGACCTAATCGGTGAAGGATGATGATGATGATGAACATTGATTTAAAAGCAAGTATATGAATATATAAATTGTGTAGCAGCGATACGAAATAGATGTTAGAGAGACGGTAAATATGTGAAATATAAGACAAATAAAATATAATTCTGTAAAAACGAATAAGAACGATACAAGTTACGTAATGTAACAAAACACATCCGCTGTTGGTGAAATTGGATAAGTACTGCGAACAAGTGAATCCTACACTAAGATGCGCTAGGTTAATGAAGTCACACATTAGACCAAAGATAATTAAGTATTTTCTCCACCTCTGTGCTTCTCTTGCATAACAATGACTGCTTCCTTCCCCAACCCATAATTACTAAAATATATTTAATTGAAAATAAATTAAATTACACACTTATCATTTAATCTCTCTAAGAAACTGGGGCTCGAAGTAAATATCATCATCATCATCATCCATGCAAGTATTAGGCCGTGTGGCCTCTTACGGTCTCAAAGAGGAATTTTCCATCCAGCGCTTTTTTGGACGTCCCAGCGATCTTTTGCCTTGGGGGCAGTAGCGAAGTATGGCTTTTGGAACTCTATAAGACGGCATTCGTTGAAGATGGGCTTTCCAGTTGTTCTGGTAGTTTTGTATATGGTGAAGAATGGGTTCTACATCCAACTCTTCCATAATTTCCTCATTTATTTTATGGTCACACTTTGTGTAGCCTGCTGTACGGCGCATAAATCACATCTCATTTGATGTTATTCGGCTTTCATCTCTTCTTCGTATTGTCCATGGTTCACTACCATATCTTAATACTGGTCTTGTGAGGACCTTATAAAGCCGTAATCTTGTGTTCTTCTGTACTAAAGATGATTTCTTTATACTGTTAATTATCCCCGTTGTTTTTTGTAAAATTTATTATTTTCTTTGATATATCACGAAGTAAATATTAATACAACTAAATATATCATCTAACATATAAAGACATTATATAATGGAAATAGGGAATTATTGACAAATGAGGGAAATTTTGAAGAAGTTCTGTAGTGGAAGGTATTAATTATTAATGTAAATTAAGTTAGTTATTTTCTTAAACATTGATCTCAAAGGTTTAGAAACAATCATTATAAATACGAATGAGGTGCAGAAAGAAAATAACTTTAGGCTCAACTCTGGTGGATTAATTCACCTGCCCATATCAGTCCCGTTCTTCCAATATAAAACCGGACCGGCCTCACGGAGTTTCACCCGGCACGCAGTGCTGTCTCTTCCTCCCGCAATTCACCCTGCCTGCCACCCGTCCTTGAACTGTTTCTTACCTTATAGAAAATGCTGGAAATGTTGTCCTCCCGCAGTTAAACAGGCATTATACCGAGTAAACACATTTAGATTGACACGCTGTAGTTCGGGCACTGTCAAGTTTCTGATTTCATGTCTTATGTTATTCTTCAGTTTTTCCAATGTGTTGTGCTAATTTCGGTAATGATTTTTGTGGTGAACGTTCCAAATTTTCGCCAATTTCGTCTAATTTTTCTTCGGTGAGAACCGTACGCCTTCGCGTGTGTTTCTTATTTTGTGCTGAACCAGTGGTCTCAAATTTAGTCACAAGATCGTGGATTGTCGATCTGGAAGGAGGTAATTGTCCAGGGAAGTTCCGAATAAATTCCTCGCGAAGCGACGAGCTGATTCGTATTTATAATAACATTTACACACATAAATGCGCTGCTCTAATGTCAGCTGACGTCTCATCTTGTCGAACGATAGTAAACTGACTAGTTCAAGGACGAGCGGCTGGCAGAGTGAAATGCGGACGAGGAGAGAGCGCTGCCTGACGGGTGAAACCCCGTGAGGCCGGTCCAGGTTTATATTGGAAGCCCGGGTATAAAGATCATATAGCTCACTGATATGCTGTCTTCTCAATTCACCTGACTGTTCGTCTCTCTCTCTCTCTCTCTCTCTCTCTCTCTCTCTCTCTCTCTCTCTCTCTCTCTCTCTCTCTCTCTCTCTCTCTCTCTCTCTCCCTCTGTGATCCAATTTTTTTAAGTACTTTATTCTCAAATAGTCCACCGCTGTGGTCTCGAGGTAGCGTGCTGCCTTGTCACGCAGCGGGCCCGGGTTCGATCCCCGGTCGGGGCAGTTTTTCTGGGTGAGGTTTTATCAGGGTTTTTCCTCACCTGTAAGACAAATGTTAGGAAAAGTTTAAGGCCCAAACGGTCCCCGAAATCATATGACCATCATCATCATCATCATGATCCTTATCATTATTATCATCACCATCATCCTTCACCGGTGTGGAAAGCAACGGGAAACTACCACACCTACAATTCCCTAGTAAAGCTGCAAGCATAGCATGAAAATGCTATGATTGCAGTGAAGGACCTGCTTTCGAGCAGAATTACTATGGATGGATTCTCAAATACTCATAATCTTTTCTCCTACCTTAAAGTAAGAATCCATTTTTCGCATTCATATAACTGAGAGAATAACAGTTTTATACATTTTCAGTTTAACGCTTTTTGAGAGATGTTTGGAAGACAGGAGTCCCTTAATGCATAATAGCACGCATTTCAAGAATTGAGCCTATGTTTAATAAAATGAGTTAGTTTCTTGTTTTGTATTTACTCATTACTTTTACCATTCTCGTAAGACAATATTATAGACTTATTATTTCATATGTTTACTGAAAAAAAATATAACAATGTGATTCTGATAACTTTTAGCCGACACCCTTAATAATTTTCAATAATCACACTATTTCTTATTTCATTTGTAACCAAATTTCCCTGGTCAATTTGTGAGCCTAAATATGAAAATCTCCCAACATTCTAACACACCAAAATTCCAAATAGTGTCCTAGTAGAGTATCATTGCATAATGCTTGGCTTGTTGGACAGGCCTGATTAGAAAGCGGCTGACAACCCTCGTAGCTCAGGAAGAGATACTTATCAAGTTGCTATACCCACTTGACCTGCTCAATTACGTGTGACCCTACGCTAACGCAGGCCCCTTTATACACGTCTGTCTGCATGAAATATGTTCCTACGTCATCTGAATTAATCTGCATTTTTACGAATATAGACTACAGATTTGACTTCTTTAAATAAAATATAGCTAGCAAAATGAAATGTTTAAACATGCCAAATAAAATTAATTTAAAACAATTGGGTAACGTTAGAAGGGAAACCACTAGGTTATTGAAGAGTAAAAAGAAGGAATTTCGATAACGAGGAGCTACTAAGGGCCAACACGCACACTCTAGTGAGTAGCACTAAGAAATTGCGACTAGAAATAATCATGAATAAAACTGAATATATGGTCACACATAGAAAAACATTATATAATGAAAATTGACAGCTAATGACAAAGGAGGGAAATTTTGAATAAATGGCTGAATTCAAATATCTAGGATCAATCATTACAAATAGAAATGAGATGCATAAAGAAATTTAGCTCATTTATGGAAATGCGTGCTATTATGCTTTACAGGGACTCTTATCGTTGCAACTTCTCTCAAAAACGTTTAACTGAAAATATATAAATTTTTTATCCTCCCAGTTATATTATATGAATGCGAAACATAGACTCTTATTTTAAGGGAGGCGAAAAAATTACGATTATTTGAGAATAAAGTTCTTAGGATAATATTTGGACCACAGAGAGAATAATTAGACAGGCGAATGCAAAGACTACATAACAGTAAGCTACACGATCTTCATAGCAAACCAGCTATAATAACAGTTAAGTATCGTAAACTGCGATGTGTGGCACGGATGGGGATTAAAAGAGGGAAACTTTTTATAGGAAAACGCCCGTTGGTAGACCAAGGATTACTTACTTACTCACTGGCACTATCGAACCCGTAGGTTCATTGCCGCACGGACATAAGCTCTCCATACATCCCTATCCTGAGCTAATGCTTTCCAATCATTCCCTGTATAATCTACTTCCCTCAAATCATAGTTAATGTTGTTCTCCCACCTCATTTTTGGTCTACCAACTGGGCGTTTTCCTTCTGGCTTTCCTACAAGAAGTTTCCATGCACGTCTTTCATTCCCCATACGCGGAACATGTCCTGCCCATCGCAGTCTACGAGACTTAACTGTTCTTATTATATCTGGCTTCCTATAAAGACCATGTAGTTCATTGTTATGTAGTCTTCTCCATTCACCTGTCTGTTCATCTCTCTTTGGTCCAAAAATTTTCCTAAGAACTTTATTCTCAAATACTCTTAATCTCCTTTCCTCCCTTAAAGTAAGAGTCCATGTTTCGCACCCATATAATATAACTGGTAGAACAATAGTTTTATATATTTTCAGCTTAACGTTTTTTGAAAGGAGTTGGGACATCAAAAGTCTCTGCAATGCATAATAACATGCATTTCCAGAATTGAGCCTATGTTTAATTTCTTTGTGCATCTCATTCCTATTTGTGATTATTGTTCCTAGGTATTTGAATTCAGCCAATTCCTCAAAATTTCCCTCATTTGTCATTAGCTGGGTAGACCAAGGATTAGGTGGGAGAATAGAATACACAGGAATGATTGGAAAACATTAGCTCAGGATAGGAATGTATGGCGAACTAATGTCCACCATAGTGCCATTGAGTCAGATTTGTCTCAGACGCCGAGGGCCCAGATTCCCTGGTCGTTACAAGCTTCCTGGATTTTTTTCTATCCTAAAAATTGATCGACCCTAGCCGGGTTTGAACCCGCAATCCTCGGGGCTAGAAGGCAAGAGACATAAGTACTAGACCACCGCTGTCGATTGCTGCTTAACCGCTAAATTGGCGAGACACTAATTTCTCGTGTCAATTATTTAAATGTGTCGGACAGCAGTGAAAATGAAAACATGCATAACCGTAATTATTACTAGAGTCAGGATTTTTATGTAATAAAATATTGTATTGTAAGCCTATGTTTACCCATTACAGAGATTTAGGCGCTCTCCCCCTACAGGGAAGAATTTGAACCATATTAATTTAGTTACACTTATTTTCGTATAGATGTCATTTTGAGTGGTACGTGGTCAGCGTTCCGCCTCATACTGACATCTAGGAAACCAAGGTAGTAATAGGACGGGAAAATTCGGTAAATTTTGCTTAGAGGCCTTTTCATTCAGGCTTAAGGATTTTTTACGAGCCTGAAAATCTTCAGACTCGGGACCTACGGTTTAAAGTCCCTCCCGGAGGACTTTGCTCCTTGGATTTTTCCGTCCTAAAAAATCCATCGACCCCGGCCGGGTTTGAACCCGCGACCCTCGGGAACAGAGGCAAGGAGCATAACCACTAGTCCACCGCGGCCGACATGTAATAAAATATAAGATTGCAATGCAGATAGTATATATTATTCAACTGTTTGTGTGTGAAACAAGATAAAAAAAGATAGTCAGGAGTCTTACTTTTCGTTATACTATTCAACTGTTTGTGTATGGAACTAAAAGAAATGAGAGTCATAAGTCTAACTTCTCATTATAGACCAACTATGTTGCAAATCTTACCTTTAAGTACATAAAAATCCGCATTCTAATTATTAGGTATAATGTGTAATTTATGTAATTTCTACTTCTTTGTTTTCTGTTGTTTTAACAAAAATATTAAATAAATTAGATATTTATATTTAGATAGATTATTGAGCCCGGACTACTTAATGTATCCTATAGGAAACATTGCCAATTTAAGGGTTAAATACATGCACTTAATTAAAAAATGTAAATCTTAAACCCTATCTAATATATACAAATGAATATTTGTTTGATTGTTGGTTTGTTTGTTTGTTTGTTTGTTTGTTCGTACTCTATGCGCGGCCATACCGTTGATCCGATTGTGATGGGGGTTTTTGCAAAATGTTCAGGAGATTCCCGGGATGAACATAGACTATAATAGAGTTGTGATACTCAACTCCCACACCCCTAAAAATCACCCTTTGTAGTGATAAACGTGAAAACACTTTTTTACGCTTAACTGGCTTACGCTGCCTAAACCATAACAAATACACAAAATTAATGTACACAGAATTGAATATCTCAATAAATTCTACAAAAAAGTTCGGGACTGCATATGTCTATCTTTTACGGATAACTCACAATAGCCATTTTTGTCTTTTATTGATGCCAAGAAGATCGGGGTAAGTAGATTCCCGTGCAAGCAGAGCAGCAGCAAGGATAACTCAAAATATCGAATTTTGTCTTTCAGCTCATTAATGCCAAATACATCGGGAATCGTAGGTTCCCGGGCCATGCCTGGTAATCAGCACGGGGTATCTAAAAATAATAATGATATAAATTTATAATTATTATTCCTTTTACTTATTCAAATAAACGTAAAAACACATTATCTTTTGTTTAGGCGTAGCAGCGCACGCCGGGTATTAGCTAGTAAAGTAATCCCACTACAGGTCTCGGGAGGCCCATGGGGTAGTAGGAGGTTAAGGCTCCCTCTTTTCTTAGACAATCGACACTTGATGTCAGCCGGGTTGTCAGCCCTGCGTGACGGCCGCCTTTACCCCAGAACAAGCGTATGGTACTCATTTCCGTTAGAGGCTGAGTCGACCCCAGGGCCACAGTGCCGCCAGAAGGTTTTGGTCAGTTTAAAAATCCTGACCACACCGGGACTTGAACCCTCGACCTTCCAGCTAGCGCAGTGATTAGCTAGTAAAAATAATAAATAATTTAAAGACAAAACCAAACTAAGGTAGAGAGAGAGAGAGAGAGAGAGAGAGAGAGAGAGAGAGAGAGAGAGAGAAGAGACAGAGAGAGAGAGAGAGACAGAGAGAACATTCACAAGTCACTATGAATTGAAATATTGACAAAATTCCATTCCATCAGTATTTTTCAATTAAAAGCACATTTGAATTTATTGCTCTTCAGACTTTAAATAGAAAACACAATAGAGTTCAAGGTCATGACCTTATTGCTGATTGCTTGAATGCTTCTTTGTGACTAGGAGGTAATTGTTGGTCGCTAAATCGACAGCTTGTGGGCTGACCCGGATGTGGGCTCATTTAACAATTTAATTCTATCTATATACCCCATACTTCCCCGTGTTGGGATTGAGGTGCTCCCTATTGGGAGTGTTTAACCAATTGTGGAATGCAGGCTTTCACGGCCGGTAATCATAATATTAAAAGATTCCGGGCTATATGGTCGTGGTCCATAACTGATGTTTCTTCCGGACGTTTCTCCCTCAACTGCGGAGGGCATCTTCAGTGGCGAGTGAATTCATTCACAGTCGAGCCTACGACAAGGGAACTCTATCTAGAAGCACTCGCCACTGAAGATGCCCTCCGCAGTTGAGGGAGAAACATCTGGAAGAAATACCAGTTATAGACCACGGCCACATAGCCCGGAATCTTCTTCTTCGGCTTTCCCCCACTTATAGGTTTGCCGTCTTCAGTTTCCATTTATCTCTATCGTTCCAATCTCCCTCTTCCAAATTCCTATCATCCATTATGGTCCAGGGGGTGGCCATTGGTTTATATTTTTTTGGCCATCTTTCATTTTCCATTCTTTGTACATGGCCATACAATTTAAGCGTTTGATTTTCAATCCTCTTAACACAGATGTGGTGACATTCATTTCTCTCCAAAGAAATTCATTTCTTATTTTATCCTGTCTTGTTTTTTTGGAGGCTTCTTCTAAAATAATCAAATTCAACTGTTCTAATTTTATTCTTTTGTAATTCCGTCAAAGACCAAGTTTCACTTCCATATGACAAAATATCCTGTATTATGCTCTTATAAATTTTCATTTTAGTTTCCTTTGTAATATTTTTGTTCCAAATTACTCCATGTAATGTCTTAGTTGCATTTTTTGCCATTACAATTTTAGTCTGTACATCTCTCTCACAGGTACCTAAACTTGTAATTATTTACCCAAGGTATTAAAAAAATTCACATTTTTTTTCTTTCCCTGTTTCAAGTATGAGGTCATCCACATCCTTTCCCAAAAACATATATTCTTTTTTTTTTGTAAATTTATATTTAGTCCCCATTTTTTATATTCTTCCATTAGTTTATTTATCATATATTTCAAATCATCTTCATCCCCTGGAAAAATTATTTGATCATCTGCAAACAACAATAATCTAATAATGTTATAGGGTTTAACAAAG
Source organism: Diploptera punctata (assembly GCA_030220185.1). Classification (NCBI taxonomy): domain Eukaryota; kingdom Metazoa; phylum Arthropoda; class Insecta; order Blattodea; family Blaberidae; genus Diploptera; species Diploptera punctata. The sequence goes on along the minus strand of JASPKZ010007250.1, from coordinate 573,719 downwards.
TTAATTTATCATCAACAACAACAATCACGGATTAAGCCCATGTGGCTTGTTCCGGTCTCATAGATTCTCATTCAAAAAGTTGAATTCATATATTTTTCGGTCTACCAATATTCCTGTCTCCTCTTGGTTTGTAATTAAGTATAATTTTTTGAATCCGATCATCTTTCATTCTTTGAACATGTTCTTTCCAGTTTTTTCTAGATTATTTTATTTTATCTAAAAGTTTAAAAATATTTAGCTCATTTCTAATATCTTCACTTCTTCTATCTAGAAGTTTGCAACCAGCCACACTTCTCAGAAATCTCATTTCAGCTGCTTCTCTGATCTTCTCTTCTCTTTTAGTTAAAACCCAAAATTCACTACCATACAATAGTAAGGGGACTGCCACTGATTTATAACATTTTAGTTTTGTTTCCATTCTTGTGTTTTTAAATATTACTTTAATTGTGCCACATATATAATTAAATGTATTAAGTTTTTTAAACAGATCTTCATAAGTACACAGTAATATAATGTACGGTTAAAAACTATAATATAGTTACCTTGTAGGTCCGTCTCCTCAACTTAAGTTCTTTTAAACTCTGTAGGCCTTTCGGTACTAGTTCCATCATCAGCAGAATGCATTAGGTCCGTTCTTGTTGACCATTGTTGAAGCACTGACTTGGTTGTGAGAATTTTGTATAGAGGATTGTGCGGATTAGGTGTGTATTCATTTAGAATCAGGTTGTTGTTGATTTCTCTTAGGATTGCGATTTCCTCCAGTATATTTATTCTCGTTGGAATGTTTTCTCTATGTACTATTGTGAGGGTGTTATCGATGTTATGCATACGGTGTCCAGCTTGAATTACATGTTTTGCGTAACTTGATTTTCCTCCATTGTAAATGAAATCTCTGAAATGTTCCTTGAATCTAATGTTGAAGCTTCTGTTAGTTTTCCCAATGTAGAATTTATTGCAGTCTGTACATGTTAATTTGTAGATGCCTTTATTGTCGAATTCGTCTATTTCTTCGATGTTGTTGTTTATTAAATTGTTTAATTTGTTGTCAGTTCTGTAGGATATATTAATATTCTTATCGAGCTTTTTTAGTGTGTTGGCCAATTTTACTAGTATCAGATCTTCATAACCCAGGTATTTAAAATGGCTCACTTGTTCAATGTGTTTCCCCTCCAGATAATGGAAACAAAATTAATTTAGTTGAACGTATTTACATCCAGATGTCAATGTGTGATATGATTTGTGAGACATCTAACGGGTACATCTTAACAAGACTATTTAACTCATGCCCCAAATGAGAGTCAATGACCAATCACATTTCAATGATTTTTTATTTACAACCAATCACAGTCGTGTTTCGTCTAGAATTTACCAACTAAAGTTTATCATAATAGAGAAAGAACCTCCTTTCTTAACATTCTGAATAGGCCATAGCATAATTTTGCAGTGACTGACTCTCTAAGAAATACGGCTACCAGATTGTATATATAGTGCATGAATGTCAGCAGAAAGCGCATACGAGAGATAATATAAAAACATTTGTAACAATTGAATATACCACAAAAAAAAGCAACTGTTTGTACTTTCTTAAACGAATTATTTTCCAGGAAATGACGTTCCAGAAAAATGTAATTAACATACTTACAATAGGACATCAGAAATTAATTAATACCTATAATGTTGGTTATAAATTTCTCCACTAGGGTGCATTCTTACAACATTGCGATCCTTTGGCAATAAATAATATGATCTGGTTGCAGTAATGAACAAAAGAAGCAAATGAAGCGTACCAATCGTTTCTCATTTGTTTTCAAACATCGCCGTTTACATTAAATAATAATAATAATAATAATAATAATAATAATAATAATAATATAATAATAATAATAATAATAATAATACTTTATTTATTCTGGCAGAGTTAAGGCCATAAGGCCCTCTCTTCCACTCAACCAGCACAAATACAAATAGATATTCGATAAATATAGATATACACTATACTAATTATAAAGTTAAAGATACAATAAATGTAGCAATGTAAATGCCATGTACAAACAACATTTTATTGGGTAATAACAATAATGATACGATAATAATAATAATAATAATAATAATAATAATAATAATAATAATAATAATATAAATATGATACATTATACAGGAAACATCAATTAATATATATGTATATATATCTTACACTGGATAATAATGAAGTCGAGTTTAGAGCAAATATAAATTTAGATTTCTTTTAAAAGATGCCAATGTCCGGCAGCCCCTTATTTCTTGTGGTAGGGAATTCCAGTTGCGAGAAGTGCAGATGGTATATGACATGGAGTGATGTGATGTCCTATGTTGCGGTATATTAAGTAAGAGACTATGTTGTGATCTTGTGTTTAAGTTATGGTTTGAGGATAGATACTGGAAACGGGATGATAAATAATTGGGAATCGAGGTATGTAGGATCTTAAATAGGAGAATTAGACAGTGCGATTTTCTTCTCTCTTTAAATATATAAATATTAAAAAATAACTATAGTTAAATAATGATTTGTGAGTAAACAGCTTAATTTTATTCGTTAAATAGTCCTAACAAATGCCAAATTTATCGATAATTTGGAAATCACTCGTGGCATTGCTTATGACAAATACATATTCACTTATATTATGTATTACGTTTAATATGTTCGCACTTAGTTTCAAATTACATTAGGGCCTAGTGTATAACCCTCGAAAGGGGACCTTGAAACAACGGACCCCCCGCCCTAACGGGTAACTAAGATGTTATTTCGATGGGTAACAGTCGGTAAATCTTGCACAGGAGCCTCTTTAATCAGGCTTGCGGTTCTTTAACGAGCCTGAAAATCTTCAGATTTGGGTCCCATATCTTAAAGTCCTTTCTGGAGGACTTCTCCATTTGATTCTTCTATCCTAAAAATCCATCGACCCCGGCCGGGTTTGAACCCGCGTCCCTCGGAACTAGAGGCTAGGACCATTACCACTAGACCATCGCGGCCGACAACAATTTAATTATCGACATCAAGTTTTACGTCCCGCGCCGTAGCCGAGCGGTTAAGGTAGGAAGCCTTGGCGCAGAGCTACGGGACTTGCGCTGGTTCGAGTCTCCATGGGGGAAGAAATTTTCTCATGGTATTTCGGCCAGTATGGGACCGGTGCCCACCCAGCATCGTGAGGCAATTGGGTAGCTACAATAAGTAGCGGCTCCAGGTTGAGGAACCAGCTATAACGGCTGGGGGACTCGACATGCTAACCACATGTCACCCCTACACTGGCTGTTGATCATCTACCTCTGTGATTGACACATGTGGATGTGAAGGGCCAGCAGCCGGTTGGTAAAAGGGCAACCGCTGAAAAGTGGAAAGACCCTCAATCGGAAGTTTTACGCCTTTTAGCATATTCCGGCTTAAATCTGGTCACGCCATCTTTTCATAGGTCGGCCAACACTTCTTATTTTCTATAGGATTATAGTTCAGGAGGGCTTTTGCTATTCTAGTTGCTAACATGCGATGTACATGGTGTCTCCAATCAGTCTACATTGTTCGATCATTGCCGTAATGGATTTGTTTCTCATCAATGACGTAAGAGTCTGGACTTGATTCCCGGCTATTCTACCGATTTTTTCACCAAGTAATGAATGTGAAATGTGGTCCACTTAACCACGTGAGAAGGTTTAGTCTTCTTCTTCTTCTTCCTCTTCATGAAATTAGGTTTTTTGACCTGTTTTCACATAAAGTGGGATTCAATGAATCTTCCCATCTAGTAAATGGACGTCCAAAACTTCTATGCCCTATTGGTTTGTACTTTAATAACAGCTGGGGGATTCTATCTGAAGGCAGTCTTTTGACATGTTCATACCAGGTGTTTCTCACATTTCAACTCTATTTGTTAAATTAAAAATATTTAAGTCTTTTCTAATATCTTCATTCCTTTTTCTGTCCAAAATTGTCACACCTGCTACTGAACATAAGAACTTCATCTCTGCAGTTTCTATTTTCCTTCTGTCTGAACGGTTAAGAGTCCAATTCTCACTTCTATATGTTAAGAAGGTTTGGTAGCTACTTGAATCGAAAGTAGTCAAAATCAGGTTAAGAAAATTGAAAGTAATATTGGGGGAATCCGCACATACTAACGAATCTCTGCTACTCTGTAATCAAAGAAGTTGATTTTGTTCTTCTGTTGTTTTGTGTGCGTGTATGAATTAAATTACTTTGCTAAAGAGACGAATGTTGACTTAGTGGTTTTACAAATCTCCATAAAGAGAGGTTTTATTTTACGATTGCGATAAGCAAGAAGAATGAAAAAGTAGAAAATAACTTGTCAACAATTAGTTATTTACATGTAAATTAACGTAGGCCTGCGTTATGCAATAACATGTATACATACGTGTCTTAAAGCTTGGGCTACAGTAAATGACACAAAAATGAAAACGTAAATAGTTTTAGAGACTATTTAACACATGCCCCAAATGGGAGTCAATGTCCAATCACGTTTCAATGAATTTTGTTTTACAAACCAATCACAGTCGTGTTTCACATCGATATTTATCTACTTCCGTTTATTATATTGAAGAAAACTCCTCCTTTTTAATATTCTGGACAGGTCAGAGCATTATTCTCTCTCTGAATCTCGAACAAATATGTTGAATATAGCAAATAATGAATAGATTCCTACGAACTACGCATTTAATAATTGTGTATTCAATAATTGGGTTTTTAAATAATGATCACTGGGCCGTTCTATGAATCGCTGGAGGGAAATTTTTCTATAGGATCGTAACAGGCCTTGGCCTAATACTTAGAAGGAAGAAGAAGAATAATAATGATTTTACAGAGTTGTTTCCTAAAAAAATAATTAATAACCTATCCATCCATAGTTATTCTGCCCGAGGGCAGGTCCTTCACTGCAATCATAGCATTTTCATGCTATGCTGCATCTTTACTAGAGAATTGTAGGTGTGGTAGCTTCCCGTTGCTTTCCACACCTTAATAACCTATAAAGTTGGTTAAAATATACAGTTTGACGTGTTTCATTTTTTCTACACTAGGATGCATTCTTAGAATATTGCGATCCCATTTGGCAATAAATAATATGATCTAGTTGTAGTGGAGGAACAAATGAAACTAACCAAATATTTCTCATTTGTTTTTAAACATCGCCATTTACATTAAATATGTAAATATTTTAAAATAAATGATTTGTGATAAACAGCTTAATTTTATTCGTTAAATAGTCCTAACAAATGCCACTCTTGATTTCCAAATCCTCTACATCAATTGGAAAACACTCGTGGAATTGCTTATGAAAATGTTTCAATTTCTTGCCTTTAAGTAAAATTTAGTCTGTACAAGGTGATTCATAATTCATATTACAAACTTCTGGGGGTTGTATAGGAGACTTAATAAAGTATTGATAAGGAACACATGTCAGAAACCGTACCATTTCGATGCAAAATAGGTTTGAAGATCGAACCACATTGGGCTGATATCGCGTGTCTTGTGTTTCAGAATAAGTATTATACTTGAGGGATTATACTATACCAGTCGAGTCGGAGGAAGATCTTCTTGCAAGAATTCTGGTGACAGTAGAAATTACTGAGCACATACCCCGGTCTTGTGGGCCGTGTGCATGAAAACGTGCGTCGAATGTACACTTTGTGCAACGTACAACCACACTTGTAGTACAACCCCTAGAAATCTGTAATACTTATTCTGAAACATTGCACTGAACAACAAAAAAGAAACTTCTTTTTTTGTCTCAGAAAGAAAAATATGTGATTCTGATAGTATTAATTCTCCTGAATTCAAATATAATATCGGTATCACGCAAGGTTACCGAGAGACAGCAATTTATAATTTCAAACACTTTAATATTTTCTTCATTCGTAACTACATAATATTCGACATTCGGACTCACCTAGAAAGTAAGAAATGACGATTTTCTGCTATATTGTGCCTGTGGAGCATCCCTCTTGATGGTCCAACAATAATCGGCCAGCATATTAGGATTCCATTTGCCTTGCTATCTCTTTTCCATATGTGAAATCTCCTGAGTTAGCTCATTTGGTTTTATTGTACAATAGACAAATGGACGAAAAAAAGTTTATTAAAAATAATTATTTAAATCCATTAATTGAAATTGAAATAAAAACTGTGGGTGATGGAGAAATTCCCAATACATATTTGAAAGCACGATTAAAAAAACTGCATTAAGTACAACTATTGGTACTCATGAGACAAAAATCATGTTGACCAGTGTTATTTAATATTTGACGATGTTTTCTATACTGAGATTTGTTTTAGTTGAGGACGACTGATACAATATCTTAATTTGTTTGCTTGTTTGTAAAATAAATTTTATTGTTTACAGAAGGCAGAGATTACGCCGGTTCGGGCTCAAGACAACACAAAACCATATGCAAATGCACTAGAACTAAAATAAGGCAAAATGACTGTCAGCGAAAATCATACGTCGCACAAGTAAGAATATTTTTTATATAATCTTTCAATTCAATTTTGACAATTTTGATTATAAAAGCAGTTGAACTAATTTGATTCTAATATGTGATATGTGATATTACGAATAAAATCACTTTCAAGATGAATAAGAAAATTTTAATTTACTTAATAGAGTTTGGTGTAACTTTGCAGAAATTCATCATTATCATCATTATCATCATCATCATCTTCACGGATTAGGTATTTGCCTGTTCCGATCTCACATCTGTTCTGCCCAGCGCTTTCTTAGTCTTCCTACCGATCTTCTTCCTCCAGGATTATACATCAGTGCGATCTTTGGTATCCTATCCTCTGTCATTCTTTGCAGATGTTCTATCAGATTGTTCCTGTGTTTTTCTATTTGTTGAAGAAGTGGTTGTACTTTTTGTTCCTCTCCAATATTCTCATTTCTAATATATTCTTCTCTTGTACAAATTTAACACCCCTTAGGAATCTCATTTCCGCTGCCTGAATTTTATTATTTACTTTTTCCTTCAGGACCCAGGCCTCACTTCCATACATCGCCACTGGTAGTGCCATCGTTGAGTAAAATATTAGCTGCGTTTCTTTTCTTATTTTGTTCGTCTGATTGTTCCACTTATATGTTGAAATTTCTGCATTTTCTTATTTATATCTTGTTTTTCTACATGCGTTATATCGCAGCCCAAATACTGGAAGTGTGAAACCTGTTTCAACATTTTATCTTCTATTGTTTTTTTTTTGTTCTTACTGGGTAATTTCCATGGAACGCCATTACTTTGGTATTTAATATTGAAATTATCATATTATATTTTTACATATACTATTTCATTGAGAGACTGTTTTTTGTAGATTGTCCTCCCTGTCAAAAATTAATTCATTATATACAAAATAAAATGAAAATACTTTAGAACATCTGACACGAAACATGTTTCGTAAGTTCCAGTCATACACCATGCGCATGCTCCAATAAACGCGATAAATAGTAAGTTCTGAAATTCTGAAGTGTTTGTGTACAGTTAATTAGTACACTCCATGTTGGCTGCCACTGGAACACATAGGCCTATTTGTTGTTGCATAGAATATTAGTTAAAATCAGTATGGCTGCCAAGTCTTCATGATACGTACGTAGTGGACTAGTGGTTATGCTCCTTGCCTCTGGTCCCGAGGGTCGCGGGTTCAAACTCGGCCGGGGTCGATGGATTTTTTAGGACGGAAAAATCCAAGGAGCAAGTCCTCCGGGAGGGACTTTAAGCCGTGGGTCCCGAGTCTGAAGTTTTTCAGGCTCGTAAAAAATCCTTAAGCCTGAATCAAAAGGCCTCTAAGCAAAATTTACCGAATTTTCCCGTCCTTGTACTACCTTGGTTTCCTAGATGTCAGTATGAGGCGGAACGCTGACCACGTACCACTCAAGTGACATCTATACGAAAACAAGTGTAACTAAATTAGTATGGTTCAAATTCTTCCTTGTAGGAGGAGAGTGCCTAAATATCTGTAAAGCGAAAACATGGGCTTACAATACAATACAAATACGTAGTTAAATATCATAGACTATTTAACTCATGCCCCAAATGGGAGTCAATGACCAATCACGTTTCAATGATTTCTGTTTTACAACCAATCAGAGTCGTGTTTCACCAAATATTTATCAGTGTTATAATTACATATTAAAGAAAGCTCATCCTTACAATATTGCGTTCCTTTGGCAATAAATAGTATGATCTGGTTGCAGTGATAAACAAAAGAAGCAGTAGAAGCGTACCTATCGTTTCTCATTTGTTTTCAAACATCGCCGTTTACATTAAATATATAAATATTTTAAAATAACTATAGTTAAATAATGATTTGTGAGTAAACAGCTTAATTTTATTCGTTAAATAGTCCTAACAAATGCCACTCTTGATTTCCAAATTCTCTAGATAAATTCACTCCTCACTTCGTGAGTCGTGAATTTATCGATAATTTGGAAATCACTCGTGGCATTACTTATGATAAATATATTAAAATAATCGTTAGAAAAATATCAAAATCATTGTAAATGGTGGGAAATAATTTGAAAAATGAAACGCTAAGTATAAAATTTTACAGGAGTTTATGAAGGAATTAAAAAAATCGCGTCACAAGTTGAATAAAGTTTAGCCGAAAAAAACAATTTAGGCCTACTCTTTAGTAGTAATTCCGCTAAAAAAGTCAGCAATCAATCTGGGATGCTAATCTGTCCAACAAAAACCACATATACCAATAAAAGTTACGAAACAAGACAATAAACATACCCAAATTGATCCCGACACATGTTTCGCCCTTGAACAGGACGTCATCATGGTCAATCTTATCATTCCACTTCATTCTTGGCCTATATACTGGGCGTTTACCCTCTGGTTTTCCTACAGGGAGTTTCCATGCCCGGCTTTCATACCCCATTCGTACTACATTTCTTGACCATCGCATTCTACGAGACTGTTCTTATTATCTTTGATTTCCTATAAAGATAATGTAGCTCACTGTTTTCTAATCTTCGTTCATCTGTCTGTTCATCTCTCTTTGGTTCAATTTTTTTCTTAAGAACGTTATTCTCAAGTACTCGTAATATTTTGTCCTCCCTTACAGTAAGAGTTCATGTTTCGCAACCATATATTCGGAGATATTAACTGAATCGGTGTTGATGGGAATAGTGGAGAGATTTAGTGAGTGATTCCACAACCCAAAGAGTTAAAATTTGTTTGTATAAAACAGTTATTTTAATTTTAAATATAATAACAATAATAATAATAATAATAATAATAATAATAATAATAATAATAATAATAAAGGGGCCTACAATATGCATTGAGTTTTATAATATTACAAATGGCTGTAACTGCAATAAAAATTAAATAGTTTTAATATCATTTGTCATCATCATCATCATCTTCTTCAAGGTATGGCCTGTTGGCCCGTTCCGCTCCCCGGTGCACTATATGCTGCAGGTGCAGGTCGTCTTTCCAACGACGTTTTGGTCTTCCTACATTTCTTCGGCCTAGAGGTTTATAATGAAGCAGCTGTTTTGATAAACGATTATGTTGCATTCTTTATATATGTTCAAACCATCATCATCATCAACAACAAGGATTAAGCCCAATGGCCTGTTCCGATCTCATTATAGGTCGAATTGGTCCTTCCATCTCTTCAATGGTCTTCCCAACATTCTTCTCCCTTTTGGTTTATACTTATACATTGTTCTTGGTATGCGCTGTTCATTCATTCGTAATCGTATCCTGAAATCCAATCCGGCCTTTGCTTTGAGATGAATCAGTAATAATAAATGTCCCCTGACCGCGTTACGAGCGCTGTGCAGGGTAAGGATAATGGCAGGGCTGCTGTCTCAGAGCATCTATCCATGCTCATCTAAGTATTAACCCCTTTAGAGAGGGTTGCTGCTTCCGCCCCTTGAGCCGTTGTGATGATCGCCTGGTATCACGTCGCCTCGTAGACCGTTGCAGACTTCTTGGTCGATGTCAAGCTTCTGGCAGACGTCTCCCACGTTGCGGACTATTCTTAGTTTCCTCTCACCTCTAACCAATCCGCAAGTTAGCAAAGCTAAACTTCCCCGGTTTGATCGTCTGGTTCATTGAGTACTCGGCGCCCCACCACGTCGAGGATAGTCCACGGGGGGGGGGCATGTTCAAACCAATTACATTTATTTCTGTGTACTCTCGTTTATATATTTAATTCATCCCTAATATCTTGACTTCTCTTTTGATCTCTTAAAGATACACCTGCAACTGATCTGAGAAATCTCATTTCTATTGTCTCAATGTTATGTTTATCAGAGATTGTTAAAGGCCAAGTCTCAGACCCGTATGTTAACGTTGGAACGGCTACTGTTTTGTAAAATTTTAATTGAGTTTCCCTTGTGGTCTTATTTCTCAAATATCTTCTTATTGAACCACATACCTGTTGAAATTTCCCTAATTTCTTCACCATGTCCAAATTTTGCAGGTACGATATCATGCATCCCACATAATTGAAATAAGTTACTTGCTCAATTATCATCATCTTCTTCTTCTTCTTCTTCTTATTCCAGGAATTAAGCCTGTTGGATCGTTCCGGTTTCTTGAAAGCTAGAATTGTTAAAATTGTTCAGACCATCTTCTGTGCGGTTTATAATGTAGCAATAATTTTTGGAAATCTTCCTTCTGGCATTCTATCAATGTGTTCTTTCCAGTCGTTCCAATATTTAATTATTCGGTCTGTAATTTTGAAAATATTTAGTTCCTTTCTTATATCTTCATTTATTTTCTTATCCAGCAGAGTACATCCTGCTATATTTCTTAAAAATCGCATATCAGCTGCTTTTAGTGATCGTCCAACATTCTGATCCATACATCATTACAGGAACAGCCATTATGTTTACTCCAATTACAATTTTTGTCCTTTTATGCTGAGTTCCAATAAATGCCATTGACTTTGTTTTCTCTGTTGATATCTTTAAATTATAATCGTTTATTAGTTTCCATAATTTATGAACTGATTTTTGTGATATCACTTGTGAATTATGAATTACAGATATTCTAATAAAAGTTTTATTTTTAATTTCAGAACTCAAATAAATGGCGACCAGAAAGTGACGACCACCGGCATGACCATGGTAACTCTTCCTCAAACTGTAGGATCGCAAGAAACGGATTATGATCCTCACCTACATCGTGAAGTTAACGTACCCACATCGTATGTATTTTAATTACTGATTGGTTCTATTATCTGTGAAATTTAGACACGACAGAGACATGTATTACATACTCGTAAACAAATAACTCACTCTATTAACAAAAATTATGGCATCCTGTCAGAAGTAAAATTGTACTTAAAATTCATCGGAGAACATATTGTTTAAACAACTCACCTCATAGGATTCATGCTTCCATGATATCGCGATTTCAAACATAATCATGTTCATCGTCAGCCATAACTCCGACTGATGAAATTCTTCGGCCGTCAACTATTCTATTGTCGCCATCTTCAGTGCTGCCATCTATGGTTGAATTTATGAACTTCGAAATCAATGTAATTTCGTTAGGGATATCAAAATTCATTGATCTATTTTTGTTTTTCTGAATGTATATTTTTTCCCAAACTGTCAATTCCAATTACTTGTTTTAAAACAAGTAGAGAAACCTTTGGAATTGACAGTTTGGGAAAAAATATACATTCAGAAAAACAAAAATAGATCAATGAATTTTGATATCCCTAACGAAATTACATTGATTTCGAAGTTTATAAATTCAACCATAGATGGCAGCACTGAAGATGGCGACAATAGAATAGTTGGCGGCCGAAGAATTTCATCAGTCGGAGTTATGGCTGACGATGAACATGATTATGTTTGAAATCGCGATATCATGGAAGCATGAATCCTATGAGGTGAGTTGTTTAAACAATATGTTCTCCGATGAATTTTAATGATTATACCTCATAATGTTTACTTCCCAACATTAATTAAATATAAAATTGTACTTACTTACTTACTTACTTACTTACTTACTTACTTACTCACTGGCACTATCGAACCCGTAGGTTCATGGCCGCACGGACATAAGCTCTCCATGCATCCCTATCCTGAGCTAATGCTTTCCAATCATTCCCTGTATAATCTACTTCCCTCAAATCATAGTTAATGTTATTCTCCCACCTCATTCTAGGTCTACCAACTGGGCGTTTTTGGAGCAGGTGAATAATTTTACATATCTAGGTGCAATATATCATATGAAGAAGAAAATGATGTAAATGCAAAAATATCTAAATTTTTACGATTTTGTTTAAATGCCCCAGGTTTGTCTTTCGACATTCCTGGTTTCTCTCCTGGCATGGAGTACTTGTAACCCACTTCTGAGGTTGGGGCGCCTGGAAGGCGGGGTTACGTTGCCCCGATGATGTGATGATGATGATGATAATGGTGCGCCAGGAGAGTCCCTAATCCTAAGCTTAACCTAAGATGAATACGAATGATGATGATTGCGATGGCCATATGATTTCGGGGACCGTTTGGGCCTTACAGTTTTCCTGACATTTGTCTTACAGGTGAAAAAAAAACCCGATAAAAACCTCACCCACAAAAACTGTCCCAACCGGGGATCGAACCCGGGCCCGCTGCGTGACAAGGCAGCACACTACCCCAAGAACACAGCGGTGGATTTTTTTAAGAATTTTAGGGTTAATAAATTCTATCTTCAAGCCACAGTTAGTCCAAAAACATTCAAGGCTAAAAGTGTATAAAACACTGGCTCTTCCAACTCTTTTGTATGGTAGCGAAGTATGGACGTTGAAACAGAAGGATATACAGAGACTTAGATCTGCTGAAATGAGATACGTTCAGAGGACTGCAGGATACACACTACTAGATCACAAAAAAATGAAGACATCTTAGAAGAATTACATATGGAACCTTTAGAAAACAAAATTTCTGATTTTAAATCAAGATGGATGCAACATGTTCATCGAATGGAAGATCACAGGATACCCAAACAAATGTTAAGATATCAACCTGCAAGAAGAATAAGACCAGGACGTCCACTCAAAAAAAACTTCTGGATGGTGTTTCTCTTGAGGCCGAAACACGTCAACAAATGGACTAAATTCGTGAATGTATTCTGATGATGATGATTTCTTGAGATTCCCGAATCGTAGGCGAGCATTGTTAGGGATCCTATCTCATTGCAGAGTTGTGAGATGAATCCCCAGATGGGAACATAAATTCGGCTCAACTGGACATCTACTAGCACTTGATTTTTCAGTTATATTACTGTAAACTATAGCTCTTCTTCAGTATTTATAAACATTATTTAATATTTTAAACTTTTTCAAACAATTTTATAACATTATTAGACAATTTTTAAGTATTTATTTAAATATGCAAATCACAATATTATGACACTGTTAGACAATATTTTGATGCTAACTGCTATTTACTCCACAGAGTATATTAGTTAGTCTATGATTTTTCTATCACTGTTTTGGGTTATCGCTGGTTGGATCAGCGTTAGTTAGTGATAAGTAAGTGTACACCCATTTTTAATAAACGTTTGGTAATTTTAATATTATTAATATTTTTTTTAAACATAGATTTGGGATTTATTGCAAATTTGGTCATTTAAATTTCATACCGACGGATAGTAATCGAGGAGTAATCGATATGTGGTTCGATTGTAGGTTATCGCTGGCTCTATAAACTCTGGCACATGCGCACTGTTGTTCTATAGGACTTCGAAAATATTTCACGCTAGTGTAAGTGCAGTTTTTCCTATAATTTTTAATGGAATTTTAACCAATGCAAAAATCGAAGCTAACTCAAATTTATGGGCTCATCATAATTTAGGAACAAGAACACAATATACTCCTTACTTTCGATACCACAGTACAGGGCATCAACACTTTTAAAATTCATGTTAAAGCACCGTTGAGGTTATGTAAATAAGATATTAAATATAAAATAGGTACCTGGAAAGTCAGTTGCCCTCAGCTAAATTACAGTGTGCGACAAAAAATAAACTTTTTTTTTGTCTCAGAAAGAAAAATTATGTGATTCGGATAGTATTTTTTCTCCTGAATTCAAATATGGTATCGGTTTTTCTCCATCACGTAAGGTTTCCGAGACCGGCATTTATAATTACAAACACTTTAATATTTTCTACATTCGTAACTACACAATATTCGAACATTCGGACTCACCTAAAAAGTAAGAAATCACGATTTTCTGCTATATTTCGCCTGTGGAGCACCCCTCTTGATGGTCCAACAATAATCGGCCCGCATATTAGGATTCAATTTGCCTTGATATCTCTTTTCCTTAGCTAAAAACATTTGAGTTAGCTCATTTGATTTTATTTTACAGTGGACACATGGACGAAAAAACGTTTATTAAAAAAATAATTATTTAAAACCATTAATTGAAATTGAAATAAAAAAACTGTGGGTGATGGAGAAATTCCGAATACATATTTAAAACACGATAAAAATTGCATTAAGGACAACTATTGGTACTCATGAGACAAAAACCATGTTCACCAGTGTTATTGGTTGAAGACGACTGACTTACGAGATACCAATTTTATATTTAACAAGATAGAAAAATGAGAAAAAAATGACTATTAATGACATAAAATAAATTTAGTTCTCGAGAAAAATAAATTATATAGCAACAGGTAATTGTATAAACGTGACTTAAAAGTACCAAGTGTGCGGAAACCCCTGAAATCTAGAGGAAGGAAATTCCAGGAGCGGGCAGAGGCTACTATGAAAGAAGTAGAGTAAGAGGAAGTGCTATGAAGAGGGACTGTTAGCAGACTGTTATCTTGTGACCTAGTGTCAATATCATAGACTTGATTAATAGCCTAATATGAAAACGAGTCTACAATTAATAAATAACCAACTCCATGAGGCTTAGAAGGTCCTTGTTCTGCCAGCCAGCAGCTGGTCCCACACTCACTTGTCATTTACAGAGGTAGTGATCATCTAGCTAGCATACGGATGACATGTAGTCAGCATGTCGAGTCTCCCAGCCGTTAAAATTGCCTCATTTGGCTCGCGTAACCAATTCGTTTTTGATAGCTTTCTTTTCTTTACAATGTCAGCACATTCCTCACCAACCATTTCTTGTCCTGGACCTTTTTTAAAATAACCAAGAATTTGTTAATCATTACAGCCACTTTTCCAGATTGTAATTGGTACGTGCACCAAATTTGGTTGAAAATTCTCCCCAGATCTGATACATTTATATAAAATTAATGGTTTTAAATAATTATATTTTTAATAAACGTTTTTTCGTCCATGTGTCCACTGTAAAATAAAATCAAATGAGCTAACTCAAATGTTTTTAGCTAAGGAAAAGAGATATCAAGGTAAATTGAATCCTAATATGCGGGCCGATTATTGTTGGTCCATCAAGAGGGGTGCTCCACAGGCGAAATATAGCAGAAAATCGTGATTTCTTACTTTTTAGGTGAGTTCGAATGTTCGAATATTGTGTAGTTACGAATGTAGAAAATATTAAAGTGTTTGAAATTATAAATGTATCATGTGTATACACACATAAGTATACATAAATTTATATATTTATTATTTCCTCCCTAGAGAAGTGTGACCTCCTTTTCCACTCAACCAGGACAAATATGTTTCAGTAAAATTCAACGCCACAAAAATTAAAATAAAATTATAATAAGATATTTGAGGCATTGCCGTTATTCTCATATTAACCTCTGGTTTGATTTATTAGAATATTTTTATGATAGAAATAAGTAAATTAATATATCAGGCAAATAATCTGAATTAATTTTTAAAGCGAGAATTTTTTTCCCTGAACTAGGATTTGAACCCAAGACACCGTCTTTACGGGCTGTTGTTCTTACCACTTAAGCTATCCAAGCAAGTTTCAATCCTGACACAAATTTCACTCTCGCTCTGTCTTATAATCCCGCGGTCCAGTAGCAGTGAAAATGGGTTGCTTTTTAAATCAAAGAGAATTTTTACATTAATTTATGCTGTAAACCTTTTTTATTGTAATAATGTACAAATTAATTCACTCGGACAAATCATCTAAACCAATGTTTAAAGAAAAAAAAAATTGCCCCAATCGGGACTCGAACCTCCGACCTGCAAGTGGTCGACTTTCGCCAAAATTTGAACTGCGATGCTAACAATATTTAATAAGACATTGCCTGCCTGATACGATCTAAGCTACTAAAACGATTATAAAATAATAATTAAATAATTTGCGGATAGCAAAAATAAAAACTGATGTTCCCAGTGGTCCGAGTACTCAACTTCCTACGGAAACGTAGCAAGGTTCCCGACCAGGAACGGACACATGGCCATTCCCTGAGAACGAGAAACCGATATCTTGAACTTATATATATACTCAACAAAGATGTAAAAACCCGGTACCTGCAGATAAGGTCGAGAAATTTGTTCTTGTTTTCGACTGAAATTAAACAAATCAGACATTATACCTAAACAGTCGTTTGCAAAAAAATATTCTGAATAAACTTATAGTACCCACTGTCGAAGAGCATTGAGAATAAATTTTTAATAATAAAATAAATTGTGCAAGTTCCCGACATATTTATACAGGGAAAATTGCATTAACTTCACTAGTGTCATCTATTTAAATATTATACAACTAAACTGCTCATAGAAATATACAATGTTGTATCCATAGAAACTATTTGATTATAAAGAAAAATGTCGGAGTTTTTTTAATATTAGGAAAATGCAATTATCCATGACAGTTTGTATTTTTATAACAGAATGATTTATCGTGAAAATATTTATCTTGCATTACAGGTGGGATACGTATTTGTTTACAATACAGTGATTTACTATGAAACTGATTTCTTCATGTGCGAATTATATTGTTCATATTGCAGTCGTAAGTGACAAATGGTATTTGAAAGACATTTTAATTTAACTCATTTTAAAATTAAAATCTGTTTCATAAAACAGTATTTTTGTTTGGTGTAGAAGCTGTTTTCTTTTCTGTTCTCAAATAAATGTGAACAGATAATGATTCTGATTTCTTGCATAATTGCGTCTATTTACTGCTTTCTTGTATTGCTGAAGTTATAGAGTTTCATGTTATTAAATGTATGTATAACCTTTACTAATCTAATTTAACTGCAGTAAGAACTGACAATAAACTATTAAAATGACAGGAAATTCGTACGGGAGTGAGACAAGGATGCCCTCTATAGCCACTTTTATTTATCATATATATGAATCAGATAATTAGAGAATGGAGAGAACAACGTCATGGACATGCACAATTAAATAGAAATATCAAATTAGATATGTTAATTTTTGCAGATGATGTGGCATTACTGGTACCTTCAGAAGACGAAATTTATAATTTAAAAAAATAGTCATAAAATATAATATGAAAAGTAACATTTCTGTTTAAAAGTAACGGCTTTCATGGAAAATACTCTGTACGTACCAAAATTTTTATTTATTAAAAAATACTGGAAAGAGTAGGCATATCAAATAAAATTGTTAATTTTAATAAAACTATGGGAATAATAAATTCAGTAATGGAACCTTCACTAGTCTAGAGAGATACTAGAGTACGGTTAAAACAAGACCTGCACTTTACTACGTCAGTAAGGCATGGACTTTGAGGAATGGAGAGGAGAGCAGGGTAACTTCTAGTGAAATGAAACTCATGAGACATACAGCAGGATATATCAAGTGGGATTACAACGCAATGATGATGTCTTGGAGGAATTCGTTTAGAACCAGTCATTAAAAATATAGGCTACATGAAATATAGAATAACTGGACGAATTGCGACAAATGAGTTCAGATAGAGTTCCCAAAATTGTGTTTATTTATTGTACAAGGAAACGCTGGATACAAAATTCATTAGTGAGATCGTAACAGACTTATAGGCCTAAGACTTGGATGCAAGAAGAAGAAGGTAAAGTGAGTTAAAAATACGTGGAATGTCCTTTTTAGCGAGGTTTTATTCTAAGGATTTAATTGTAGAGATGTTTTTTGAGATACAAATTAAAAAAATTAGTACTTCTGAATATATTATTTTATTATAGTTCATCAAGTACTTACATTGTTTTTGAGATGGAAATTTTAAAAATTAGTACTTCTGCATATATTATTTTATTATAGTTCAGCACCTATATACTTCTTTCTGACATTGTAGATATCGAGAAAACTACAGAGCAGCGACTAACAACATTTTCGTTAAAACTCAAACGAAACCTTTACTGGAGGATTAAGAAAGCTGTGACATGTACAGTCTTGCTGTATAAGCATTCAATGTCTGCAATTTTAGTGTTCATTTTTTGTGTTATATAATTAAAATAGCAGTAACTAATATGAACTTTATTTAAATATACAATTAATTTGTACAACTGTAAAAAGAATTTTAATATAATCTAAATTTATCATAAATATAAGTTTATTATTCAAGGCCCACAAATTAGGTTAGTTCTTTGTTTTTCATTGTTGTGGTATTGAATACAAATTTATAGTACTCAATAAAAAATAAAAAAAAAAGCGGAAAACCATTACCAGGAAAAATACAATAAAAAATCAAATCACAATATCTGGGAATCGACCAATAGCACATGCAATTCATCAGTGGTTTGTGAAGAAAATGGTTATCAACGCAGCTCAAGTAGACACATTTCAGCTGCAGAACAGAGAACGTGATATTTAATTGAAGGTAACTAGAATTTGTTTGTATAAAATTCACTTGAAAACACTACAGACAAACAGAATTTAAGTACGAATCAAAACAGACAAGTCTGTCATTTATTACTTGCAGATTTGCATTATACCCAATAAGAGTTACCAATCTTCCACCAGAAATCCTGAATTCAATTTTACAGACCGTTCTCAGTAAATATGGTACAGTATGTGATATAGCAAAACCGGCTAGATTCGTAATACTAAGCCCTTACTATTATATCCCAATATTATGAAAATGTCTGGTTAGAGTCTTAGGAATATTAAAGGCAAAGATGTATGAATGATATATATATATATATATATATATATATATATATATATATATATAATAAGGAAAATAAATGCCTGGACGGGATTTGAACCCGGACGTCTGGATTGATATTCCAGTGCGCTACCAATTACGCTATCAGGCAAATCAAGTACGAACATTAATTTTTTTATATACTCTATCATTACGAGAAGTAGTGCGAACTCTGTCCCCACTGCCATCTAGTAGCTCCTATAACAAGTAAGCAAATTAAAGATATTTTTTTTTAATTCATGTTAATTGCTAAGATTAGTTGGAGAAAACCCTCTATGATGAGGAAAATTCTCAAAATTAATGAATGAATTTTTACCTTATAGCAGTAAAGTTTTTTTGAAGTTTAATTAAAATTTTGACATTGAGTAATGGAAGCTTAATATGACATTATAAGAAAAATAAATGCTTGGACGGGATTTGAACCCGGACATCTGGATTGATAATCCAGTGCGCTACCAGGCAAATCTAGTACAAACATATATTTTTCTTATATATATATATTAAAAGATGTAGCGGGAACTCTGTCCCCACTGCCATCTAGTAGCACCTATACGAAGTAAGGGAACTTGGTCTCAACTGCCATCTAGTAGCTCTTATACAAAGTAGCTGGAACTCTGTCTCAACTGCCATCTAGTAGCTCCTATACGAAGTAAGGGAACTTGGTCTCAACTGCCATCTAGTAGCTCCTATACGAAGTAAGGGAACTTGGTCTCAACTGCCATCTAGTAGCTCCTATACGAAGTAAGGGAACTTGGTCTCAACTGCCATCTAGTAGCTCCTATACGAAGTAAGGGAACTTGGTCTGCACTGCCATCTAGTATTTCCTATACGAAGTAGCGGGAACTCGGTCTCCACTGTCATCTAGTAACTCCTATACCAAGTAAGCGAATTAAAGAGAATATTTTTTTAAAATTCATGTTAATTTTTAAGATTGGTTGGACAAAACCCTCAATGATGAGGAAAATTCTCAAAATTAATTAATACATTTTTACTTTATAGCAGTGTCGCTTTTTCGATGTTAATTAAAATTTTGACGTTGAGGAATGCAAGTTTAATATGACATGATAAGAAAAATAAATGCCTGGATGGGATTTGAACGCGGACCTCTGGATTGATATTCCAGTGTTCTACCAATTACACTACCAGGAAAATCTAGTACATATATATATATGTATACTAGCTAATACCCGGCGTGCTCTGCTACGCCTAAATAAATGAAAATTAATGTGATTTTATGTATATTTGAATAAGTAAAAGGAATAATAATTATAATTTTATATATTTTTTTATACCCGTGCTGATTACCCGGCGTTGCCCGGGAATCTACTTATCCCGATTTTCTTGACATGAATGAGCTGAAATACGAAAATTTATGTATTTTATGTTTAGTTAAATAAGTGAAATGGAAAAATTTATATCGAAATTATTTTTAGATATTCCGTGCTGTTTACGCGGCGTTGTCCGGATCTACTCATCCCGATCTTCTTGGCATAAAATGAGCTGAATGACGAAAATCAATGTACTTCTTATGATTAATTGAATAAGTGAAACGAAACATATTTATAGATGTATATCATGATTATTTTAAGATTTCCCGTGCTGATTACTCGGTGTTGCCCAGGAATCTACTTATCTCGATCCTCTTGGCATCAACGAAAGACAAAAATGGTTATTGTGAGTTATCTGTAAGAGATAAACATATGCTGTCCAGACTTTTTAGTAGAGCTTTTTGAGATATTCAATTCTGCATACATTAATTTTGTGTATTTGTTATGGTTTAGGCAGCGTAAGCCATTTAAGCATCCAAAGAGCTATTTTTTCACGTTTTTCACTACAAAGGGCAATTTTTAAGGGTGTAGGAGTTGAGTATCACAACTCTCTTATAGCTTATGTTCATCCCAGGAATCTTCTGAACCTTTTGCAAAAAGCGCCATCACAATCGGATGAAAGGTATGGCCGCGCAAAAACAAACCAACAAACAAACATTGTTTTTATATGTTAGTTAGATATCTTAGTACAGGACATGTTCGTACTTTGAATCTTACACATTACCTACGTTTAGGGCACGCAACTCACTTCCCAGTCAGGGACTGTCAATCACTATCATTATTTAAATACAAATTAACTGATATCTTAAGTTCGACACAATGAAATTTCTATCTGCATAGAAACTACATTAAACATTTTGTATGAACCTATAGATATTCATGTAGGAAGCTTTTCTTACTTTATTGTATTTCTATTCCATGTTTTGTTGGTGTTAGCTGACACTTGACCACATCTGCATTGTGCTTTGTCTTCTCTTCTTCTTCCTTCCAAGTATTAGGCCAAGGCCTGTTACGATCCTATAGAAAATTTTCCCTCCAGCGTTTTGATCCTTCCGGGAAATTCTCGTATAAGACTTGAAAGCATAATAATAGTCCCTTCGATTGGTTGCTGGCCAAAGGAAGGCAAGACCAGTGATGGGGCTGCCATCTTATAGCCTCTGGTCAGGCTTTTCTGGAGAAGAAAAGGAAATAAAGGAAAGAAGAAATGGAAGAAAGGAAAGACTCCCTAGCCCTCGGATGCCCTAATAGCGTCGGAGTAGAAAAAAACAAGAGTTAACCAAGAGAGGTTAGATAGTAAAGTTAAAAGAGTGCAAAACACAAGTAAGTGGAAGAAATGTTTTGCTCAGCTTGGACACCTTATGGTCGCCATCCACATATCCCCTAGATGGGGACCCCTGTGCTTTGTTTAGTCTATATATTTTAATAATATTTTTAAATTGTAATAAGTATGTAAATTTTTCATGATTTTATTAATCGCTGGTTGAGATGAAGAGAAGGTCTTATGGCCTTAATTCTGCCAGCTTGAATAAAGCATTATTATTATCTTTTTTAATTTAATTCAGGATTATTTCTGTTTTTTATACACAGGTATCCTCAACCAAATTATACATTTTTTTGTTCCACACTTCCACACGTCTCTGTCATATTTATCTTCTTCATGTTGTCTTGAATTCCCTTTATCAGCGTTGGCTTTGGTCTACCACATTTCCCTTTTCCAGAAGGTATCCATTACAATACTTCTTTGTTTGTTTCCGTGTCCCTTCTTCTCATTATATGCCCACCTGTCTATTAGTTTGATTCCTTCAATCTCTTGTACAATATCCTTTTCTACATTCATAAATTCTCTTATTCTATTTTTTTTTATTTTGTCTAATTTTGATATTCTTGCCGATCTTCTTAAAAGGTTCATTTCTGTGACTAATAATTTATTTCTGTGTTTTTGCTTCAACGTTCAAGTTTCCGCATCAGATAATAAAATACTCTTCACAATGGATTATATTATTAACAGTATTATTATTATTATTATTATTATTATTATTATTATTAGTATTATTATTAGTATTATCTAACTAACTGGCACTATCGAACCCGTAGGTTCATGACCGCACGCACATAGGCTCTCCATACATCCCTATCCTGAGCTAATGTTTTCCAATCATTCCCTGTATAATCTACTTCCCTCAAATCATAGTTAATGTTATTCTCCCACCTCATTCTTGATCTACCAACTGGGCGTTTTCCCTCTGGTTTTCCTACAAGAAGCTTCCATACACGTCTTTCATTCCCCATTCGTGCCACATGTCCTGCCCATCGCAGTCTACGAGACTTAACTGTTCTTATTACATCTGGCTTCCTATAAAGACCATGTAGTTCACTGTTATGTAGTCTTGTCCATTCACCTGTCTGTTCATCTCTCTTTGGGCCAAAATTTTTCCTAAGAACTTCATTCTCAAACACTCGTAACCTCCTTTCCTCCCTTAGAGTAAGAGTCCGATGTTATTATTATTATTATTATTATTATTATTATTATTAATATTAGTGTTATCTTTATTATTACTTACTTACTTACTCACTGGCACTATCGAACCCGTAGGTTCATGGCCGCACGGACATAAGCTCTCCATACATCCCTATCCTGAGCTAATGCTTTCCAATCATTCCCTGTATAATCTACTTCCCTCAAATCATAGTTAATGTTGTTCTCCCACCTCATTCTTGGTCTACCAACTGGGCGTTTTCCTTCTGGCTTTCCTTTATTATTATTATTATTATTATTGTATCATTATCATTATTATTATTATTATTATTATTATTATTATTATCAGTATTATCATTATTATTATTACCATTATTATTATTATCATTATTATTGTTATCATTTTTATCATTATTATCATTTTATTATTATTATTATTATTATCGTTATAACTATTATTATCATTATTAAGCTAGTTTATCTAGTAGTCAATATGGTAACACATAATTACAGTTATAGTCTGTTGCATGTTCTATTAAATTGGGGTCTGTTACAGGAACATGGAGACTCTGGTACATCTACTCAAAGGCAGTCTAGGAACAGGTATCCTTGCCATGCCTAATGCCTTCTTCAAGGCAGGACTTGCTGTCGGATTTGTGGGAACTATATTTATAGGAAGTTTGTGCACATACTGTATACATGTAATGGTAAGTCATTACAATTTTCTCTCAAATATAATAGAAAAATTATCGATAACGATCTAGATTTATGTATTAATGGAGTTCACCCGTTGTATCGATAAAATTAATCTAATAAGAAATAATGTTATGAACGTAGCAGCATGATATATAAATATTTTAAGAAATGCATAAGTATTTTTAAACTCCTGGTTATTTATTTATTTATTTATTTATTTAATCAGCATAATAGACGTAACGTCAAGTGGCCTTCTCTTCCACTCATCAGAACAAACATATGTTACATTCAATTACAAAAAAACACACAGGAATACAGTGTGCCCCATTCAAAGTATGCGGAATTATGAAATACGGCCGGTATTAACCGAAACAGAAATTAAAAGAATGTCCATTGCCACACGCTAGAGCACATCTATATGTGCAGCATCCTGTTCTAATCTCTTCGATCTTTTCTTCTGAAACACGTGTACGAGCACCTCCTGATTCTTTTTTACGCTTCCAGTCGCCAGAAACTTCTCAAGCCATGCATTAATGGTCTTCCCATCAGGTGCATTTCCTCCATATTCTCTCCAGTAATTTCTTTGCACTGTAATTAATGACTTCGTCTCTGCATACCAGAAAACAGTTTATGCTCATTGCTCAAGATTCGCCATTTTGTTTTAGTAATTATTGTCCAACATGCGACAGATGAATTAACTGCAACAATGAAAACAAATATTCTTCGAGTTTCTCATTCTTTTAACCCATTCGCCTCAAAAGACGAGGTAGACTCGCTGGCAGTTAAATGATCTTCAACTCAGAAGACGAAGTACATTCGCTTAATTCTGCTGTTATATATTTTGCAATAATTTGTACATCCCTTGGTAGGGTAATCTCCTGATAACATTTATGAATAGTAGAGGAATGTGTTTTTGCCTTCACCATTATTATGATCTAATGTACCGTTATCTTTTGTTTGTTTTGAATGTCTGAAAATAAAATTAATCCGGTTTCTAGGGAAAATGCATTAAGCATTTAAACCTGAAGCGAATGGGTTAATAGCAACCTCATTACATGATTCTGCATATTTTGAGAGTTATGATTAATTAAACATGTGAGAGGTTTGAATGGGACATGGTGTATTAGAAACTGAACGATTATCTGTCCAAAGCGATCAATAATAGCAATAATAATATATTCTTCTTCTTCTTACAAGGATTAAACCTTATTGGTTCGTTTCGGCTCCAAGTATCATAGCTGCTGTGTCCATCTCTTTTGTGGGCGTCCCTCATCTACTTTTTTTTTCTTTTTTCGGTTGAAAGTTAAGACTTTTTTCAAGATAGTCTGTTGGTATCCATTCTGCAGACATGTTCATACAATTTTATCCTAAACTCTTCTATTTTATCCTTCAGGCTGAATATTTGTAGTTCTTTGCGAATATCTTCACTTCGTGTTTTATCCATTAAGATATATCCTGCCACAAATCGTAAATACAGCAAAACTTGCTTAAAGCGGAATCGCATGGGACCATTTTTTTTTTCACCTTAGACAAAATTCCGCATTATAAAAAAACTAAAACTTATTAATAATCTTAGATTACAAAGCACTGTATATGTCTTCTTACGTACCTTGAATTAATTGTACTCCCGCCGCCTTTGAAATGTGAAATATAGTATCTATGAGCGACATCGACGGTAACGCGCGAAAAAACAGTCCCGTTTCATCAGCGTTAAAAATGTCTCTTAGGCGCGTATCCTGAAATTAAAGTACGCAGTTTCGGATTCCGCTCACTAACTACATTATCATCCACATCCTTCGAATCCCCATAAATTTCATTCCACACTACATTGTGTTGTATGTGTCCAGCCAACCTGAAGATACCTTGAAATCGTTATTCCCTAGGGATTTTGCAACAACTAGAGCTTGACTTTGGAGCATCAACACGGAAATTTGGAGATTTATCTTCAATCACTTTCACTGATACATACGTTTTAGCTATCTTCATTCCGTAAATTCAGAACGCTATCTGTGAAAGATCGGTCTGAGAATTTACACTAATTTAAGATTTTACAGTGCAATGTAAGTATTTGTAAGACAGGTACCTGTATTCGCATAACGGATGTGGAGTGAGGCCGAAATAAAATTTCAGATAGCGTACAGCTAGAATCTCTACTTCACCCGGCGGCAGGAATCATTCTCTTTTTCTTTTCCTTTTTTTTTTCTTAATGGATATTCAATAAAGTGGAAACTAATTTATTTCTGTCTTTCCGCTTTACAATTTTTTTCATGAATTGTGTAGAAATATCCTTCCGTTTCCGCGTTGGACAGATTCCGTTTTATGCAAAATAAATACACGTAACATTACTATTATTTCACCGGGACCAATAAATTTGTTCACATTGGACATGTTTCCGCAATATTCACGTTCCGGATTAAACAAGTTTTACTGTATTTAATTTCTGCTGTTTCTATTCTTTTAATTGACTGTTTATTCTGAGCCATACATTACTGCAGGTACAGCCAATACTTTATAAAATTTTAAATGTGTTTATTTTCTTACTTTCTTTCCCAGTGTTCTATTAAGGGTATAATCTATCTATCTTCTTCTTCTTCTTCACTTCCTGGTTTAGGCAAGAGTTGCCTGTCCCGTCTTCACTAATAGATCTAAGACCATCTCTTCCGAGGACGTCTGACATCTCTTCTTCCTCTTGGAAAATAATTGAAGATTTTATTTGGTAATCTACTTTCTTCCATTCTTTCTACATGTTCTTTCCACTGTATCTTGTTGTTAAATATATTTTCTTTTATGGAGTAGATCTGCAGTTCTTCACGGATATCCTCGTTTCTTATCTGGTCATTCTAGTGCAGACTTCTATCTAGTAATTATGCCCAAGGGCACGTCTTTCACTGTAATCATAGCATTTTGATGCTATGCGTTCCAGCTTTACTAGCGAATTATAAGTTTAGTAGCTTCCCGTTGCTTTCCGCACCGGAGAACGTTCATGATAATGATAAGGATGATGGTGATGGTCGGATAATTTTCGGGGGCCGTTGGGCTCTACGATTCCTGACTTTTGTCTTACAGGTGAGGATAAACCCCTAAAAAACCTCACCCACGAGCCTGTCCCGACCGGGAATCGAACCCGGGCACGCTGCGTGACAAGGTAGCACGCTACCTCGAGACCACAGCGATGAATAATATCTAATAATACAATTAAATTAATGATAGTTAAAATTAAAACTAATAAAATAATATATACACAAACGAAGAATAGCTCCTATCTACTAGGTCCTATCCATAAAAATATAGCTTATATATATATATATATATATCCATCCATAGTAATTCTGCCCGAAGGCAGGTCCTTCACTGCAATCATAGCATTTTCATGCTATGCTTGCAGCTTTACTAGCGAATTGTGTAGGTGTGGTAGCTTCCCGTTGCTTTCCACACCGGTGAAGGATGATGGTGATGATGATAATGATAAGGATGATGATGATGAAGATGATGGCCATATGATTTCGGGGACCGTTTGGGCCTTAAAGTTTTCCTGACATTTGTCTTACAGGTGAGGAAAACCTCCGATAAAAACCTCGCCCAGAAAAACTGTCCCGACCGGGGATCGAACCCGGGTCCGCTGCGTGACAAGGCAGCACGCTACCTCGAGACCACAGCGGTGGACTTATATATATAGGCCTATCCATCCATAGTAAATCTGCCCGAAGGCAGGTCCTTCACTGCAATCATAGCATTTTCATGCTATGCTTGCAGCTTTACTAGGGATTTGTACGTGTGGTAGCATCCCGTTGCTTTCCACACCGGTGAAGGATGATGCTGATGATGATGATAAGAATGATGATGATGATGGCCATATGATTTAGGGGGCTGTTTGGGCCTTAAAGTTTTCCTGACATTTGTCTTACAGGTGAGGATAAACCCCGATAAAAACCTCACCCAGAAAAACTGCCCCGACCGGGGATCGAACCCGGGCCCACTGCGTGACAAGGCAGCACGCTACCTCGAGACTACAGCGGTGGACTTATAGGCCTATAATGTGTGATATTTTACAATAAACTGTTTGAAAACATTCATAATAATTTGTTGCTCTCTGTTTTTCAAAGGTTTTCCTTTTCGAGATGGTTATCTAAATAATTCCATTTTGATACTTAGATCACTGTTGCTAAACACTGTTCAAATCATTGTGTGATATGTTTCAGGTGAGAACGCAATACCAGATGTGCAAGAACATGAAAGTACCCATCCTCGGATACCCCCGGACCATGCAATTGGCTCTGGAGCAAGGACCTCCCATTTTTAGAAGAATATCCAGATATGCTGGGTGAGGTGCACGATTCAATATACCTTATTCTTCTAAAGCCAACCGTACCGAGCGTTACATGGTATGTTTGTGTTTTCACAGTGGAGCTGTCAACGTCTTCCTGATCACCTATCAACTCGGCATCTGTTGTGTCTACATAGTCTTCGTTGCTACCAACATTAAACAGGTATATTTTAAAAATTATAAATTATTTTTCTTTTTCTTCTTTTTCTTCGTCACGATTTAGGCTTATTAACTAGCCTGTTCCGGCTCTAAATTGCTGTTGTTTCCATCTTTTCTTTGGTCTTCCCAAACTTCTTCTTCCTCGTGGTGAATAGCTGTAATCTATGCTGCTTTTGGTATTCTATTCTCAGTCGTCCTTGCTAAGTGTTCTTTGCAGTTTGTTCTGTATTTCACTATTGTTGTGTTTAATTCCTCTATTTTTAGTTGTTATCTTATTTCTGTGTTGTGTTTTTGTCTCTTCTTTGATATCCTGGTATTAGTCTGAGAAATTTCATTTCAGCGGCTTGTATCCTGGCAGATTGTTGTGTTGTCACTGTCCATGTTTCGGACCCATAAGTAATAATAGGAACTGCTATTGTGTTGTATTCTTCTTCTTCCTCCTTCCAAGTATTCCAAGGTCTGTTACGATCCTACAGAAAATTTTCCCTCCAGCGTTTCGGGAAATTCTCGTATAAGGCTTGAAAGCATAATAATAGTCCCTTCGAATGGTTGCTGGCCAAAGGAAGGCAAGACCAGTGATGGGGCTGCCATCTTATAGCCTCTGGTCAGGCTTTTCTGGAGAAGAGAAGAAAATAAAGGAAAGAAGAAATGGAAGAAAGGAAAGACTCCCTAGCCCTCGGATGTCCTAATAGCGTCGAGGTCGAAAAAGCAAGAGTTAACCAAGAGAGGTTAGATATAATTTCATTATAGAGTCTTTCCTGGCTTTATTTTTCAAGGTTCTTTTTAGTGTTCCTGTTATATAATTAAACTTATTTAGTTTGTTATTTATATCTGAGTCCACCGCTGTGATCTCGAGGTAGCGTGCTGCCTTGTCATGCAGCGGACCCGGGTTCGATTCCCGGTCGGGACAGGCTCCTGGGTGAAGTTTTTTTCGGGATTTTTCTTCATCTGTAAGGCAAATGTCAGGAAGCTTAGGGTCCAACGGTCCCCGACAATCATCCGGCCATCATCATCATCATTCTTATCATTATCATCATCATCCTTCACCGGTGTGGAAAGTAACGGGAAGCTACCACACCTGTAATTCTCCAGTAATGCTGCAAAGCATAGCATGAAAATGCTATGATTGCAGTGAAAGACCTGTCCTCGGGCAGAATTACTATGGATGGATGGATTTATATCTGTTTCCGTTGTGTATGATATTTCGCAACCTAAGAAGTTATATCTTACTACTTGTTCTGTTGGTTTATTTTATATTATCTTTGTCCGGACTGGATGAGCGTCCTTGAAAGTCGATGTTTTTGATTTTTCTGATTATATTTCTATATTGTATTTTTTTATATTTCATTTACTTTATATAGCATTCTTTGTAATTCGTCTTCTGTTTTTGCTATTAAAATCTGCTCATCTGCAAAGGCTACTGTTTTTATTATTATATTTCCCAAGTTAATGCCCCCAGTCGTCATTTGTTTCCTTGATATTATGTTATTATAAATTACAATAGGAAATAACATTATGAGTTTCTTCTTAATAAATAAGGTGAGTCTTTTTCAGGTCATGGATTTAAAACAAATAGAAGAAGAAGAAGAATGTTTTTATTATTGATTTAA
The DNA here is from genome assembly GCA_030220185.1 of Diploptera punctata. Lineage (NCBI taxonomy): Eukaryota > Metazoa > Arthropoda > Insecta > Blattodea > Blaberidae > Diploptera > Diploptera punctata. The sequence goes on along the minus strand of JASPKZ010007250.1, from coordinate 544,104 downwards.
CATTTCTCACTGAAAGATAAATTATATTTGAAGAGAAAAATTTCCGCCTAGACCGAGACTCGAACCCGGGACCTTTGGCTTGCCGGGCCAAATGCTCTACCAACTGAGCTACCGAGGCGAGTTGCGATCTAGACGCAAATTTTTCTCTTCAAATATAATTTATATTTCAGTGAGAAATGTTAAATCAATAATAAAAACATCATTAGAAGCCTTACTAGCTTTATAAAGAAATGTTAAATTCCCAATAAATGTCTTGTTAACTAAGAAGCCGCCATTTGCGAAGATAGAAGCAATAGTTTCAAATGCATTTGGCGATAGGGAATTACAACGTATATAAGAGAAAAATTTGTGTCTAGATCGCAACTCGCCTCGGTAGCTCAGTTGGTAGAGCATTTGGCTCGGCAAGCCAAAGGTCCCGGGTTCGAGTCTCGGTCTAGGCGAAAATTTTTCTCTTCAAATAGAAGAAGAAGAAGTTTGGGAGACTATTTAACTCACGCCCCAGCTGTAGATGTACTGGCGCCGTCGTTGATCCGCTCAGACGTCTTCATTATTTTACGTTCCCGGCACCGCTTCACTCTGTCATGTGGTGTTTTATGGGTACCACTGGATTCATCTTGAGAAGCCCTTTCCAAACGTATACGATCTCTATATTTTTATTTGGCTTCTTGACGAGTATAGGCCGATAATGCATTATTTATTTTAGTTTTTTTACTTTAACACCATATATATATTCACTGTAACCATTTCAACGAATTTTGTTTACAACCAATGACAGTCGTGTTTCACCTCGCTCTTTATCGATTTCTCTTTATTAGCTCCTGCTTTTGTGATAAAGAAAGCTCCTCCTTTTAATATTCTGAACAGCTCAGAGCGTTATTTTCTCCAACAAATACATTGAAAAATTGGATTGGCCACTGGCTAAGAATAAACAGCCTGCTGACGGATGCCCTAGAAGGAATGGTCAATGGAAAGAAAGTTAGAGAGCAGAAAAAGAATCAGATGATGAACAATATTAAAATAAATGGTTTAAATGCGGATACAAAAAGGAAAGCTGAGTTAACGAAATAGTGGAGAATGGTGAGTTTGCAGTGAAATACCTACTCTTGGGCAGAATATTATGTATGTAAATACATTGAATAGGCCTATAGTAAATAATGAACAGATTCCTTGATTTTACTCAGTTGTTTACTAAAAAAACAAATGAATAACCTATAATGTTGATTATAATGTACAGTTTGATGAGTTTCATTATTTCTCCACTAGGGTGCATTCTTACAATATTGCAATCATATTTGGCAATAAATAATATTATCAAGTTGCAGTGATGAACATAACCTCGTATTTCTGATTTGTTTTCAAACATCGCCGTTTACATTAAATGTATAAATAATTTAAAATACCGGTAACTATATTTAAATAATGACTTTTGAGTAAACAGCTTAATTTTATTCGTTAAATAGTCCTAACAAATGACACTCTTGATTTCCAAATCCTCTAGATAAATCCAACCGTCATTTCGTGACTCGTGAATTTATCGATAATTTGGAAATCACTCCTGGCATTACATATGAAAAATATGTTGTGTCATCTGCTAAAGTTAAGACGCACATAGTAGGTATGATGAAATCTAACTACCATGAAGGTAATCAAAAGATATGACTCGGTTACCGATGACAAGAATTTCATTTTCTTTTGAAACGAAAATAAATTTATTGACGCAAGTTTTATTGTTTAGGATTTTAAAATGTCACATTAATTTAATTTAATCATTTTACGATTACCAAAGATTCATAAGATAAATTAACGTAAATTAATATACATCTTCTTGTATCTTGTAAGCCCATGTTTCCCTTAACAGAGATTTAGGCGCTCTCCCCCTACAGGGAAGAATTTGAACCATACTAATTTAGTTACACTTGTTTTCTTATATATGTAATTTAAGTGGTCCGTGTCAGCGTTCCGCCTCATACTGTCATCTAGGAAACCAAGGTAGTACTAGGACGGGAAAATTCGGTAAATTTTGCTTAGAGACATTTTCATTCAAGCTTAAGGATCTTTTAATTACATTATTTTGAGAAAAATAAATAGTGGTTAGATGAAATAAAATAAAATGAGTCATTTATATCCAGTTGGTGGGCAGTCCTTTAATAGGGTAAGATTTATATTGTTTTATAGAGTTTAAAAATCTTCAGACTCGGGACCCATGGCTTAGAGTCCCTCCCGGAGGACTTTCTCCTTGGATTTTTCCTTCCTAAAAAAAATTCATCGACCCCGGCCGGGTTTGAACCCGCGACCCTCGGGACTAGAGGCAAGGAGAATTAATATATACTGTATTTTAAATTGTAGAATTCTAAATAGTATATTACGAGGTTGGGAAGTGGTTTTTACAGAATCGAGGAAAATGTTTAAAACCGAGCGAAAGCGAGGTTTTTAATTTGCGAGATTCCGTAAAACACTTCACAAACGTACGTTGTACATTATTTTTTGTATGATGGTGTTTTCAAAATAATAAATAATAGTAAAATAATAACTCTTTATTGGAAATATTTGCTTTCATTACAAACAACTGACTAACGTTAACAGTGTGGGCAATGTTTATTAGTTGAAACTACAGAAGGTCGTGACATCAATTCAGTGATGAATGGCGACAAGTACGTATTTATTGTTTTATATGGTTTCAAATAAAGTTCAGTTCGTTTAAAATGCAGTGATTTGTTTCGTATAATGTATATTAACACTACCTTTTCGATATTTGTTGTATATACATTTTATGTAGTATACATAAGAGGGCAATGATCTTACTTCCCACACGTGTGTTTGTAATATGTAATATTACAGTATAGTTATTTTTATTATAGTATAGTTATTTAGAAAAATTCATCGGAGAACATTTTGTTTAAACAACTCACCTCATAGGATTCATGCTTCCATTATACCGCGGTTTCAAACACAGTCGTGTTTATCCTCAGCCATAACTTTGACTGACGAAATTCTTCGGCCGTCAACTGTTCTATTGTCGCCATCTTCAGTGCTGCCATCAATAGAACAGTTGACGGCCGAAGAATTTCGTCAGCCGGAGTTATGGCTGAGGATGAACACGACTGTGTCTGAAACCGCGGTATCATGGAAGCATGAATCCTATGAGGTGAATTGTTTAAACAAAATGTTCTCCGATGAATTTTAATGATTATACCTCATAATGTTTACTTCCCAACATTAATTTAATATATAGTTATTTAGGTTGGAATCCCGAAATGTAGGAAGTTGAAATTTCAATCATGGTCGCTATTGCTGTAAGTACGACAAAACGCACTATCGCGCAAAAATATGCATTACATTATCTTAAAGTAAAGTCAATACATTCAAGATTTTGCTTAAAAGCAATTTTTTTTTCGGGAAATCCAGTATCTCCTTGGTACCCCAAAAACTTTCAAATTTTGAATCAAAAATGAGTTGAAATCTTCTCTAATGTCCAATAATATCACTGGTCGACAAGGTTTTCTTCACAAGAAATCTGATTAGTGAATCTAGTGCATTTTTTCATACTGAATTCAGATATGTAGTCAGAATATTTTCATCAGGCACAGTTTTTTTGTTGTGATAGCTACGTTTTTAAAATTGATTTTAGCATTTTCCTTGACCTGTCATAGGGACCTTTACCTTATATGAAGAGTTCCCTGTACCAGTATATGCAGATATGACCTTAACTCATAACTCTGATTCTGACCTAGCTCAAACTGAAAATGATTCAGATGGAAATAAAAATGACCTTACATAAAATATGCCCGAAAATCACTATCTACCACTTTCTAGGTAAGTCAGAATGAGTTAAATGGATTTTATTTGGAATTATAAAAAAATGTAAGTGTATTTCACAGAAAACTCTTGCCTGATAGGAAAAAACTGAAATGGTATTTACATTCAGGATGAAAATGGACTAGTGGTTATGCTCCTTGCCTCTGGTCCCGAGGGTCGCGGGTTCAAACCCGGCCGGGGTCGATGGATTTTTAGGACGGAAAAATGCAAGGAGCAAGTGCTCCGGGAGGGACTTTAAACCGTGGGTCCCGAGTCTGAAGAGTTTCAGGCTCGTAAAAGATCCTTAAGCCTGAATGAAAAGGCCTCTAAGCAAAATTTACAGAATTTTCCCGTCCTAGTACTACCTTGGTTTCCTAGATGTCAGTATGAGGCGGAACGCTTACCACGGATCAGTCAAATGACATATATACGAAAACAAGTGTAAATAAATTAGTGTGGTTCAAATTATTCCCTGTAGGGGGAGAGCGCCTAAATCTCTGTTAAGGGAAAACATGGGCTTACAAGATACAAGATGAAAAATACTTCTAAGATCTCATATTTTTATTCTTGTGAAAGAAAAAAAAAAGTTCATTTTTCTCGACCAGTGTTTTTGTGATCCCCCACTATAAGCCTTAGGGAGGCCATTAGGTTAGTAGGAGGTTAAGACTCGCACTTTTCTAGACAATCGACACTTAATGCCAGCCTGTCAGTAGGGCAAACTCGGCTAATTTCGTGACATGGATAATTTCGTTATATTTTTTCTTTCATTTGTAACAAAGTTGTATTGACAAGAAAAACAAATCCATTTTCTGTCTCGTGCATGGCAGAAAGTCTACTTTCTTGCTGTGTTTTCATATTTATGATAACAGCATTTCTTGGGTGTATTTTATGTTAACTTGTATAGAAAGTGTTTTCATTCATGTTAGCAGTTAGTTTAATTATTGTCTGTTTTTAAAGAACATTTTGAGTAGATATTCTTCGACACTAAGGGTGAACGAGTTACAATATCGAAAATGTGATGTATGATTCCGTGAAAAGTGTCAAGGGTTGACTGTTTATAAACGGGATTTCAAATTCGTTGGATGTAACATGGAGAGTGATTAAAAAAGTTTGTCGCGAATTCACTCTAATACACTGCTCAAAACAATTAGAGGAACACTATGAAATATGCAAATATTTTTACATTGGATAAAGGTACAAACATGAAATTAATAAAGTACATTATTTGTGAATATTTATTTATTTATTTATCTATTGCTCATGTCAATAAAAACAAATGAATAACGCTGACAATTAACTTTTCAAATACTTCCGCTATGTAAGCAATCGAATCTTGTGCTTATTTTTCAAAGTTAAACACTCGTCATATAGAGTTAGTATCGTGTATCGTCTCCACGACATTCGATGACAGTTTGGCACCTTCGTGGCATGCTCCCAATAAGATTCTGGATTTCCTCTTGCGGGATATTCTCCCATTCCTCCTTCAGAGCATCTCCAAGTTGCTGCAGAGTTCGTGGAGCTTGATGTCGGTTCCTGACCTTCCTGTCTAGAAGATCCCACAAGTGTTCAATAGGGTTGAGGTCTGGGCTGACCGCTGGCCACTCCATTACCACAATTTCATTCCTCCTCAGGAAATCCCTGGTGACAGCCGCAGAATGTGCCCTGGCATTATCCTGCATAAACAGAAATCCAGGGCCTACTCCAATGGCAGCAGGTACTACATGCTCTTCCAGAACGTGCTCGATATACCGGACAGCATTCAGTTCGCTGGGGAACAAGTACAAGATCCGTACGATTGTTGTTACATAACTCCGGCCCACACCATTATGGAACCTCCTCCGAATCTATCAATTTCTTGTAGAGCCTCTGCAGAAAATCTTTCTCCTGGCCGTCCCCACACCCTCAATCGACCATTACAACGTGTAAGACGATACCTGGATTCGTCCGAGAAGAGCACAGACTCCCACTGGTTCAGGTTCCAATCACCATGGTTTTCAGCATACGTACGTCTTGCTGCCTTATGCCCATTTGTTAAGCGTGTTTTTTTAACGGGCTTTTTTGGACGAATATTCTCTTTCCTTAATCTGTTCCTTATGGTTTGGTCTGAAACCCGGATTCCGGAAGCCATATGAAGGTCATTCTGCAGGTCTTTTGCAGCTTTTGCACGCTGTCGAAGAGCAGAAAGAACAACGTATCTGTAATCCTGGGGGCTTGTTTTAAATTTACGGCCCTGGCCACGTCTTCCAAAATACTGACCTGTCTCTCTGTGCCTGTTGCGTAACCTGGACACCACGGAAGGAGAAACCCCAAGCTCTCTAGCCACTTGTCGCAGAGATTGACCTTGTCGTAAAAGATGTAGAGCATGATACACTTCAAACTCATTTAAATGCCTCATTTTGTCAGAGACTTCAATAAACAAGGCAATAATCAATATTCGTTACTATAGCAACATCAGGAAGCTTACCAATTAGAAGTGGCCTGTGCTTTCCAAAATAAAAAAAAATCTCTATATTTGTTATTTGAGGTAATTTATCTGTATTTAGGCCATGGATCTTTAAAATTTGTATCCAATGATAAAATTAATAATTCAATTTACATATTGTCCAACTTTCAGCATCACAGCTTTAAAAAACAATTACTTATTCAATTTATTACAAGTGTTCCTCTAATTGTTTTGAGCAGTGTATTATCATGAAATTACTTGAGTTCTTCAAACCTCCAGAAAAAATATAATTTATGTCATTTTTGCAATAAAATTAAATGCTTATTCGACATCTCAGTATATATATTTCATTCATATACGAGTATATTTCACTCGTCGAGAGAACGTTCGGACATGTGGCAAGCCTGATGTCTGATATTGCTAAGACTGTAACCAGAAATTTTCATAATCTTAAGGTATACATCCATCCATCCATCCATAGTAATTCTGCCCGAGGGCAGGTCTTTCACTACAATCATAGCATTTCCATGCTATGATTTGCAGCTTTACTAGGGAATCATAGGTGTGGTAGCTTCCCGTTGCTTTCCACACCGCTGAAAGATGATAATGACAAGGATGATGATGATGGCCGGATGATTTTCGGGGACAGTTGGGCCCTAAGCTTCCTGACATTTGTCTTATAGGCGTGGAAAAACCCCGAAAAAACCTCACCCAGGAGCCTGTCCCGACCGGGAATCGAACCCGGGCCCACTGCATGACTAGGCAATACGCTACCTCGAGACCACAGCGGTGGACAATATATATTAAGGTATAACAGTTTAAAACCTTAATATTACGAAATTAGTTGAGTTTGCTATATCTGCTATTTAGATAAACCGAGGTAGATATTGTACAAAACTCAGCGAAATCCTATCACTAAAAGTATGGGTTTACCTGAAATTTGAAATTAAACATTCCTAGCAACCGCCATGTTCAGTTCGTCGCAACGTACATTATACAATTAAATTAACCCGTAAGTTTCTTTCAATATATTCAATTAAAAATAAAAAGACATCTTTCATTTATTTAGGCGTAGCAGCGCACGCCGGATGTTCGCTACTGCTTTATATATTATTTTTGATTAATTAGTTACAATTGCCGGTCCCAAGTCTGGATGAGAAAGGAGGAGGGGGAGAAGTAACACTCGTTAAAAACCTAGGTTCAGCTGATCCGGCTGATAGTACCTTGTGAGGTTCCCTAGCAACGACGGATGCAGCACAGTAGGAGACCTACGGTATGGTGCAGACGGCGGATGAGGCAGTAAAGAGTGGATCAGACTCTTAGCTGCAGTGAAAGTCACTGATCTATAGTAGACTTCAGAAAAAGTCTCTGGTCCTCCAGGTTGGGGGTTGATGCTATGGGCTATCTCCTCATACATTGTAAAAAAAACTTAATGCTAAAAAACCAAAATATATAGCCTCGGATAGGAAACACATACAATGACAAAGCAACAGTAATATGACAATGCACAGAGGATGTTGGAATGTATAGGGATTGATGAATGAAAACATATAATGAGAAGGAGGGACACAGAAACAAACAAATAAGTATTGCAATCGATACCTCCTGGAAAAGGGAAACGTGGTAGACCAAAGCCAACGTGGATAAAGGGAATTCAAGACAACATGAAGAAGATAAATATGACAGAAGCAGACACGCAAGACCGGGAAGTGTGGAAGAAACAAAAGTTGTATATTTTGGTTGAGGATACCTGTGTATGTAACAAAAATAATCCTGAAATAAAAAATAAAATTAGTTACAAAATAGTTATTATATTAGTTGTCCGCATTTTACGGTATCTCTTCAAAAAACGGCACTAGAATACTCTAGTTTATAGAAGTTTCAACATTAAATTTACTACACGAGGAGAACTCATGGTCCTAAACAACGATCAGTCAAATAATTTACATATTATTGGCAGGAAACGACAATCAAATTCTAAAAATGTAAGCTGGCATTAATCTATGAAAAGGATCATTACGGGTGCGTGATATAGTAAGAAGAGTTAAGTCTCGTAGGCTGCGATGGGCTGGACATGAGGCACGAATGGTTAATGGAAGAAGGGCATGGAAACTTATTGTAGAAAACCAGAGGGAAAGCGCCCAGTTGGTAGACCAAGAATGAGGTGGGAAAATAATATTAACCGTGTATTATGACCTAATAGAAGATTTCTGGGTTCTTGGCTGTGGTATTGGGGTTTGAAGTTTCCCGACTTTTCGCCAGAGACTACGTCCGGGATCCCCAAGGGTTGGCATCTTAACCCTTGAGGATTCCGGACGTAGTTTAAGGCGAAACGTCGGAGAGCTTCAAACCTCAAGCTCAAGGGTTAGCATCCTCAAGAATTTCTCAGCCCTTGAGAATTCCGGACGTACTCTCTGGCAAAACGTCGGAGAACTTCAAACCTCAAGACCAAGGGTTGGCATCCTCAAGGATTCGTCAACTCTTCAGGATTCCGGACGTAGTCTCTGGCAAAACGTCGGAGAACTTCAAACCTCAAGACCAAGAGTAGGCATCATCAAGGATTCGTGAACTCTTGAGGATTCCGGACGTAGTCTCTGGCAAAATGTCGGAGAACTTCAAACCTCAAGACCAAGGGTTGGCATCCTCAAGGATTCGTCAACTCTTGAGGATTCCGGACATAGTCTCTGGCAGAACGTTGGAGAACTTCAAGGGTTGGCATCCTCAAGGATTCGTCAACCCTTGAGGATTTCGGACGTATACTCTGGCAAAATGTTGGGAAACTTCAAACCTCAAGATCAAGGTTTGGCATCCTCAAGGATTCGTCAACCTTTGAGGATTCTGGACGTAGTCCATGGCAAAACGTTGGGACCTTCAAACCTCAAGACCATGGCCAACAGCCCGGAAATCTTCTACAAGGCAATATTACGTACTCCAGTCATTAAAGGCTAAGTGAATATTGACCATGATTTGAGGGAAGTAGGTTATTTAGGTGATCCATCCATCCATCCATAGTAATTCTGCCCGAAGGCAGATCCTTCACTGCAATCATAGCATTTTCATGCTATGCTTGCAGCTTTGCTAGGGAATTGTAGGTGTGGTAGCTTCCCGTTGCTTTCTACACCGGTGAAGGATGATGATGATGATGATGATGATGATGATGCTAAATTAGGTGATGGTTGGAAAAATTAGCTCCGGATAGGAATGTGTGGAGAGCTTATGTCCGTGTGGCCATGAACCTAAGGGTTTTATAGTACCAGTGAGTTAGTTATACCCAAAGTTTATGAGGAAGTTTGTACAATCGGCGCAGAGTGAGTTAATAAGTTGCTCTTTGTTAACAGGTAGTGGACCACTACTGTCAGGAGGTGGATGTAAGACTGTACATGCTGATGTTGTTGCTGCCTCTCATCCTCATCAACTGGGTTCGAAACCTCAAGCTACTGGCACCTTTCTCTACGTTTGCGAACATCGTAACTTTCGTCGGCTTGGGTATCATCATGTATTACGTTTTCGATGGCATCCCATCGCCTGCAGAACGCAAGCTAGCGGGTAATATTTTCGAATTCCCACTCTTCATCGGGACAACACTATTTGCACTCGAGGCAGTTGGCGTGGTAAGTATTCTTCTTACTATCACTTCATAAGAAGAATCTTAAAATATATATTTTTTTTTATTCCCACTACAGGCCTCAGGAGGCCCTTGGGGTAGTGGGAGGTTAAGGCTCCCACTTTTTCTGGACAATCGGCACTCGATATCAGCCGGGTTGTCAGCCCTGCGTGACGGCCGCCTTTACCCCAGAACAAACGTCTGGTACTCATTTCAGTTAGAGGCTGAGTCGACCCCAGGGCCATAGTGCCGCCAGAAGGTTTGGGTCAGTTTAAAAATCCTGACTCCACCGGGACTTGAACCCTCGACCTTCCGGCTTGTAGAGCAGTGCCTTAACCACTACGCTACGGCGTGCCCCCAAAAATATATCATTACAATTTTAATAGATTAAATTAACATTGTTTCATTTATACGCATGCGCAATGTAGAATACATTGGAATTTCAGTTGTTTTAAAATAGCCGCTTCTGTATAATTATATGACATTGCTAGAGATCCATGAAATTTGCGAGTCGCGATAACGCGAAATGTTTTAATTCTGACATTTTCTTGTACCATTTCTTAACTCCACTTCTCATAACCTCAAAGAAAGCATTTATGAATCGCGAAATAACGCGAAATCCTACGATAACGCGAAATAACACTGGAATTTAAAAATTTCAACGCATTCCGGACATTTTTGTTCTATTCGAGAAATTTTCATAATGCATTTTTAAACACTGTTTTCGGATTCCATCATCTTTTAAGAGCCATATTTGATGGCACCATATCTGCTTCCTCCGTGCACTCTTGCAAAAGGAAATGGTTGCAACACGGTTCACAACATAGAGGTAATATTTTCTGTCCTTCTGTGCTCAAATATGGTCTCTTCATGGATTTTAAGTTCTATGGTTAATACGAATTCTTAGAAATATTAATTAGCCTATATTAACGTGTAAGTTAAGTTATTTCCCCCAAAAATCTTTGCAGACATAATTATCAAATTAGTCACTACGATTAAATGTTATACATTTTAGTGTATTAAAATTGATATCGATTGTATAAACTAAAAGTTTAGCTTACATCATTCTTATTGACTTTAATATACTAAACTAAGCTTAAAAAGACACAAATTTACATATTTTTAGAATAACACCACCAAATTCCCAATAACATCGAAATCTTGAAATTTTAAAACGAATTTTCCCCAAAAATAAAACCAGTTTCACGGATATCTAGACAGTGCAAAGGAAATTATTTGAAAAGCGAAGAGAAACAAATAGTTTACTGAAAAATATCCTACATTAGCCATTGAGGATATGAAAATAAGAATAGAATTTACAGGTGAGTCAGCATGGAGCATAAATTCTTCTCGTAGTACTAATGAAATTTTAAAAAGGGTATCAATAAACACCATGGAAAAAGCATAAACGTCTGGTTACGTAGGCCTATATATATATTTTTGTCATAAATAAATAACAAATGGAAGTTCATAATTATTGATACCATTTTACATTGTATTCAGCCTTATTTCCCGTAAAATACGATGTTAAACAACTAACTCACTGGCACTATCGAACCCATAGATTCATGGCCGCGCGGACATAAGCTCTCCATACATCCCTATCCTGAGCTAATGTTTTCCAATCATTTTCTCTATAATCTACTTTCCTCAAATCATAGTTAATGTTATTCTCCCTCCTCATTCTTGGTCTACCAACTGGGCGTCTTCCCTCTGGTTTTCCTATAAGAAGCTTCCATGCAAGCTTTCATTCCCCATTCGTGCCACATGTCCTGCCCATTGCAGACTTAACTGTTCTTATTATATATGGTTTCCTGTAAAGACCATGTAGTTCACTGTTATGTAGTATTCTCCATTCACCTGTCTCTTCATCTCTCTTTGGTCCAAAAATGTTCCTAAAAACTTTATTCTGAAATACTCGTAATCTCCTTTCCTCCCTTAAAGTAAGAGTTCATGTTTCGCACCCATATTATATAACTGGTAGAATAATAGTTTTATATATTTTCGGTTTAACGTTTTTTTTAATGGAGTTGGGACATAAAAAGTCTCTGTAATGCATAATAGCACGCATTTCCAGAATTGAGCCTATATTTAATTTCTTTGTTCATCTCATTCCTATTTGTGAGTATTGTTCCTAGGTATTTGAATTCGGCGACTTCCTCAAAATTTCCCTCATTTGTCATTAGCTGTCCGATTCCATTATACAATGTATTTCTGTGTGCGACCATATATTTAGTTTTATTGATATTTACTTCCAGTCCCAATTTCTTAGTGTTAAAAATACGACGTTGCCTAAAACAATGTTTGTATCGAAGACAGTTCCCATTCACAATTCAATTACATGACAGATAAAATTAACATCTTGGTTCCCCAATAGACGATGTTGGCCAAGTAATACATTATGCAAGTTTATTTACAGTACAACTGGAACTTACTCGGGATTAATTTCTTCATTTTAACGTACTAATTACAAAGTATCTGGAGTCTTCCGTTTTCTCTTAACGAATTCATGTGTAAAAAATCGCCAGTTTATTCTGTAATTATATTCTCAACAAGTTTTTAAGTTTCTGGCAAGGGAACTGTCAACCATTGCATGACGCAACCTGCCTTAAAATTTCTTCCAGAGAAGCGTTGTGATATACCAAAGCCATGTTCAAAAATTATCTGCCGTTTTTAACTGCAAGTCATTAAAATCCAGCCCTAAATGTCTCATTTAAACTATAAAGAAGTAGTACAACTCGTAAATTGGTAGACTGGATAACCCTCACTACATGCCGTGCGTACCGCCTCACTCTACTCCGCTCTTACTCGTGAAAGGAGTCCATCTGCTCCGTACAATGGGTTACCATTGTTGGATTCTAGTTTCGATTTCTGTGCCTTGCAGTTAAAAAAGGTAGATATTTTTTTGGTCACGGCCTTGGTACATCCCAACGCATCTCTGGGAGAATATAAGCTTCTGCATTCGATGGATGACAGTTCCCAAACTTGATTTAATTTCTATTAATTTTATAGGCAATTATTTAAAAATAGATGCTATTTTAAGTATAATTATCTTTTTGTAATTAGTAAAAATGTAATAAAAATTATGGTAGCTATTTGTACTGTAAAGGATAATAGTATTTATTTTAAAAGTTTATATCATTTTTGTACCTTGGGTATCAGGTTTTGATAAAAGTTCTCTCGAGTATAGAACTACACATCTAGTTCTTTTGATCTGAAGACGTACTTTTAGTTCAAACACACATAACGCTTGTTTTTGTGCAGATAATCGCTCTGGAATACAACATGAAAAATCCAAGTGACTTCGGAGGTTACTTCGGAGTGTTCAACCGAGGAATGAGTATCATCGTATTTCTATACGTATTCGTCGGATTCGTCGGCTACGTTAAATATGGCGAGGAAGCTGCAGGAAGCATCACTCTCAACTTACCCCTAGAAGAAAAGTAAGATAAATTCATCTTCTCGTTCATTATTATTATTATTATTATTATTATTATTATTATTATTATTATTATTATTATTATTATTATTATTATTATTATTATTATTATTATTATTATTATTATTATTATTATTATGAGGTCCACCGCTGTGATCTCGAGGTAGCGTGCTGCCTTGTCACGGAGCGGACTCGGGATCGATCCCCGGTCGGGTCAGTTTTTCAGGGTGAGGTTTTTATCGGGGTTTTTCCTCACCTGTAAGATAAATGTCAGGAAAACTTTAACGCCCAAACGGTCCCCGAAATCATATGCCCATCATCATCATCACCATCCTTATCATTTTCATCATCATCCTTCGCCGGTGTTGAAAGCAATGGGAAGCTATCACACCTACAATTCCCTAATAAAGCTGCAAGCATTGGATGACAATGCTATGATTGTAGTGAAGGACCTGCCTTCGGGCAGAATCACTATGGATGTGTGTATATATATATATATATATATATATATACTAGAAGTCCCGGCCACGCGTTGCTGTGGCTAAGGTATATGTTAAAAATTTTAATTAAGTTGCTGTCTTTCAGCCAGATTACTTAAAACTAATACTTACACACGAAATTAATACTATTGAAAATAAAATAAGCACTGAACACACTTAAATTATGAAATAATCAATATTTGTAATTCAGTTGAAATTCGCGGTTGCAACAAAAAGCACAGCCATCTGGATCTCTCTTTGTTAAATAATAAACCAATTACCTTACCAAATTATAGCTCGGGACCCAGCTCCGTGTGTCTGAAAGGAATTTGCTGGACTCAGCTGTTAGTACTATGCGAAGCAGAGAAGTGTACTTCCTCCACACTTGCCCCCGCAAACACACAGAGCTTGGACCCGAGCTGTACCTTACACCGCCATCTGTTAGAATCGTATGGAACTCACAGATCATTATAACTCTTTGTTAAATAATAAACAAATAATTTGCAATAAAAAATAATGCGACTATAAATTTAGCTATAAACTACCCAAGGTCTCAAGTTGGATCAAACTGCACACAGTGTGCAAAATTTTATTAAAATCGGTTCAGTAGTTTAGGATTCCATCGCGGACAAACAACGTGACACGAAATTTTTATATATTAAGATATGTGTGTGTGGGTGTGTGTGTGTGTTTTTTAATTCGAATTATTTGTTTTCAGATTGGCGCAGAGCGTTAAGGTAATGTTTGCTATTGCCATATTTATCACTTACGCCCTCCAGTGTTACGTACCTTTAGAAATTATTTGGAACACTTACATGAAGGATAGACTTGAACATACGACAAACAAGAAGAAAGTCGTGGTGGAGTACGTCATGCGCACTGGGATTGTCATTGGCACGTGTAAGTACAGCTTTCTATTGTGTAAAGATTTAAATTCTCCAACATATTAAGGCATAACTAACTCACTAGCTACCAAACTCGGAGATTAATGGGTGTGTAAACATAACCTCTCAACACATCCCTAACCTGAACTAATATTTACCTCAAACCATGGCGGATGTTATTCTTTATTCATCATCATCATCAGCAGCAGCAAGGATTAGACCTGCTGGTCTGTTCCGATCTCATGTTAGAATTGGTCTATCCAACTGGGTCTTCCAACATTTCTTCGTCCTAGTGGTTGGTAATGAAGAATCTGTTTCGGAATTCTATTGTTATCCATTCTATTGATCCATCCATTCATCTCTGTATTGTGTAATTCTATCTAATAGTTTGAATATATTCAGTTCTCTTCGTATATCCTCACTTCGCCTTTGATCCATTATTGTATAGCCAGCTACACTCCTTAGAAACCTCATTTCTGACGATCCTATTCTTCGTCCCTGGTTTTTGGTTAAGTCCCAATGTTCCGATCCATATAGTAGTGTTGGAACCGCCATTGTTTTATAAATTTTTTAAAGTGTCTCCTTTCTAGTTCCTTTGAGACTTCGTTTTATGGTGCCACACATTATTTTGTTTGCAATGTCTTCACTTTTTTTTGTATGATACATTGTATCCCAGATATTAAAATTGCTCACTTGTTCTATTATTTTATTCTGTAATTGAATTTTTGCTCTTAGTGGCTCATACCCTCGAAAAGCTGAAACTTTTATTTTAGAGTAGATATTTTCAAGTTGTATGTTTCACATAGTTTACTTAATTTGTAAATTACCCTTTGTAAGCCATCTTCTGTCTCAGATATCACAACCTGATCGTCTGCAAAAAGTAAAGTATCTAATAAAATATTGTCAATTTTAAAAAGTTCAGTTAAAACAATTTGCTAATTCTGTATAGCATCGTCTATATATGTATTAAAAATTGATCGCAAAAGTGGGCATCCTTGTTTTACTCCACAGTTTATTGTCACTGTTTTATTGTTTTGTGTTTTATGACCCATGCTAATTAATATTTTATTATCTACATATAAACTTTCAATAATTTTAACCAAATGTTGTGGAATGCCTCTCTATATAATTATATTGCATAATTCCTTTCTATTCACTCTGTCAAAAGCCTTCTCAAAATCAATAAATGCCAAATATGTTGGTAAATTACATTCTCTACATTTCTCTATTAATTGTGTTATAACATACATACATATAGTCTGAACAAGATCTTCCTTTTCTAAAACCGTTTTGATTTTCTAATAGCATACTTTCAATGATAATATTGAGACGATGTTTTAAGATGGAGGCATAGATCTTATAACATGTATTTAGAAGACTTATTCCTCGATAATATTTATAATTATTAATAATATTGATATTATTTATTATTATTATTATTATTATTATTATTATTATTATCATCATTATTAAGAAATTTCTCTACATTACAGTAGTTACCCTTCAGCCCAAATGTATTTTGCTTCGCCACATACTTCTATCCTCAGCATCTTCTTCTTTGAAGTCTCTGCTGATCATGTTTCTTCTCATTTCATTCATTCACTGTTCCCTGTGTTTCCCCATCCTCCTGCTGTCTTGAGCAATCCAATCCAGTATCATTCTTGGCATTCTATTATTCTCCATCCTCTTCAGATGTCCATACGATTTCAATCTGCGTTCTAGTATTACTTCTATAATATTATGTGTAGCATTAATTATTTCTCTAATTGTCTGGTTCCGAATTTTCTCCTTTCTTGATTTTCTTGCTGCCCTTCGCCAAAATTCAATTTCTGTTGTGGATATTTTTTGTTTGTTGTCTACCTAAAGGCGAGGTTCCTGCACCATACAACATAACACTTTGTACTAATGATTTAAATATCAATGTCTTACTTTTATTTATAATATTTTTACTCCGTATCACTGAATTTAACAATCCAATTATTTTTCTTCCTTCGATAATTCTTTTCTCAATTTCTCTATAACGTTTCCCATCTAATTCTAAAATTGATCCTAAATATTTGAATTTTTCAACTTTCTTAATTTCAACATTTTCACATGTAATTTATTTTCATTCTCCAGTCGTGAGATATTCGGGTTTCTTAATATTAATTTTTATGATGTTTTTATTATTAATTTAACATTTCTCAATGAAAGATAAATTAAATTTGAAGAGAAAAATTTTCGCCTAGACCGGGACTCGAACCCGGGACCCTTGGCTTTCCGGGCCAAGTGCTCTACCAACTGAGCTATCGAGGCGAGTTACGATCTAGACGCAAATTTTTCTCTTATATACGTTGTAATTCCCTATCTAGGCGAAAATTTTTCTCTTCAAATTTAATTTATCTTTCATTGAGAAATGTTAAATTAATAATAAAAACATCATTAGAGGCCTTACTGGCTTTTAAAGTAATGTTAAATTTCCAATAAATGTCTTCTTAACTAAGAAGCCGCCATTTGCAAAGATAGAAACAATGGTTTCAAAAGCATTTGGCGATAGGGAATTACAACGTATATAAGAGAAAAATTTGCGTCTAGATCGTAACTCGCCTCGATAGCTCAGTTGGTAGAGCACTTGGCCCGGAAAGCCAAGGGTCCCGGGTTCGAGTCCCGGTCTAGGCGAAAATTTTTCTCTTCAAATTTAATTTATCTTTCATTGAGAAATGTTAAATTAATAATAAAAACATCATTAGAGGCCTTACTGGCTTTTAAAGTAATGTTAAATTTCCAATAAATGTCTTCTTAACTAAGAAGCCGCCATTTGCAAAGATAGAAACAATGGTTTCAAAAGCATTTGGCGATAGGGAATTACAACGTATATAAGAGAAAAATTTGCGTCTAGATCGTAACTCGCCTCGATAGCTCAGTTGGTAGAGCACTTGGCCCGGAAAGCCAAGGGTCCCGGTCTAGGCGAAAATTTTTCTCTTCAAAATTAATTTTTATCCCCATTTCTTGTACTCCCCAACTAATTTCCTTGTCATATAGGATATATCTTCTGTGTTCAGTGTAATCACCACTTGGTCGTCTGTAAATAACTGATGTTATTCTTCCACATTATTCTTGGCCTGCCTATTGCGTGTAGTTATCTCCTAACCTCAGGGGTCCTCACCTAGGGGATATGTGGATGGCGACCACAAGGTGCCCAAGCTGAGCAAAACATTTCTTCCACTTGCTTGTGTTTTGCACTCTTTTAACCTTACTATCTAACCTCTCTTGGTCAACTCTTGTTTTTTCGACCCCGACGCTATTAGGACATCCGAGGGCTAGGGAGTCTTTCCTTTCTTCCATTTCTTCTTTCCTTTATTTTCTTTTCTTCTCCAGAAAAGCCTGACCAGAGGCTATAAGATGGCAGCCCCATCACTGGTCTTGCCTTCCTTTGGCCAGCAATCAATCGAAGGGACTATTATTATGCTTTCAAGTCTTATACGAGAAATTTTCTGTAGGATCGTAACAGGCCTTGGCCTAATACTTGGAAGGAAGAAGAAGAAGAATATTTTGTGTACGTCTTTCATTCTACATTCATGCCACATGTCCTTTCCATTGCAGTATATAATACGTGTTTGTACTTTCTACGTCAAGTTTACCTTAAAGATTCTTCTTCTTCTTCTTAAATGGCATTACAGCGTAATAAGGACCTTCGCATCCTCAATGAGCCTCCTCCAGACATCCCTCTCCATCCAATCCTTCCGATGCTTCATATTTGGGTTCCTAACAAGACAGTTTTACATGATGGGTCGTCAGCCGCATGCCTAACCCCCAACTTGGAGGGCCAGGGAGTCTTCTGTTGGGGTTCCATACCCTAGCTGGGATGCCCTCGTTTGAGAGCGCCAGGCTTCGCCCGAACCAATTCCCAAGGGTCTTGGCTTGCTGGTCAGGTGGCTGTTGTCTTATATCTAGGTATTTATTAGTACATCTACTCAGCATTGATGCACAGTAGGTACTTGTATAAGATGGGTAATTTAGGAAAGGTAACTGGAGATTATGAGCTACTCAATCACCAGGGTTATAGGAAGGTTATGAAATGAAAGGATATTTGGTTAAGGACAGCGGTTTGCTGCTCCTGTTAGTCGCCTTTTACTACAGGGGGAGGTCCCATGGTGCTATTCTACAACCCGGCTCCACACGGGGACCTTAAAGATTATGGAGCTTAATATTAAGAAGTTTCTTCTTTAACCTGTACAATTTTTCTCTAAAGCTCTTTATTCTCAAGTAGGTCCCTACTTGTAATATTTTCTCCTTTCTTAAAGTAAGACACCGTGTTCCGCATCCACATAACATAACTGAAAGAATGCCGTTTTATATAAATGTTTAGTTCTTAGTTGACATTTTTAGAGTTATAACAAAGAGTCGCTGGAATGTACAATAGCATACATTTTCAGAATTGTTGTTGTTATTAATTTTTTCTCGACTTTATTCCTGTTGGTAATATTTTTTTTTATCCTAAGTACTTGCATTCCGTCCCTTCTTCAAAATGTTCCTTATTATTCGTTTACCTTTAGGTTAAGGATTTTCCTGGCGATTTATAATCATTTATCATCTATCATAGTCCACCGCTGTGGTCTCGAGATAGCGAGCACGCAGCGGGCCCGGGTTCGATCCCCGGTAGGGGCAGTTTTTCTGGGTGAGGTTTTTATCATCATCATCATCATCATCATCCTGCACCGGTGTGGAAAGTAACGGGAAGCTACCACACCTACAATTCCCTAGTAAAGCTGCAAGCATAGCATGAAAAATGCTATGATTGCAGTGAAGGACCTACCTTCGGGCAGAATTATTATGGATGGATCATCTATCATATCATCGGGGTAACGTAACTCCGTCTTTCAGGTGTCCAACATAAGACATGGATTACAATTCCACCAATACCAGGGGAGAAAGCCAGAAATGTCACATAAGACAACCTGGTGGCATTAAAAAAAAACGTTTACATAGTAACCTTAACGGTGTTTGAAAATAACTTTTAAAAGTATTGAAAATTGCGGCAACTAACAAAAGGTTGAAGATGCAGATTGTGTTAAACTAACTGTTGGTTATATTTGAAGAGAAAAATTTTCGCCTAGACCGGGACTCGAACCCGGGACCCTTGGCTTTCCGGGCCAAGTGCTCTATCAACTGAGCTACCGAGGCGAGTTACGATCTAGACGCAAATTTTTCTCTTATGTACGTTGTAATTCTCTTCAAATATAATTTATCCTTCAATGAGAAGTGTTAAATTAATAATAAAATCGTTAACTGTTGGTTGTTTCAGTTTTGTTGGCCGTGGCAATTCCTCGATTAGAACTGTTCATCTCTCTGTTCGGAGCGCTGTGCCTCTCAGCTCTAGGCATCGCATTCCCCGCCACCATCGAGATGTGCTACCTGTGGCCCACAATGAATTACGGCCGGTACAACTGGGTGCTCTTCAAAGACATATTTATCATTATTTGTGGTTTGCTGGGCTTGGTCATAGGCACATATACCAGCTTATCCAGTATCGTGTATTCTTTCTTATGAACTTAATGAATTATTAGCTAACAAATCTACAGATGGATTGGCAATCGAGCCTTAAATAATTTATCAAGCGAGACACATCCGTCAGACGGGTGCATCCGACGTTATTTCAACGTGTGAGTTTTTAAGAGCAACTCTAATACGTTCGGAACAGAGCGACAGACAGCGATGATGTTCTTGCTGATTAGAACTTGACACTACGCAAGAATGGCATGTCGCCCCCTCCTCAAACAGTGTAATCCGACATAGGAAACTCCCGTATTTGACCTACACACGAGAAGAATAGTGAGGACAGAAGTGGCGAGTGAGGGATTTCCTGTTATATGAACAAGTGCTTCTACAGTCCAGCCGCTCAGTCCCCGGCCCTGACGTTTTCATGACAGTGTTGCCGATATGGATATTCAGTGGAGCGGCCGCTTTATGTACCACGCGGTTAGAAGAAATACAGCCGAAACAACATCGCAGCAATTTCAAACCTCACTAGCGGCGTCAAGAGCAGTGATTGGTTGTGGCAGACGTCTACTCTCACTTAAACTATGTCCTTATTGGCAGTAGAGGACGAGTTTCTACCTTTACCCCTCGGACAATCTGAACGTCAAACCTGGAGACTCAGCGGCTTGACTTTATATGTATAACAATTAGAGAAAACATTCGCTTCCTTAAATATTTTCTATACTTGTGGTCCTTGCACAATTTGTTAAATACAGTGTTAAAATATTAAAATAAGTAGTACTGATATATCAGTCGTCCTCAACTAAATTAAATTTATGTTTGAAAAAATCGTAAAGTAGTTAAAACTATGTAGGCCTTTCAGAATTATGTTTCATCTTCTGCATTCCATTTGGTATCGAATGGAAGATGGAACATGGCCCTGAAAGATCTACATAGTTTTAACCACAGAGGACCCAGAGGAGAAAGTGGATAAGTTTCGCGTACATGCCACAAGAGGCGCTAGTGTAGAACAACTAACGAAATTTAAATTTGTTCGATTTTTTCTGGTACTAATATGAAATTCAGCACCGTCTGGTGGTAGAATTATAAATTATAATTATACAACACCATCTGGTGAATAATCATGGAATTGAACTTTTATAGAAATAAATAACATTTTAATTTATAAATTATGAAATTATTTGTATCCAGTCTCTCAGACCTATTTTTTTTTTAATTTTAACCTAACGGAAGAATGTAAATGAATAAAACATGCTAATTTATTTTCGTTTATTAAAATTTATAAGCATTATGAGCTCTATTAAATATGTACAATTGACCTACCCCCTTATTCTCACATACATATTTTATACATTATTTATTATAGAACCTTAGCCATGTCGTACACCTGAAATCCATTATAAAGTCACTCACATTTTTTAATGTTTATTATAAATGGCTGTACACTAACATTACTCTTCCTAACCTAACAAATCTTAGAATTTTATCACTTCTAGTAGGTTTATTTTTGAAAATAGATTCACATTAAAAACGTAAACAAGTTTGAATTTACTTACAAATTAGAGTAAAATAAAATCTAAGTAATGATTTTTAACTTCCGATAATATATAATTTTCACAGTGCCGTCTACATAGAACGAAAGGATAGCAGTTAAAAATTTCAATTTACAAAGTGGCTAATTTCCCATAATCCCGAGTGAACACGCCGTGTGCCTTGCATTTGTTTTATTTAGTTACATATTCTATTACTACGAAATAGCGCTACCATTGTAGTTTGCTCATTGTAGTTCATCGTTAACAACCGTAAATTTTTAGATGTCACTATACGCAGTTTTCCCTCTATTCGGTTTTTCAATGGTTTTAACTACTTGACGGAGTTTTTCAAACATAAATTTAATTTAGTTGAGAATAACTGATATATCACGTACTTATTTTAATATTTTAACATTTTAGTTAGTACGTAACCTCAACGGTTCTTTACAATGAATTTTAGAAGTGTTGATTGTTAAATACAGTTAGCATGGACATTGAGGAAAATATCATCAGCGTTATGTTGTTTGCATTCACCAGGTCACATATTATAGCCTCATTATGATGGCTGTCCAGCGGCTCGCTTTGTTTCCCCAGCTGTTATATAAAATTAAATATAAAGATGCCGACTACCGCAACTATAATAATTTCGCATGTTAATCATTGTCAAACATTGTCGTGCGGCACCTGCTTTTATATAAACGGACAACCATCATTTATTTTACTCCCGGCGCGACAGGCCTACAAGGCCCTTAGCCTACCAGCCGGCTGCTGGCCTCACATCCACATGTGTCAATCACAGAGGTAGATGATAATCAGCCAGTGTAGGGGTGACATGTGGTCAGCATGTCGAGTCCCCCAGACGTTACAGCTGGTTTTCTCAACCTGGAGTCGCTACTTATTGTAGCTACCCAAATGCATCACGATGCTGGGTTGGCACCGGTCCCATACTGGCCGAAATACCATGAGAAAATTTCTTCCCCCATGGAAACTCGAACCAGCGTAATTCCCGTAACTCTGCGCCAAGGCTTCCTGCCTTAACCACCACTCGGCTACGGCGCGGGACGGACAACCATCATAGTGAGGCGATAATACCAGTCGCCAGTCTTCTCTTGAATAAACAACAGAATAGTTGCCCCGAAAAGAGATCTAACCCATACACTACAAATTGTTAGGAAAACGAAAAAAAAAATTTTTAATGTTCATTTTGAGTCTATTACCTTTATTATATCATATACATTTTAATCTCTCATCCTATTGGACACGTATACAGCCAATTTGAATCCAAAATAACATGCTAATAACGGAATATTAACAATTTAATACAAAATCGAGTGGAAAATCGAGCTATGTCCATAGAGTGGAAAAATGATCTAACATATATTTAACTAAAATGCTATAATAAGAAATAGAAAATACATATTGAACATTGATTCAGTTAGACAAATTTATGTCAGTTTCCAAAATTTATCTTCCATTTAATGTTATTTTGTTATATTCTTTGTGTCTTTCTTATTTTCGCTTAATTTCTCTAAGATTCTGATAGAATCCACGGAACTGTGATGGAATGAAGTTGCACATGTGCAATAATTGCTTTTCTGCAGTGCTACTTGTAATTTGACTTCTTCCGCCATGTTGTTACATATAAATCACAATTCGCTTGAAAGCCAACTTTTAAAAATAAATAAAACCGGTCTAGAAGAGAGTAGGCATAGTTTTACATCCACCATGCCGTGATATTCTCGGGATATATCACTAATCCACTGAAAACAACTCTTTTCGGGGCAACTATTCAACCGAACATGGACAGAGTGATGCAGTCTTATTCCTGTACATGTTCGTTATTTTAAAGTGAACGATTGGTGAATTATAAATAGTGCCAAACAAGAAATGGAGCTTAATGCGTTCTATATTACTATATTATTATTAATATGGCAATATAGAATGATATAATAACAATACAATAATCATGAGATGTTTCAATAATTCCCTTATAGGGCTTACATAAATTAAAAATCACAAAACATTATTTTGTATTATCCGGGTGTTGTGACAAATGGCATGTCCTCTTGGGGACATGTTTAAATTACGTAAGTTTAATAGCCCATTCGTGAGGAATTTGGGTAGCTTAATAAGTAACGGCTCAAGGATCAGAAAACCAACTATAACTAGTAAATTTTACATTGCTAGTAACAGCTAAACGGAGAACTTTTATTAATCTACGAGTCTAGTGAGAGAGGGAACTGCGTCACTTCGAGAAGAAATGGAAATAATAATGATATTTATATAAAAATTTATATTTTTCCTTTTGTATAGTTTACATATCAGTAAGTTAAGAAGAAAAAAGTTACACCTTCATTGTACAAATAACGTCGTAAATGTTATCTAATATATAAAAATGAATGTTTGTTTGTTTGTTCGTATTTTATGCGCTGCCATACCGTTCATCCGATTGTGATAGGGTTTTTTGCAAAATGTTCAGGAGATTCCCGGGATGAACATAGGCTATAAGAGAGTTGTGATACTCAACTACTACACCCTTAAAAATCACCCTTTGTAGTGAAAAACTTGAAAAAAAATCATTTTTTGACATTTAAATGGCTTACGCTGCCTAAAGCATAACAAATACACAAAATTAATGTACACATAATTGAATATCTCAAAAACCTCTACAAAATAGTCCGCGACAGCATATGTTTATCTCTTACGGATAACTCACAATAACCATTTTTGTCTTTCATTGATGCCAAGGAGATCGGGATAAGTAGATTCCCGGGCAAGCAGAGCAGCAGCACGGATAACTGGAAATAACGAATTTTGTCTTTCGGCTCATTTATGCCAAATACATCGGGATACGTAGATTCCCGGGCAATGCCGGGTAATCAGCACGGGGTATCTAAAAATAATAACGATATAAATTTATAATTATTTTTTCCTTTTACTTATTAAACTAAACGTCAAAACACATTATCATTTATTTAGGCATAGTAGTGCACGCCGGGTATTAGCTAGTACTTTATAAAAACCAATTTATTTCCATTTCTTCTCAAAGTGGCATAGCTCCCTCTCTCACTAGACCCCTCTAACATTTCATCTCCCTGAAATGGGTATTGTTCCCTAACGAAATCTGTTAATATGTAATTATTTTGGAATATTTAATGCTGAAGGTATTTATAGAACAATGTATGAAAAGAACAAAATAATTTATATAATTACGTATGTTTTATGAAATAATTATACATAACATTTTTCTAGTAGTTATATAGCAAAATGTTACAACATTCCATTTCTAATATTTTAACATTTTCTTCTCACAAAATGTTTATTCCTACAAAACATGTCTCTCAATAGACTTACTTAAAGTTTATGAGTAAATAACCGCATTAATCAGATATTTCGGTCATAAATTCAAAATAGACTTAATGTCTATAGTTTGTCCGTGAAATGTGTAGAGAAATTCGCCAGCTTTCCGATTAGATATCTTTCTCGCTTATGAAACTCAAGAACAAAATGATTAATATCACGTGATCTGTTCTCCCTCCTGCACTTTCTTCCGCTGCCTCATTGACCGTGCATTTTTGCCCCCTCCTGCGTAAATGGCTTATTTCGTACAGCTTCTCTATACAGATTCTACGGACAGGCTATAGGAACCTGGGTTATGGCTATGCTTCCCAACAGAGACCAGCGAAATGGGAATAGCCAACACTGCCGTTCAACACAGGTCGCAGGCAATTATCGTTTCTTCTTATTCTTCTTCTAAGCGCATTATTATTTATAAATATTTCAGATAATTTAATGACAAAATCAAAGTTATATGTCTGCATCCGAACAATGCTTTTTAATCCATTTATGCCAATATTTTTTATTTCCTTTAAAAAATATTTACTGTAAATATAAATTTGAACATTCTAAAGATAATTATGAGGTTTTTAGAATTTAAAATAATTGAGACTTTGAATAGCTCAATGATTATCTTCGAATGGGTAAAATTATAAAATTTCACAGTGAAAAATAGAGAAATTAAATGTAATAATCCCTAGTGAGAGTCTCGGATTAATTAAAATTGATTATTTTTCCAATGTAACAAAGGTTGTATGTAGATTAGAGTATATATTATGTTTTCTTCAGTATGCTATATACGCTTTTCACTATGAGCTAATGGCATGAGGACATGAAGGTCAGTGAACTATTGGTTCTGCAATTGGTATTGAAATGAAAATATGCACATTATGTTTTAAAGTGTTTCGATCCCGTGGTGTATATACTATTTTTTTCCAAGGCCGCGACTAAACGATTTGCATTTTTTCCCTTTATTGAAGTTCATTTGAGCCTCTTTTTATTGAAGGCATATTCGCTGATGCAAAGGAATTGTCATAGAAACCTTTATCTCTTTATATTGTGTTGTAATGTTAAGATTTTGTAAGTGGAATGCAAAATAGACAGTTTTGAAGAACCAAAATATACTCCCAGTGAAACAGTTCCTAATTTATTGCCAAAAAAATCCAGAAGATTACAGGAAAGATTGATAGAAAAACATATTTTCAATGATGAAGTTAATAACTTTTTTGCGCGATAGTGCGTTTTATCGTACTTGCCAGCAATGGCGACCATTATTGAAAGTTCAACTACCTACATTTCGGGGTTGCCAACCTAAATAACTATACTGTAATATTACATTTACACCCACATGCGGGAAGTAAAATCACTGCCTTCTATGTATACTACGTACAATGTATAAACAGAAAATATCCAAAAGGTAGTGTTAATATACATTATACGAAACAAATCACTGCATTTTAAATGAACTGAACTTTATTTGAAACAATATAAAACAATAAATACGTACTTGCGGCCATGTTATCAATAATTGTTCTCAAGGCCTCCTGTTGTTTCAGATAATAAACATTGCCCACATTGTTAATGTTAGGCAATTGTTTATAATGAACGCAAATATTTCCAACAAAATTGTTATTATTTTACTATTATTTATTATTTTTAAAACACCATCGCGCAAAAAATAATGTACAACGCACGTTTCTGAAGTGTTTTACAGAATCTCGGAAATTCGATTCTGTTAAAACCACTTCCCAACCTTGCATCGTAATATACTAATTTCATAGGCCTACTACATTATTTTATAAAATAATAAGTCAATATAAAATATAGGCCAATGAATAATAAGCATATGTTTCATTTGTTTTGATTGTTAAGTAATGTTTCTCTCTGTTAGGGACAGAAGTCTTTTTTTTTTTTTCCTAGAGAGAAATATGATTTCTGTGACGTTAACATTTAGTCACGGACTTGGAAAAAATATGTTTACATTAAAAATACATTCTCCTCACTAGCTCATCTACTTGATTACATTTTTCTTAATCCTTTTATAGAGACTTACGTCAAAAAGAGGCTATACAGATACATACGAAAATGTCAGTTATATTAGTAGCCTATATTATGGCTATTGATAATCATATTTCAATTGTGAAAAAATATCCTAGACCACTTGTATGCAAATTTTAACTTAAAATTTTGTTTTTATTTAACAAACTTTAATAGTTTTAGTCATTTTTTGAACATAAAGGTTTTATTTGAAACATTAAGCAAAAATATTCTGGTAATTTATTTTTCATCAATCTGCGGTTAGGACGGAACATATTGGTACCTGAAGTCTTTGGAGACAGATAGTTGATAGTGTATCTGAATTTTTCTCGTATTTCTAGAATTCTAGAATAGGCTGTAACGATTTTGTGTAATTTCAAGAGGCTTGTAGATATACTATAGTTGTAGAATGTTGCATTTACAAGGACTGCTTTACGTCTTCCAAATATATTTCAAAAGCCATGAAATGGGTACAAATCTCCAAGATTGTCTTTCACAATGTAGTTAATGCTACGTAATAAATGCTTTAAGAGTTTGTAGTGAATAAACAATGGCGGTTTTATAATGTATCTGAGTGAGGAACATGGTACCGGAATGAACGAATTGTTCCAAGATAACATACAGCACCAATAATAATATTTGAGTACGCTAAATATATATTTTATAATATATGTTACACATATCAGCATAAAACTTAAAGTGACCAATGCAAATTTCCCATCTGAATTATCCTTTAATTGACTGGGTATGTGTCGGGGATCGCAGGTTCAAACGCGACCGAGACCAATGGATTTTTCATGATTGAAAAATCTTGAATATTGATTCTTTTTAAAGGTAACTAAACGCATGGGTCCCGCATCGAGGAACTACGGGAAGCGCTGATACGACTTGTCATTGGGGAATACATTTTATCAGGAATTTCGGCCAATATATGAGACCATTTCCACCTTCATATAAACATTTTAATTCATATTCCGTCTAATTAATATTGTATTGTAATCCATCTACAATGGCGTAACAACCCGATGTTTTGCCTTAGCTTCTCCTTTGTAAGGAGTTACAAAACCAAGTTAATATAGTTACCCTTATCTTTCAAGAGATGTCATAAGTGGTATACGCTCGACATACAGACCCAATGAGACATCTAGTAGACAAGGTACTACTAGAATGAAGAAGATCAGTAAATGTTGCACAGAGTCCTGTTGATTTATTCATTTAAATAGCTACAATGTCCACCGCTGTGGTCTCGAGGTAGCGTGCTGCCTTGTCACGCAGCGGGCCCGGGTTCGATCCCCGGTCGGAGCAGTTTTTCTGGGTGAGGTTTTTATCGGGGTTTTTCCTCACCTGTAAGACAAATGTCAGGAAAACTTTAAGGCCCAAACGGTCCCCGAAATCATATGCCCATCATTATCATTATCAATTATCATCATGATGGTCATCATATTTCATCGGTGTGGAAAGCAACAGGAAGCTACCACACCTATAATTCCCTAGTAAAGCTGCAAGCATAGCATGAAAATGTTATGATTGCAGTGAAAGACCTGCCTTCGGGCAGAATTACTATGTATGGATAGCTACAATAGGCCTAAGTACACTCAGATTTAACTCAGGAAGTTACTGTGTTTGGAATAGGGAACTGAGTTGCCATTTTAACAGTATTTTCTTGAGAGAAATCCTTATATAAAACTAAAGCATGCAACACAGGAGGTACACGGTTGTACGAATGAATGAATAGCATTTATTGCCTTTTTTCAAAAGAAAGGAGATACATATGTATTTACATTGCGCACGGGCCTGCTTGGCCGTACGTGCATTATTTTTCCATGAACAAAAAAAAAATAATCATAATACATAAACAAATCCCTACATGTCTACACACGAGTATCTAAACAATGAATACATATAAATAAAATCTGTGTCTACAACTATATACACATTAATACGCATCTACACTCAACCATGAAAAGACCATGTGTGTAGATATAAAAAAGTCTCATTCTGTTGTAAGTTGTAGTCGTCCAAGCCAACCCCTCTTGAAGAAAAAAAACAGTTACCACTTGTCATTGAGCTCGTGCGGACCTGCACTATCTGTGTGAAAGTGTCGACTCTCATATTTACTATAAAACTAGTCTGCATGCCGTAAAAGAAAAACGATGTTTTTTTAATGTATAGTACATAGATTTGGAAAAAAAAAGTACTGCTAACCTTGCCCCTCCGCCCTCCCTAAACAAACAAATACCGTTATTATGAGTTTGGCAACATATACACCTGTACGTAGGGGGACACTGGCATAGCCCATAAGGTCTGTAGTAACTTCCTGGGTTGAATTAGCGTGTAGTGTTTCCAAGTTGAGAAAACCCGACGTATTAATCACTTATCACACCTATACAGACTGGATTATCGTCCATCTTTATTATTGTCACACATAGATGTAAGACTGCCAGCTGGCTGAAACGCATTATTTTTTTACTTTAAATGTTGGCAGAAAATGTTGTTATAGGCTATTGATTGTAATTTAATAATCCTTGAGAAAAGTTAATGTAACAACTCCATGGCGCGACAGACCAAGAAGACGCTTGGTTACCAGCCGGCTACTGGCCTTTCATCCACATATGTTGAACACAAAGGCAGACGATCATACAATCAGTGTAGGGGTAGCATATGGTTACCATACCGGGTTCCCCAGCCTTTATAGCTGGTTTTCTCAATCTGAAATCGCTAATTTTTGTAGCTAACAAATTCCTCGCGGTTCTGGGTGGGCA
This sequence comes from Diploptera punctata, assembly GCA_030220185.1. Lineage (NCBI taxonomy): Eukaryota > Metazoa > Arthropoda > Insecta > Blattodea > Blaberidae > Diploptera > Diploptera punctata. The sequence continues at coordinate 514,315 of JASPKZ010007250.1, read as the reverse complement.
CCGGTCCCATACTAGCCGAAACTCACTGAAAAAATGTCTTCACCATGGGGACCCGAAACAGTGCAAGTACTGTAGCTCTGCGCCAAGGCATATTGTCTAACCACTCGGATACGGCGAGAGACAAAATTAATATAAACAAAATTATAGATGTCGTAGAAATAAATGTTCAACCAATCAGACGAATTAATACCTCACTCAGATAAAGCAATCTAACAATAATATTCTAAAACCGCCAATAGAATTGAGTCAATTATAAAAATCGTAAATGAAAACTGAAATAAACTAATAACATATATGTACGTTGTAAATTATTATATTTTCTTATGATAATATGATAGTATGGTGGATCCAGAAAATCTCTGATTGATTCCATTCAGTCATAATATTATAAAACTACTAGCAATGCCATTTTGCTGTTTTCTGCATTGCAAAGTTGGTAAACATGCCACAATAGCACATCTGCTTCCCGACTAGCGGGTTGGAAATTTTAATTGTATAATTTATAATCTCGAGGCTAAGAAGAGTGGTGATGTAGGCCTATAGATTCAAAATTATAATTTTATTTAAAATGTTTAATCGATAGATTGTATACAAAATGCCTGAGTTGAATTCCAAGTTTCTTTCATCCACTGTTCTGATCAGGCTTACTTCTTGTAACCATGTTAGTTTGTCTTCCTCCCTTCCTTCTTCCTGTCGGATTCCATTCAAGTATCTACTTTTGTAATCTTTCATCATACTTTTCACTTTGTCTTAAACGTTGCTGTTTCGATATCTTGTACTGATAATTCTTGTGCTTTCGCCTTTTATATTATAACATTTTTTTCTCTCCCCTTGAAATCCTTTCTGATCGTCGACAGAAATCAATTTTGTAATTATTAACTCACTCATCGGCACCATCATGATCATTTCCTTTATCTTCTATCAGGAGCATAGGACATCCACAAAGCATCGCCAATAGATCCTATTCTGGGCCAACTTCTTCATTTCCCTCCAGGTTTTCCACTCCTTTGCAATTTCTTCAAGGATGGTTCTCTTCCATGTTTGTTTCGGTCTGCCTCTTCCGCTGTGTCCTTGAGGGTTCCAATCAAATGCAATTTTTTCAATCGAATCATGGTATTTCCTTAATGTATGTCCTACCCAGATCCATTTTCGCTTTTTTATTTCTATTTTATTTTCTTTCTGTTCAGTTTCTTTTCCCACAATTCTTTATTTGACATTGCTTCTGGCAGAACTCCGGACATATATACTTCATATGTTCCTATCGTGAGCTAATGTTTCCCAATAATTCGCTGTATAATCTACCTCCTTCAAATCATAGTACAGTATTATTCTCCCACTTCATTCCTGCCTTACCTACAGTAAGCTTTCCCTCTGGAATTCCTACAAGAAGTTTTCATTCGCTTCTTTAATTTCCCATTTGAGCCGCATGTCCTGCCCATCGAATCTACGAGACTTAACTCTTCTTATTACATCTGGTTTCCCATAAAGACCACGATTGTAGCTCACTGTTATGAAGTCTTCTCCATTTACCTATCTGTTTATCTCTCTTTGGGCGAAACAATTTTCCCATGCACTTTATTCTCAAATACGCGTAATCTTTTCTCTTTTTTTTTTAAATGGAGACTATGTTTCCTGCCCCCATATAATGTAGGCCCAGCCACAAGAACTTTTTTACACGAGGCGGTTACAAGTAAAGCGGTTTAAGTGATATTTTCTTTAAAAAAACGAGTTTGGTGCTTAATTGCATTCTTGAAAAAAATTGTATTTAATGGCAAAGGGAAACAAGTGTATGCGTTAGGAGATTATGAACAATTATTGTCATAAATTTCAATTATCTATGATTTTCTTATACAACTTCAACCCTGTTTTTTTTGTCAATACTACAAACATTGCAGTTGCATCCATTTGCTTCTAATCGCCTCGTGTGTCTTTACTTTAACGTTATTTTGTAATTATCAATAAATGAGATCAGTCAGAGAATTTACGTCGGCGGTATATTTTCTATCGTATCATTAATGCCATGCTATTAAGGGAGGTGATGGGTGAAAAAATTACCATTTGAGATCAAAATTGAGATTTTTTTGTTTTTTGTACTAAAAAATAGCCTGTACTCTAATGTATATCTTGACAACGTTTCAGAGGCCTATGGCGCTTCTAAGTGCCCTAAATTACGTCAGAGTTAAAAGGCTGCGCCAGTTAAATGCCACCTGCATGCAAATCTTTAAACTTGTTTTTCCACACTTTTATTTTCACTGCATTTTTGTACATTCAAAATTGAATAGAATTCAGAAATTTTGTCCTAGAAGGTTCACATTTTTTATGCATGTCCTAAAAACAATGGGTAACAAAGTAGTACATCGGTTTCATGATTGAAATAGTATTTCAAGAAATAAAAAATAAAATGTATGCAATTATTAATTTTTTTTTTGTAATTCCATGCATGTGGTACTTTTTTTTTTCTCCCTTTGTATTCACATTATAAAAATTCTAATGCATGAACTCCAAAACTCCAAGCGCGACAGGCCTAGAAGGCCCTTGGCCTACCAACGGGCTGCTGGCCTCACATCAACATGTGTTCATCACAGATGTTGACGATCATTCTAGCCAGTGTAGGGGTGACATGTGGTCACCATGTCGGCTCCCCCAGCCGTTATAGCTGGTCTTTTCAACCTGGAGTCGCTACTTATTGTAGCTACCCAAATGCCTCACGATGCTGGATGGGCACCGGTCCCGTACCTGCCGAAATTCCATGAGAAAATTTCTTCCCCCATGGACACCTGAACCAGCGCGAGTTCCGTAGCTCTGCGCCAAAGCTTCTTGTCTTAACCACTTAGCTACGGCGCAGGACATTCTAATGCACGATATTTTTTTCTAAATATTTTAGGGGTCTTGTAAAAAAATCAGACAATTTACTAAACAATTATGGAACCCATTTAATTATGATATATTCTATTTTTTTAAATATAATATTTAATAACTCGTAAAATAAATTTCTCACGAGAATGAAACTTAAGCACATCATTATGTACAATGCAGTGAATGTGCATACAAAAAATCAAGTCTCTAGCTCAAAAAATGTAAAAAATAGAAATTTCACCCATCATCCCATTTAATTTTATAGTTTGCGATTTTTGTAATGATTCTCTTTTGTCATCAGTATTTCAGTTGATTGTTAATTTAGTAGATGCCTGTGATAGTTACGATATTGTGCATGTCAGTATTCGTTAGATTAAGTAGCAAATTCATTTCCTGAATACATATTTAAATATATTTAATCATATAGTATAATTCAATATTTTTTATTCAATTCGCCAGGTTCTCATTTCGACATATCCGATTTCTCTCCTGGCATTGACGTAATTGTAACCCACTTCTGAAGTTGGGGAGCCTAGAAGGCGGAGTTACGTTACCCCGATGATATGATGTGTGATAAATGATAAAGAAGCGCCAGGAGAGTCCTTAACCTAAACTTAACCTAAATTCCAGATCATGTGCAACCACAGGAATAATTATCTTAAAGGAAAAATTCCTATGGTCTGACCGGGAATCGGACCCGAGATAGCCTATAACATTCGACAATATGCATATTTTATCAAATTTAAATGTCATTTTATAAAATATTGTACATTATTGTACTTATGAAGTGATTTTTATGTAACAAAAAGTAACAACTTAGTAAAATTATTATAGAAATGATGTATACATTTTAATGTAATGTTCAGTTTCATGGCACATAGTGCTACTGTAGTAAATCATTTAAAATAAATACGTTTCGTATTTCATCAATTGAGATTATATGAAGTTCAACAATGAAGATCGTGTTCTTTAAAATTGTACAATATAATCTGTATTTAGAAAGAAATAAATACTGTTAGTTTTCCAAATCATGTTTTTTATTTATTTATTGTGTCTGCTGTTCATCGATGCTACTGTAAATTCAGTAATTTGAAACACACACACACACACACACATATATATATATATACATATATATATGACATAAGAAATATAAATAGCTGGACGGGTTTCGAACCCGGAACTCTGTGTCGGTACCCCGGCTTTGTTATCCATTACACCACCAGGCGAATCCAATTCAAACACTTATTTTTTCTTATATATATATATTCTCCATTGTTACTAGATGTCGCGAGAAATATTAATATTTAAATGTTCAAAATTTAATTATAACATCGATAAAGAGTCACTGCTATAAAGTAAAAATATTCTCTTTAATTTGCTTACTTGTTATAGTCAGCTACTAGGTGGCAGTGAAGACCGAGTTCTCGCGACATCTAGTAACAATGGAGAATATAATACATATATAAGAAAAACAAGTGTTTGAATTGGATTCGTCTGTGGTGTAATGGATAACACACTGGGGTACCGACCCAGAATTCCGGGTTCGAATCCCGTCCAGGCATTTATTTTTCTTATCAGATCATATTAAGCTTGCATTGCTCAATGTCAAAAATTTAATTATAACACACACACACACACACACACACACACACATATATATATATATATATATATATATATATATATGATATGAAAAGAAAAAAGAATGCTTGAGTCGGGATTTGAACTCGAGTCTCTAAAGTCTGTACCTTATATATATATATATATATATATATATATATATCCTTTCATACTAATTCTGCCCGAGGACAGGTCTTTCATGCTTACAAGGCGAAGGTATTGAATGCATATGAATTCTGACCATTGATAAAATAACTGACAAGGGAACGTTCAACCACTTCGTGCCGAAGCCTAGCTTCAAATTTCTTCCAGAGAAGCGTGGTGATGTACCAAGCTAGTGTCCAAAATATTATCTGGCACGTAATTGACAGACTGGATAACCCTCGCTGCCTGTCACCCGCTTTACTCCCTTCCGCTTTAACTCACGCAGGGACGTACACTTAGCGACAAAAAGAATGAGCCGCTTCAAAAAGCAAAGTCCCTGTTATGGCCCACTGCGCATGCTCGAAAAGCTATAGCTATGATTCACGAGGTAACGCACTGTTAAATGTTTTAAATACGCTGTGTTTGGTTTTAATCGTCTTAAATAGTTAAAGAACAGTGAAGGAGACATGCTTTAGATATTTACGAGTGTTCGACAAATGCAATATCACTCAAATTACGACATTTTAAATAAAGTTATTCTCTCGTTCATAGTGCAAAAGTACAAGACAACCAATATTCACATACCTAACATATGACGTTCGAGAAGCGTAGATCGTTTAACCACTTACAAGAAGATAAAATATGTATGAAAGCCAGGGTCGAATCCTTCAACAATCTTTTCTTTTTTATTAATTTGTATTTTCGCAAAATACATCCTGTAAGTGCTATAACATTTAATTCCTGTCATGTAATCTACGTCCACTTTACACTATATTAAGAAATATTCCTGCCTTCATAAACTCTATAACACTATTCAGCTACCGGTCGGTATAAATGTAATTGTGTGCAGTACCACGTTTTAATAATAATGCTATAAATTTATGTAATATAAAATAGCTTCATACATTTATGTATATTTATTTATTACGTATTAGTGAGAAAAAAAGTGCCACCCTCCAATTAAACTATTCAGTTTATATATGTGAACAATATAATCTCAAAATATCCATAGAAAAAACTAAGGTAATGACATTCCAAGGGAAAAATCAAATCAGATCCAAAATAGTAATAGGAAACAAAATCATAGAACAGGTGAACCATCTCAATTATCTAGGATGTGACATTTCATTTAATTATGATAATGATATAACTAATAAAATAGCAAAATTCCAAGGAATGTGTGGTACGATAAAACGATCACTAAATAACAAAACAACAAGGGAGACCCAATTGAAATTTTATAAAATGTTGGCAGTACCGGTACTGCTCTATGGTTCAGAAGCCTGGATACATAAAAAACAAGATCTAAGTAGGATAACGGCGGCAGAAATGAAATTTTTGAGATCTGTTAAAGGGTGCACTAAGGAAGACAAGAATCAAGAGCACAGAAATAAGACAGGAACTTCAAATATTTGCAATAACTGATAAAATGGATACATATAGAACACATAGACAGAATGAATGAAGATAGATATCCAAAACAAATAACAAAATACAAAACTAAAGGCACCCGAGATGTGGGCAGACCTAGAAAGAGATGGGCTGAAGTCGGAACAGGTCAACAGACCTAATCCATGAATGAAGATGATGATGATGATGATGATGATGATATGTCAAGTCCAGCATACTAATAGCCCATAGACGATGGACAATAATAAAATAACAATAATAATATTATTTTTATTGTCCATCATCCATAGTAATAATAATAATATTAATGTTGAGATGTATCAGAGAACGTGAAGAATGTAATTAACTACGGATCAAAATTGACTCAAAATATACCCAAGGAAATGACATAAAATATAGAATTCAAAAAGGCAGATCAGTAATAACAATGTTAAACGGTGTTTTGTGGGATAAGAACATATGAATGGATACCAAATTAGAAATGTATAAATCCATAATTCGAAGCACGCTAACATACGGTGCAGGGCAGTTCAATAAAAATTTGAGTTTAAAGCTTATGTCTACTGAAATGGATTGTTCTAGACGCTCAACTAGACATTCTAAATTGAAAAAAAAAATCAGAAATACAATCATCAGACAACAAATGAAAGTCCAAAATTCATTATTAGATTTTGTGAGATACAGACACTAGAATGCTATGCTAAAGAAAAGATTACCCAGACAAGCTTTGGAATGGATTCCACCTGGGAAAGGAAAGGGAGGTCGACCTAGATTTAAATGGATGGATGTTGTAAAAGAGGCATGAGGGGGCTAGGTCTGGAAGAATTGAAATGTGAAGATAGAGAAGAATGGAGAAAGAAGATACAAATTTAAAAAGCTTTGGGCACAGGAAATTGTTTTATTACATTGTAAACCTGTTTATAAATAAATAAATAATAATAAAAATAGTAATACTTCCAAATAGTTAGTACGTTTTTTCTTTAGGAATGAAGAGACATAATAAAATAGAAAGCATTTTAACAATTAAAAAATGTAACCTCATCGGAAATCGAACCTGTGACCTCTCGTATACGAATCAAGTCACTAAGCACTGAGCTAAGCGTACGCTGGCTAATTGCACTTGAAAAAATATTCTACAAAGGAAGCAGGGAAACGTATTGTAGCTCTACTGTGCAATTAGTTTACTCATGTGAATCGCGCGTTGGAACTTAAAATATTGGAGATGAAGAGTCGGCCCATTCTTTTTGTCGCTAAGTGAACATCTACTTCATACAGTGCTTACCATTGCTGGAATCTGGCTTAGATTTCTGTGCTTTGCAGTTAAAAACGGGAAGTAATTTTTGGACACGGCCTTGGTACATCATAACGCTTCACTGGGAGAAATTTCAAGATAGGTTTCGGCATGCAATGGTTGACAGTTCCCTTGTGGGTCAGCAAATAATTCTTATGGCTCAGACATGATGACAGACAGATTTTAGAAAAGAAATAGGAATATAATGACTAGGGTGCGGATTTTTATGTAATAAAAGGTAAGGTTGCAATGCAGATAGTATATATTATTCAACTGTTTGTGTGTTAAACCAAAACAAAAGACTGTCATAAGTCTAACTTCTCACTATACTGTGTTGCAATCTTAACTTTTAGTACATAAAAATCCGCCCCCTAATAATGACACTGTGCATCAACTGTATGAAGACTTAAAAAAAGGCATACGATTCAATTGAAAGGGACAAGATCCTGCCAGATTTCGGAATTACTGAAAAGCTAGTTAGACTTATACGAATGTGTCTAATTGGCACAAAGAGTAGGGTGCATCTAAGCAAACAGTTTTCGGATACTTTTGAAATTCGCAATGGGTTGAAAAAAGGAGATACACTATCTCCTGCACTATTCAGTTTTGTACTAGAGCATGACCTCAAATGTTCAGAGGAAGAAGAAGGTCTAGAACTCAATTGTATTAATAAGCTGTTAGTTTATGCTGATGATGCATTATTATTATTTATTATTATTATTATTATTATTATTATTATTATTATTATTATTATTATTATTATTATTAGGTGATAGCGAGGAGATATTACGGGCCAATATATACAATCTATTGAGTAACATTAAGAAATTGGGACTGGAAGTAGACATCAATAAAACTAAATACACGGTTACACATAGAAGCATATTATGCAATGGAAAGGACTGTTAATGAAAATGAAAGACATTTTGGGGAAGTGGCTGAAGTCAAATACCTAGGAACAATAATTACGAATAAGAATGAGATGCACAAAGAAAGTAAACACAGACTCAATTATGGGAATCATAGCTATTATGCACAACAGGCTTTTGTCGTCCCAACTTCTCTCAAAAAACGTTAAACTGAAAATATAAAAAAATAATATTCTTCCAGTTTATTGTATGGATGCGAAACATGGACTCTTACTTTAAGGGAAAAGAAAAGATTACGAACGAATATTTGATAATAAGGTTCTTAAAAAATGTTTGGACCAAAGAGAAATGAGCAGACATGGGAATTAACAGTGAGCTACATAATATTTATTATTATTATTATTATTATTATTATATATTATTATTATTATTATTATTATTAGTACTACTTATTATTATATTATTTATTATTATTATTATTATTATTAATATATTATTTATTATTATTATTATTATTATTATTATTATTATTATTATTATTATTATTATTATTATTATTATTATTATTATTATTATTATTTAGTATGTGGAAAGCAACGGGAAGCTACCACACCTACAATTCCCTAGTAAAGCTGCAAGCATAGCATGAAAATGCTACGATTGCAGTGAAGGACCTGCCTTCGGGCAGAATTACTATGGATGGATTATTTAGTTGGCAATAGAATGTAAATCAGTTCATGTTATGTAAAATTGCAACAACAACAAATATTTGTTCCTCGTTTCCTTAGCAACCCCTTAAATAGAAATCTGTTTTCCGTTCAGTCCGACACAAAACTATAAAATAACTTGAACAACAATAACACAACAGCCTCATCCTCTACGCGCTTCTATTTCTACAGATTCTGACATCGGCCACGCTTCAAATGCGTACCGACTCTGAGCGATCAAAATGCCATCACTTGACACACACTAAATTGAATGGCAGCCTGATATGGAAGCGATAGTGATAGGGTCGTAGCTGTATAGATGTAGGTTAGAAAATGGGTAGGTAGGACAGTTAAATGATAGATGGGGATGGGGCACCCTCCTGAGGACTGCAACCTTGACGTGGTAGGAGGGCTTAAGTATCTATTTGGCCTTAAATTTTAAGATCAAATAGATCAAACTAATAGCAGTCCAATTCAATAAAAATGTATGGATTCCTTAATAAAATTCAATCTTTTACACTGTATCTAATAGGCATTTTAACTAATTTCGTATTTGTTAACAATTTAGAAACAAACAAAATGTCCACATCAATAAGTAAAACGAAAATCTTAGCTTTCAAGGGATCAGATACCGTAAGAGCTAAAATAATTCTGGAGGGGAAACCCATTGAACAAGTGAACCATTTTAAATACCTGGGTTATGAAATCTCCTATTTTCAAAATGATCTGTTTAACAAACTTAATACATTTAATTATATATGTGGCACAATTAAAAGAATATTTAAAAACACAATAATGGAAATAAAACTAAACAATTTTATAAAGTAGTGGCAGTCCCCTTACTATTGTATGGTAGTGAATTTTGGGTTTTAACTAAAAGAGAAGAGAAGATCATAGAAGCAGCTGAAATGAGATTTCTGAGAAGGGTAGCTGGCTGCAAACTTCTAGATAAAAGAAGAAGTGAAGATATTAGAAATGAACTAAATATTTTTTAAACTTTTAGATAAAATAAAATAATCTAGAAAAAACTGGAAAGAACATGTTCAAAGAATGAAAAATGATCGGATTCCAAAAATTATACTTAATTACAAAACCAAGAGGAGACAGGAATGTTGGTAGACCGAAAAAGAGATGGATTCAACTTTTTGAATGAGGATCTATGAGACCGGAACAAGCCACATCGGCTTAATCCGTGATTGTTAATGATGATGACAAAATGTCCACTTGTTTGTATTGACTTAGCGTAAAAGGTGCATGCTGACTTTTTCTATTTCATTATATTAAATTACGTGTGTTGATATGCTACAAATGTTAGATTCCTAATCAATTTTATATAATAGGACTTAGATCATGTTTTAAACGTTAGCGACATTGTACAACCTACATAAATCAAAGTTATGAAATCACATCGATAAAATTATATAACTGAGAAATTTTTATACATATTTGTACGTATAGTTTTAATTAAAAGAGTACTTTTTTTTCAATTTTATTTAAAAATTTTCTCTTTTAAAAATTTATAAAGTAGTTTCCATGGAAATAAAAGAATGTGCACTAACAATACTAGACTTTGATCTATAGTGTGATTATAAATTCTCAGTACATTTTAAAGAAATCGCTTACATATCGTATTTATGTTACAGCCATTCGAAAGATACAGATATGTTCACCATTGAAAAGCGGATAGAGATTGCTGCGCGTTTAAGAGGCCAGTACGAGGAAGTTAGAGACAGATTCCAAAGGAAACCATCACGGGAGACGTGTATCTTGATATGTTGCAACTTTTCTTACAGCCACAGTTACAGCAAGATGGTATCATTGATACAGTGGTGTTGCAACAAGATGGAGCACCACCACACTTTGCTCTGGCTATACGCGGGTATCTCAATGACAGGTTTCCCAAAAGGTGGATTGGAAGGGCATCTCCTCGTATCTGGGCATCTCTGGACTTTTTTGCTTGGGGGTTCATCAAGCAACAGGTGTACAGAACCGATCCGTTGAGGGTCTTTCCACTTTTTCAGCGGTTGCCCTATTACCAGCCGGCTGCTGGCCCTTCACATCCACATGTGTCAATCACAGAGGTAGATGATCAACAGCCAGTGTAGGGGTGACATGTGGTTAGCATGTCGAGTCCCCCAGCCGTTATAGCTGGTTCCTCAACCGGGAGCCGCTACTTATTGTAGCTACCCAATTGCCTCACGATGCTGGGTGGGCACCGGTCCCATACTGGCCGAAATACCATGAGAAAATTTCTTCCTCCATGGAGACTCGAACCAGCGCAAGTCCCGTAGCTCTACGCCAAGGTTTCCTACCTTAACCGCTCGGCTACGGCGCGGAACGAAGTTTTCTAATCTGCAAGTGCTGAAAGAACGCATACGCCAGGCGAGTGAAATGATTACAGAGGATATGTTGGTGCATGTTTTCCGGACGACGGTGCGTCGGGGAAACATGTTTTGAGATAGATGGAGGTTATGTTGAACGCTAACTTGATAGTAGAAACTACCTTATAATTTTTGTTTTATTTGCGCTACGTTATCCACAAAATGTACTGGGACTTTATAATCACACTGTAGTATTGTTAATCTAGTATAGTATTGTTGATGCACATTCTTTTATTTCCATGCAAACTATTTTATACATTTTAAAAGAGAAAAATATTATTTTTTTTTAATTAAATATTATGTATTGTATTAATTAAATGTATACGTACAAATATATATCAACATTTCTCAGTTAAATCATTTTATATATGCGATTTCATAACTTAGATTTATTAAGGTTGGATTGTAAATGCCTGCTATGCGGAGAAAGATGTAGAAAATACCATATCATGATGTGTGCAAATAAAACAAAATGGATAACAAACTACAGCAAAAACTAAACTCAAAACCAATGTTCAACTTGAACGCACATTTCTTCTTATATATTAACAATATTACACAAATTTTAAAAACTTTTATTAATGTATTTTATTAACTATTTTGGAATGAAATTAAATATAAAGAAACAATCTTTACTACTACCTCCAGCTTTTATTATTTTTTAAATTTTGAATTCTGTTTGATGGTCCACCTTTGCGATTAACAATGGAGGCCAGTAGGTGGCTGGTAGGCCACGGGCTTTCTAGGCCTGTCGCGCCATGGAGAAAATGTAATGCAATGACCTTGCACGAATGTTCCAATTAGGAAACCGATTAACTCCCTTTCAATAGAACAAAAAAATATATTAACGGTAATGAAGACCTTGTATTATGTTCCATAGATTACTGTAATAGTTAAGTGACGAAAGGATGTAAATTAGGCCTACATTACAAATAACTAATAAACAGAATCCCTAAGTTAGGCAATATGCTCTCTTTTTTTTGTAATCTGGGTGACAATTTAGAAGTGTGGAATACATGTAAGCAAGTTTCGGTACATTTGGGAACAATAGGGCCAATTTTTATTTTGTATTTTGTGTCTATTTTGACTTAGGTTTTCTATTTGTAAGTTTTTTTGTCGCGTTGTTAGCAAAAGAATGCTTTATTACAGGAAGCCAGATATAATAAGAACAGTTAAGTCTCGGAAGACTGCGATGGGCAGGACATGTTGCGCGTATGGGAATGAAAGACGTGCATGAGAAGCTTCTTGTAGGAAGCCAGAGGGAAAACGCCCAGTTGGTAGAACCAAGAATGAGGTGGGAGAATGACATTAACTATGATTTGAGGGAAGTAGATTATACAGGGAATGATTAGAAAACATTAGCTCAGGATAGGGATGTATGGAGAGCTTATGCCCGCGCGGGCCATTAACCTACGGGGTTCGATAGTGCCAGTTAGTAAGTAAGTAAAGTAGTAAGCAAAAGAATGCCAGAGCAAAGATTGCGTAAAATTGTTATGGATGGGTCCCAATAGAAAAAGGAGGAAGAGAGGAGGACCGAAGAAAACTTGGATAGAAGGGTGTACAAGCAGCTATGAATATCAGAGGATTGGAAGAAGATCAATGGATGGACAGAGAGGAATGGCGTTTGGTTTCCGGAAGACGGCGGCAGCTGCCATGATACCGGGTGATGATGATGATGATGATGATGAATATTTTCTGCTATTATCGAACTAACTCACTGACACTATCGAACCCATAGGTTCATGACCGCGCGGATATAAGCTCTCCATACATTCCTATCGTGAGCTAATATTTTCCCACTATCTCCTGTATAATCTACTTCCATCTAATTATTGTTATTTTATTTTCCCACCTCATTCTTGGTCTATCAACTAGGCGCTTTCCCTTTGAATTTCCTGTTTACATCCCCCTCTTCCATTCCCTAGTCGTGCAACATATTCTGGAAATCGCAGTCTACGAAACTAAACTGTTTTTATTATATCTTGTTTCCTATAAAGATCAAGTAGCTCAGAGTTATGTAGTCTTCTCCATTCACCTGTCTGTAGAAGACTATATCGACGGTAGGCAATGAAAACCGCGTAACTCCATCAGTCATTGAAAACCACATAACTCCAGTAGCCAGAACAGATATATGTGATGCATAACCTGTTGAGAACACGGACTTCAAATTTATTAATAACTTGACTTGTATCCTGTAGTAAAATATGTGGCAACTATTGTTTTATCAATTTTAATAATTATTTAAAGCAGTTATTATTCTCCTGTAAAATTTACCAAAATGGAGTTACGAGGTTTTCATTGCCCACCATCGATATAACGTTTCTATGCCCCTTTTTCATTCCCCGTTCGTGCCACATGTCCTGCCCATCGCAGTCTATGATACTTAACTTTTTCTTATTATGTCTGATTTCCTATAAAGATCACTGTTATACAGTATTTACCATGTCTGTAGAAGACTACATAACGATTTCATGCCCTTCTTTCATTCCTCGTTCGTGCCACATGTCCTGCCCATTTATGAGACTTAACGGAAAAACTGCACTTAAACTAGCGTGAAATATTTTCGAAGTCCTATAGAACAACAGTTCCCATACGCCAGAGTTATAGAGCCAGCAATAACCCACATTCGAACCATATATCGATTATCATCCTCGATTACTATCCGTCGCTATGAAATTTAAATGACCAATATTTACAATAAATCCCCAAACTTATTTTAAAAAAAATATTAATAATATTAAAATTACCAAACGTATTAAAAATGGGTGTACACTTACCTATCACTCCCTAACCAGCATAACTCAAAACAGCGACAGAAAAATCATAGACTAAGTAATATACCCTATGGAGAAAATAGCAGTTAAAATCACAATATTGTCTAAAAGTGTCATAATATTGTGATTTGCATATTTAAATAAATACTTCAAAATTGTCTAATAATGTTATAAAAATGGGTTTGAAAAAGTTTAAAATATTAAATAATGTTAGTAAATACAGAAAAAGAGCTATAGTTTACAACGATATAACTGAAAAATCAAGCGCTAGTAGAAGTGCAGTTGAGCCGACTTAACTTTTTCTTATTATATCTGATTTCCTATAAAGATCATATAGCTCACTGTTATATAGTATTTCCCATCCGCCTGTATGTAGAAGACTACATAATGATTCCATGCCCTTCTTTCATTCCCCGTTCCTGCCACATGTCCTGCCCATCGCAGTCTATGAGACTTAACTTTTCTTATTATATCTAGTTTCCTATCAAGATCATTTAGCTCATTATTATGTAGTCTTCCCCATGCGTCTCTATGGAGAAGACGATATAAAATGAGCAACATGATCCTTCTACATAATAAAATTAGGCTAACATAAAGAAGATGAAACATACAAATCTCACTGTACAAATGTGCGTTCATGATATTTTGAAGGATGAAAGATCTGATATGGATTCACCCACAAAAGCATGTTTAAGTATGCTGAGGTCGCTTCAATAGAAGTGAACGATCCTTTGTACTAAGATAAGCGTTTTGTTTAATAGGAGGCTCAGATAAGACACTTGAAAACTTAAAAAAAACTGTCGTGGCATTTAACAAAAAAAGAAGAGCAGAACCATAATGCGAAGCAGATGTGTATTAAAAAGTGTAGGCCTACATAAAACAATTGATTAATGATTAGGCCTATATTAGTGCTAATTTTTGTATTTTTTTTATTTTCGCCATTTTAGTGCAATTTTCGTTAGTTTAAAATGCTTATTTTCACTCTTTTACTGCCCATTCCTTGAATTTTAAGTGCCTATATGTCTGTCTTTTGTCCAAAATAAATAGGCCTACGTGAACTTCCAAACTCCACTAATAAAATATGGTAATTATATAGGCAAAAATTTAATATAATCGTCGTCAAAAATTTTATAAAAGCTATAAAAGGAGAGTGCAACGCGCATGTACATACAGCCAATAATACAAGTTTAATTAGAACGGTTCGAAAATTAGGCCAAATCCAAAAGATAAAAGAGATTTGAATGAGGGAAATTTTGAGGAAGTGGCTGAATTCAAATACCTAGGAACAATAATCACAAACAGGAATGAGATGCACAAAGATATTAAACATAGGCTCAATTCTGGAAATGCGTGCTATTATGCATTGCAGAGACTCTTGATGTCCCAACTCCTTTCAAAAAACGTTAAACTGAAAATATATAAAACTATTATTCTACCAGTTGGGTGCGAAACATGGACTCTTACTTTAAAGGAGGAAAGGAGATTACGAGTACTTGAGAATAAAGTAGGCTACTTAGGATTTTTTTGGACCAAAGGGAGATGAACAGACAGGTGAATTGAGAAGACTGCATAACAGTGAACTACATGGTCTTTATAGCAAGTCAGATATAATAAGAACAGTTAAGTATCGTTGACTGCGATGGGCAGGACATGTGGCACGTATGGGGAATGAAAGACGTGCATGGAAGCTTCTTGTAGGAAAACCAGATGGAAAACGCCCAGTTGGTAGACTAAAAATGCGGTGGGAGATAACATTAACTATGATTTGATGGAGGTAGATTATACAGGGAATGATTCGAAAGGATTAACTCAGGATAGGGACGTATGGAGAGCTTATGTCCGCGCGGCCATGAACCTACGGGTTTGATATTGCCAGAGAGTAAGTAAGTGAGTAATTGTATAGGCAAAAAGTGTAATATAATGGCAGTCAAAAATTTTATAAAAGCTATAAAAAAGAGAGTGGAACTCATGTAGATAGGGCCTATAGCCAAAAATACAAGTTTAATTAGAACGGTTCGAAAATTAGGCCAAATCCAATAGATAAAAGAGATGTCGACAGACCGAAAAATCGATGGAAAGAAGCACTGACATTATCATCCAATAAATCATCTGGTGTATAATGATAAATGCGCCATCAACCTAATTAAGAGAACAAGAGTATAATAAGAATTGCATACAAAGTGCCCTTGTTAACAAGATTAGGTAATCAATACTAGTAAAATTCACATCAAATTCCGTTGAGGTGAAGTCATATGATGAAAGTTAAAATATTTAATTGCACCTGTTGGTAGGTGCCGTCGTCCTCAACTTTGTTATACAATATTTTTAAAAAGTTGAAGACAACAGAACTTACCAACAGGTACAATTTAATTTTTAACTTTTATCATAAGATTAGGTAAGTTAGATTACATTAAGTAGATTAGGTTAAACAACTTTGCAGTATTTTTTAGCATGATTCTAGTAAGTTAGACAACAGTAGTTAAATGCCACGTGCCAGTTCCAACTAAGTTAAAAGAACTGTATTGAAAATGGGCTTATTAACTAGATTGGGTAAGTGAGATTACATTAAGTAGATAAAGGTAGATTGGGTAAGTTATTTGTCAACCTAGCAGTAATTTTTTTTATTAGTGTTTCTCATAAGTTAGATATTTGGAAGTTCTATACCACGTGCCAGTTTGAATCAAGTTCAAAAGGACACTTTCTTCACAGTTACCTATATTATAAATCAGATTATTATAGGCCTACCTTATTATCTCTAGTTGATATTGAGGCCTGGAGATTCAGTTGCACGTAAGAGCGAAGTCCATAACTTCCTTACCAAAGAAGGAAGAGAAATCACTATTCACACATTTCACAAGATCCACACAAAATGCCGATGCTAAATTTGTTTTAATGTTAACATGAGGACTCCACATTTCCCGGCTTATATTTCACGACCACGATCGTTCTCGAACCAAACGCGATTAATATCGTTACACTGTGCATGGGATTTGGCGAAACAACCCCCACCATGACCGCTTTTTCCCAGAATCCTTTGAGTGGAAACAGTTTGATAGCAATTGAAATGTCGTGTGCTTCTTACAGTGAAACGGACAAATTTTTATTTCTTAATATTACATTGGTGAACCTGAATGGCGGGCTAGATCAAACATTAACTTACACATTCGTCAAACACCTGTTTTGTATAAAAGTGTACGTTTCTGCTAGGAGAAGCCACATACCAACTATAGAAACATAAGGTACTGTCACATATAGTTATGCACATTTTGTATTTAACTATATCGATGAATATGCTGTTTCTGCAGAGTATTCGTTTTATAAGACTGTCGCATCTCTTTTCATAGCATATAACACTGCTGCATCACAGTTTCTCATCCTTTATACAGCGTGTTATTTTATTTAACAACCCTATTTAACAATCAAAGTCATTACTTACCTACTTACTCACTGGCACTATCGAATCCGTAGGTTCATAGCCGCGCGGACATAAGCTCTCCATACATCCCTATCCTGAGATAATGCTTTCCAATCATTCCCTGTATAATCTACTTCCCTCAAATCATAGTTAATGTTATTCTCCCACCTCATTCTTGGTCTACCAACTGGGCGCCTTCCCTCTGGATTTCCTAC
Source organism: Diploptera punctata (assembly GCA_030220185.1). Lineage (NCBI taxonomy): Eukaryota > Metazoa > Arthropoda > Insecta > Blattodea > Blaberidae > Diploptera > Diploptera punctata. Next base: position 496,630 of record JASPKZ010007250.1, on the reverse strand, counting down.
AAGAAGCTTCCATGCAAGACTTTCATTCCCCATAAGTGCAACATGTCCTGCCCATCGCAGTCTACGAGACTTAACTGTTTTTATTATATCTGGCTTCCTATAAAGATCATGTAGTTCATTGTTATGTAGTCTTCTCCATTTACCTGTCTGTTCATCTCTCTTTGGTCCAAAGATTTACCTTGTCGTGGTGGAGTGGCTTGCGTGCTTAAATGATCCTGAGAGCTATGCCGGCGGTAGCATTGCTGCTGATAGGGTTATCCATGCCGGACTGGTCGAAGGTGATAAGCCAGAAGAAAAAAGTACCTTGGTCGAAAGAGTGACGATCTTTCACCGTAAAAATACAACCGCCAAGAAATGAGGACATGGGTTCAACTGGGGTAAAATTTTCCGGAGGTCAAATAATCCCCCATTCGGTTCTCCCGGCGGGGACTACTTCAGGGAACCCATGCCAAACACTCAAACACAGGGACATGTTCCTAGGAACATGGAATGTTAGGACAATCAAAGTCATTAGCGTTCACAATTCAATTCTGGATGTGAGAGGACCTACAAATATTGTCCAGAGGCCTATTTTTTTCACACTTGAGATTCTTTTGCGTGCCATAAATCTACGGTAACCGAGCCCGGTTTTAGTTACCATCTAAAGGAACCCATTCACAGGATATTAGATTTTATGGTCTGATAAATCCACTCACTAATCATATAAATTTTACCCAGAGGCTTCTTTTTTCAGGCTTGAGATTCTTTTGAGTACCATAAATCTACGGCAAGGGACCCCTGTTTTAGATCTCTTCCAAAGGAAGCCATTCTCAGGATATTTACGACCTGAGAGATCCATTGATTAAATGGGTTGTTATTAGATTCATTCATTTTATAAAGAGTGAAGTGAAATGTGGCAAATTATTTTATATAGGCCTAATTTCCACTATTTTGTTGTCTTTCACACACACACACACACACACACACATCCATCCATCCATCCATCCATCCATCCATAGTAATTCTGCCCGAAGGCAGGTCCTTCACTGCAATCATAGCATTTTCATGCTATGCTTGCAGCTTTACTAGGGAATTGTAGGTGTGGTAGCTTCCCGTTGCTTTCCACACCATTGAAGGATGATGATGGCCATCATGATGATAATTGATAATGAGAATGATGGCCATATGATTTCGGGGACCGTTTGGGCCTTAAAGTTTTCCTGACATTTGTCTTACAGGTGAGGAAAAACCCCGATAAAAACCTCACCCAGAAAAACTGTCCCGACCGGGGATCAAACCTGGGCCCGCTGCGTGACAAGGCAGCACGCTACCCCGAGATCACAGTGGCGGGCTCAACTCTCATTGTTTGAAGTCTTATTTAAAAACATGTAAAATTATGATAAACAATCATGAAAGCCTTACCTATAAAAACTCTTCATAAGAAGAACTTTATCCATTGAGGTTTCCTAACAAAGAATCTGTTGATCACTGATGATGCATCTTACAATAAATCCCATCATTTCTCTCTCTCAACGGACATAATTGCTAAATTACAAAGTCTTGTGCTTGTCATGGTTGTCCTGATATAATGATTTATTTGTTGTAACACAGAAAAAATCAATTCTGCAGAAGCTGTCATGAAACACATCAGGATAATTTATCATCATCATCATAGTACATTCACGAATTTAGGCCATTTGTTGACCTGTTTGGCCTCAAGAGAACACCCACCCAAAAGTCTTTTGAGTGGACGTCCTGGTCTTCTTCTTCCTGCAGGTTGATATCTTAACATTTGTTTGGGTATTCTGTGATCTTCCATTCGATGAACATGTTGTATCCATCTTGACTTATAATCAGAAATTTTGTTTTCTAAAGATTCCATGTGTAATTCTTCTAAGATGTCTTCATTTTTTTTGTGATCTAGTAGTGTGTATCCTGCTGTCCTCCGAAGATATCTCATTTCAGCAGATCTAAGTCTCTGTATATCCTTCTGTTTCAACGTCCATACTTCGCTACCATACAAAAGAGTTGGAAGAGCCAGTGTTTTATACACTTTCAGTCTTGAATGCTTTTGGACTAACTGTGGTTTGAAGATAGAATTTATTAACCCTAAAATTCTTAAAAATTTAGATATTTTTGCATTTACATCCTTTTCTTCTTCATATGAGATATTGCATCCTAGATATGTAAAATTATTCACCTCCTCCAAAATTTTATTGTCCAGTACAATTTTACTTCTGACAGGATCTACACCTTGAAATGCCATAATTTTTGTCTTTTCTGTAGATATCTTTAATCCATATTCTCTGTAATTTTGTTAAGTTCATACAGACCTTTCTGTAGATTATCTTCGGAATTTGCTATTATTATTTGGTCATCTGCAAACAATAGGGTGTTTAATTTTCTATTTTCTGATATTCTTATTCCAAATTTATATGTTTTGTTCCAGCAACATATTACTTCATTGATATAAATTGCAAAAAGTGTTGGGATAGGGGCAGCCTTGTCTCACACCATGATTTATAATTCCTTCTTCAGAAAATCTGTTATTTAATTTAATCTTTATGGTGTTGTCTTTGTAAATATTTTGTATGTTCTGCCGAAGTAAATTTGGTTGAGTGAGTCTCTGGCCAAACGCTGGCAATACCACTGCTTCAAATCTGCACTGTTTATTGACCAGAGTGCATTCCTAGATGAATTGCTTTCATTGTTGTTGAGCACATTCGTTCACATCTTGATCCTTTTCCCCCTTATTGACCAGCGAAACTAGATGTATCTAATAAATAAGGTAAATCTGGAACCATCCTACCTCATAAATTGTTTCAATACTAGTAAAATTCATATCAAATTCCGTTGAGGTGAAATCATGTGATGAAAGTTAAAAATTAAATTGTACCTGTTGGTAGGTGCTGTCGTCCTCAACTTTGTTGAAATATTGTATATAAAATTAACTGGAGCGCTTTCAGAAGTTATCTCCCATCTTCTGCAGGTTGAGCTCCTGCTACTCGCTGTTGTTGTGTACAGTGATGTATACTCCAACTGTTTGTAGCAGCAACTCTAAGTTTTTCAGTTTTATTATTAACACTAACATGTAGTAATGTCATGTCTTCCTTCCATGTATTAGTCCTAAAACTGTTATGGCCTGAATGAAATTCTGATGTTCTTGAGCCTTCTTGTCCTCAGATAACCCAATTATCTCTTGCCATGTGGTTGATACTGATTGATGGCACTAGGTATCCTTGTTCTAGCCATTTTGTAAGATTTTTAATAAAAATTATGATGGGAAGTAATACTATGAGGTGATTTACAATTTGTATCCCGAATCAGACAAATCTTTTAATATCTCACATCAAAAATTCTGTGATTTTTACAGTACTGGTTTGTGGAGTCAGTCAAAACTCTGCCATTACCGACAACTTCCAAACTGCCATCTGGTGCCAATTTTATGAAGATTTTAAACCTTTGGAACCTTTGGAATTAAAAATTTGGGAAAATTGTGGAATGCAGGCTTTCATGGCCGGTAATCATAATGTTAGAAGATTCCGGGCTATGTGGCCTTGGTCTGTAACTGGTGTTTCTTCCAGATGTTTCTCCCTCAACTGTGCAGAGGCCATCTTCAGTGGCGAGTGCTTCTAGGTGGTGATCCCTTGTCATAAACTCGACTGTGATTACGACAAGGTAACATCACCTAGAAGCACTCGCCACTGAAGATGGCCTCTGCACAGTTGAGGGAGAAACGTCTGGAAGAAACACCAGTTACAGGCCACGGCCACATAGCCCAGAATCATTTAATTTGGGAAAAGTTATACATTCGGAAGAACAAATATAGATCCATGAATTTTAGACAACTATTTTGAAGTTTTACAAAGTATTGGCAGTTCCATCTCTTATCTATGGATGTGAAACCTGGACATTAACAAAGGCAGATAGTAAACAAATAGCGGCTGCTGAAATGAAGATGTTGAGAGCAAAGAAGGATACCAAAGGGCCGATAAAGAGAAACTTAATATATTTAATCTCTGTGAAAGAATAAAATATTATCAAAATGCTTATCTTCAGCACGTATTACAAATAAATGAAGAGCGCATACCAAGAAGAATGTATAATTACAATCCAAAAGGGAGAAGAATGTTGGGAAGACCATTGAAGAGATGGAAGGACCAATTCGACCTATAATGAGATCGGAACAGGCCATGGGCTTAATCCTTGTTGTTGTTGATGATGATGAACTTTAGACCAGCTTCGTAAACTTAGTGGTTACATCTTGAGTAGTTACATGTCCGATGTTCCTATAATTGTTCAAACAGAACATCGGTCATGTAACTACTGAAGGTGTAACAAATAAGGTTACAATACTGGTCTAAATAGAAGACAGGATATGAGATGAGGTGAAAATTATTTTATTTATTTATTTTAAATTAAACCTCATAGTGATATTTCCTATAATAGTTCAAGTGACACAGGAGTTCTTACTACACAGATGCCACGCTACAAAAGTGAACAGGTACCCAAAGTCACTGTACCTGTATTTCAGTTCCAGCTTCAGAATTGGAGTAATTAATACAGTGAGCCTGAGCAAACATAGACGGGACACTAGTTACTCGTCACTATGGGGGTCTGGTGTGACAACTTACAGTCATGCATGCCACGGGCACTCGGCAGATATAATGAATTTTAAGTCTACACTAGTATCATTTATCAGCGACAAGTTAAATTGGCTCAGTTAGAGATTAACCTTGGGTGAATGTGTGTATTATTGATTTTAAGATTTTATGAATGATATTTGAAGAGAAAAATTATACGCTCAGACCAGGATATGAACCCGGGACCCTTGGTTCTCCAAACTAAGTGCTCTACCACCTGAGCTACCTGAGCAAGTACTGATCTAAACACAAATTTTTCTCTATATACATTGTAATTCCCGTCCACCAAATGCTATGAAGCCTTTGCTTCTATCTTTGCAAATGGCGGCTCCTTTATTAAGAAGACATATTTGGGAATTATACATTACATTATAAATGCCAGTACGGCTTTTTTTGATGTTTTTATTATTAATTTCATACATCTCAATGATGGATAAATCATATTTGAAGAGAAAAATTATTCGCTCAGACCAGGATTTGAACCCGGGACCCTTGGTTCTCCAGACTAAGTGCTCTACCACCTGAGCTACCTGAGCAAGTACTGATCTAAACACAAATTTTTCTCTATATACGTTGTAATTCCTGCCCACCAAATGCTATGAAGCCTTTGCTTCTATCTTTGCCACATTCAGTACCAGGCACTGAGCAGGGCATTTAAACCCACAGGCCAGCCATTTAAATACCCCAGCTACCCTTTTCACGGCACTTCAGAAAATGGACCATTATTCACAAACTATTAGTTCTAGAAAATTCAAATTTTGTACATACCTAAAGGAGATATCCTAGTAGGACTTGATGGTGAAATAACTTGGGTGATTGACATCACATGGTATCGGCGTATCAATTTCAGAAGTGGAGTTCATCTTCACTTTCACTTTGTGAATCTTCTAATTCAGGAATCAGTTCATCACCTAAATCATTATTATACAAAATATTCACTAATTCTTCTTCAGTGAGATATTTTTCTTTTGCCATGGTTTCACTCACGCACAAACAACAGCGCGATAACGGGAAACATATACGACTGCATTGGAGCCTGAAGGCAAGTTTGGGTGAACGAATTCCATGTGTTGTTTGTTTTAAAAATAAAAGGGGATTCACCAAGGTTAAACATGTCAAACAGAATAGAAATGTACATTTACATGCCATCTATGATCTCCAAGACATACTAAGCCCAAACAATATTTAGGTGCCGAATATAAACATGGTTTTTTCGCGCCCCGCTCTAAAACAAGTTAACTGACCGACAGCCGCATACATGATAGTCTCTTTAAACGCCTTAACTGGTTTATGGTACTGAATGTGACACATAAGAAGACATATTTGGGAATTATACAAATTATAAATGCCAGTATGGCTTTTTTTGATGTTTTTATTATTAATTTCATAAATGAGTTGGAGAAAATGTTTTTAATATCTCATCTCATAAAGTTGCATGCTTTCACGATACCGGTTTAAAAAGTATAATTTAACTTCCATCATCAGTCAAATTCCAAGAAGATGGAAGTAAAATTATACTTTTGAAATCAATATCGTGAAAACACTCAACTTATGAGGTGAGATGTTAAAAACATTTTCTCCAACTTATTCATAAATGTAAATACCACATACCGTTACCTTCCACTTTCACTTTGATTAGATTTTAAGAGTGTTCATAATGCACTGTTGTCGTATTCTTACTCACAAATGTCTGTACATTTTAAAACCAGTTTTAAGAAATAATAATTTGTGTGAAAACTAAACAAAAATTTAGATGTAAATTTCTCCCAGAGAAGCATTGTGACGTATTAAGGCTCTGTCCAAATAATTATAAGCTTCAGGTTTCGATCACATAGCTCACAAAGGAAGCAATTTTCAATAGTTTGACACATAGATTAGTGAACATACCCATGAACAAAGGAAGAAAAAGAAAAAGAACACATAATCAACATAGCCACGAAAAATGGTTTTGCAGTAAGAATGATACTCAAGAAAATAAACAAGTTCAAAAGACAAAAATGTATTAATCAAAGTACTCTTCTAAAAGTAAAAGAAAAAAATGTAAAATTCAGAAAATTCACATATCATCCATTAAAACACAAGTTTCAAAAATTTTTTGAAGATTTCAACATAAGGTTAGCACCCAAAAATGACTACAGCATCAGTAGATTGATTAGACCTAATAAAAATGAGAAAATAAAAGAAGAAAACAAATCAGGGATTTATCAAATTAAATGTGAAGAATGTGAGAAATTCTACATAGGAAAAATTAAGAGAAATTTGAAAACTAGAATGGAAGAACATCTCAGGAATGTCAAGAAAGGGGAAGTAGAAAAAATCTGCAGTGGCTGCCCATGCATGGTCTGAAAAATATCTTATCGAGAAAGAAGCTAAATTATTAAAACAAATAAAAAAACCAAAAGAACTCACTGTTTGGGAAAAGATCTACATTCATAAGAGCGAAAAGAAGAAATTGATGAACTTTGAAGTTCCTGGTGAGAATGACCTGGTTTCGAGGTTTTTCAGTCAGCCAATGGAAGAAGCGAAGGACAGCTCTTCAAGACGACAGAACAATGGTCGTGACAATATTGAGGATGGAACACAAACTATGTTCTGAAACTAGTTTATAGTCAAATAAGAAGAACAATATGAGGTGAGTGATAAAAAAATTCTACCTTAATTAAGTGCCTCTTTTAACTGCAAGGCTCAGAAATCGAAGCCAGAATCCAGGCTCACTATGCAAAGCAGATGGACTTTTTGCATAAGTAATATGGTGTGTAGTGTGGTGGGACATGCCATGCAGGCAGGTTGTCAGGTTTATCCAATATACCAATTTAAATGAGAGCATGGATGGTAATTTTTGGCGATGTTGAGACTAGCAGTATACTGGATGATTTTCTAGAGGTGTAGGCCATGTGCTATCACTGGATTTTATCTTCTCAATATAAAATTATAATATAAAATTGAATACCTGGTATTGTTTGATCTGCTCAACAGTTAAAACTTCTAAAACACTGTAGGGCTTTTATAATTTACAATGTTTCTTTTTTAAATGTTGGCAGTTGAGAAGATTGAAAGATACCAGGTATTCAGTTTTATTTAAATTTTATAGAAACCAATCACTATGAGGTTTTATTTCACCATTCAGTTTTATATTATAATTTTATATTGCGACTAATACTTCTTCTTCTTCTTCCTTCCAAGTATTAGGCCAAGGCCTGTTACGATCCTATAGAAAATTTTCCCTCCAGCGTTTCATAGGACGGCCCAGTGATCTTCATCCTCTTGGTATATAATTATAAACAGCTTTGGGGATCCGATTTGAACTCATTCTTTCAAGATGGTGTTTCCAATTTAGTTGATACTGTTTAATATATTCCAAAATTGGCGTAGTCTTCAATTCTTTTAAGATATCGGTGTTCCTTTTCCGATCCCATTTGGTGTAACCTGCTGTTCTGCGCATGAATCTCATTTCACAAGCCGTTATTCTGCTTTCATGTTGTTTTCTGCGACTAATACATCAGCGGAAAATATTAGTGGATGGCGTATAATTTGTTTCTAATGTAAGAATATGCAATAGATAGCTGGATTAAATATTATTCCCTTCTACTGTACATATGTTGAGAAGGCATATATTATTCTTTGACCTTGCCGGGGCCCTTGGACACAAGAATTTGGGGCCCTATTGGAAAGTAAAAAAAGTTTAAAAAGTAGTTTAGCTATTTATGCTACGAGGCATAGAAGTTTCCAATTATGCCATAGGTAAGTTCAAGCACGAGGCGATGAGGGGAGGGATGCTGTGTCACAGGAGAATGAATGGAGATTATCATCGCGAGCATAGCATAGTGTAAGCGAATATATCAGTCTTCAGGGTCCGCGTGAAGATGGGGGCCCTGGGACAGGCCCCCTGTGCCCTTATGGTAAAAACGGCATTGGCCATCACCTCTCCTAGCCCCACTATAATTTAGAAGTGTGAAACAGTAAATGATATTATTTTAATATAATAAATTTGAGAATTTTAACATTATGAGGTTTATTAAGTTATGTAGATGGCGCGGAGGTCAATCTGCAGGATAGAAGACTGTTGGATGTCAGTTGTGAACGTGACACAGCATTGAGAATGTCACAGATGATGTGACGAAACCTAGGTCTGCGAGGAGTTATGAAGAATGATGTGAGTGAAAGGAAAAAAAAATAAACAATATTATGAGGTTTAATTAATAAGAATCAAATGAATCGTGAATTCTACTTGCCTAATACTTCTATGTTTATTTAAACACAGCACCGCAGTATCAGAGAACAATCTTCCCCATCGTCAGCTGTTTTCATAACGACATTCATATATTTTGATAATATATTTAGTTTAATGTATTTCAGTCCTAGAGAAATTTGAATTTTCAAAGCAAAATTAACTCTTAAACTGGGAATCAAACCCTGTTTTAGTGTGCAGTCTGTTACACCATTCAAGACCCAATACAACTGTCAAATTTTCTTTCTTCTTATACAATTCCCTTACATCTGAAGGTAGATAACTAGTGCCATCAGACGACTTCATTTAGAAGTATTTTTAACAACTATTTTATATTACTTTTAAGCGGTAAAGCTTAATATTTTGATATTATATTTAGTTTAACATATTCCAGTGCTGGACAAATTTATTCAGTCTAGAGGTCTGGGTTTGATTCTCGGTTCAAGCATTAATTTTCCTTTAAAAAAAATATAGTTTAGTCTTAAGTTTTTTACCTTAAAAGTTTGGCATAGAGATAAGGAAATATGGATGTTGCACAACTAAAAGTATGTTACTTATTTTAGGAATTCATACTATGAGGTATATTTATTTAGGTACAATTTTTTATATCGCTCACCTCATATTGTGCTTCTTTTGACTATAAACTAGTTTCGGAACATAGTTTCTGTTCCATCCTCAGTATCGTCAGAATCGTTGTTCTATCGTCTTGACGAGCCATCCTTCGCTCCTACCATTGGCCGACTGAAAAACCTCGAAACCACGTCATTCTCCCCAGGAATTTCAAAAGTTCATCAATTTCTTCTCTTTGCTCTTTAGAATGTAGATCTTTTCCCAAACAGTAAGTTCTTTTGGTTTTACTATTTGTTTTAATAATTTAGCTTCTTTCTCGATAAGATGTTTTTCAGACCATGCAGGGGCAGCCACTGCAGATTTTTCTACTTCCCCATGGCTGCCCATGCATGGTCTGAAAAACATCTTATCAAGAAAGAAGCTAAATTATTAAAACAAATAGTAAAACCAAAAGAACTTACTGTTTGGGAAAAGATCTACATTCAAAAGAGCAAAAAGAAGAAATTGATGAACTTTTGAAATTCCTGGGGAGAATGGCCTGGTTTCGAGGTTTTTCAGTCAGTCAATGGTAGGAGCGAAGGACGGCTCTTTAAGACGACAGAACAACGTTCTTGACGACACTGAGGATGGAACAGAAACTATGTTCCGAAAGTAGTTTATAATCAAAAGAAGAACAATATCAGGTGAGTGATATAAAAAAATTCTACCTAAATAAAAGTATGTTTCCTAGGTTTCAAGGAAAAAAGTGACTTAAGATTTAAAATAAAATTCTTTATACCTGACCTCATATCCAGTCTTCTAATTAAACCAGTTTCAAAACCTAGGCGGTTTCATCATCAGTAATTTCATGACCCAGAAATCTCACTCCATTTGTTTGTGGATCAATGAACCTCTAAAGCAAATCAAATTCCCCGCAAATTTCAAAATTCATCAGTTTTCTCTTTTTTTTTTGAATGTGGCTTTTTTCTCAAACCATGAGTACTTTCGACATTTCTATTTCATCATCATCATCATCACCCATGCAAGTATTAGGCCATGTGGCCTGTTACGGTCTCAAAGAGGAAATTTCCATCCAGCCTTTTTTTGGACATCGCAGCGATCTTTTGCCTTGTGGCAGTAGCAAAGTAAGGGGTTGCAAGGGATAGTGATGTGCATTCCATAACCTCTCCTATCCAAATCTCATCCTCAACCTGCTTGTGGTGCAACCTGCTATTACAAATGAGGCTATGAGGACCGAGTACTGGCGGTATAACCACATCACCTTAATGTAGAGGAAATGCTACATTAGTGGGAACCCCACAAAATACCCCTCTGGGCCAGCAATTCATTGGGCAAAAAAAAATTACATTTGCTTTCAAGTCTCAAATATTTTAAAATTTGCAACCTGGAATGTACAGGGAATTTCCCATAAAGAGGACACTTATTTTTGTTTTATTAAATTGACCTTTCTTTCAATTAGTTATTTTTCAGATCAAATATGAGCAGCTAGTGCTGATTAAAGAATTTTATTTCAAAACTTAAATTAAACCTCATAATGATATTTTCTATAAAAGTTCTTTCCTGTACCCTTCATATAAGAATTTCATTTAACAACAAATACGTAAGTTTATTTCTGGAATATATAAATATGTACAAACAAGATGGCGGTCAATAAAAACACAACATATTCTCAGGTCACAAATGACTGATACCGTCTTCTTTAAACCTGAAATCACAAACAAGTGAGAAATGATCTGATGGATAATTGAATGAAGGGACTCTATTTTCCCCTATATCATCACCACTAGGGAAGTCCAACACAGCTTCTACTGCAAACTTATCTTCTGAGTAAAACACATAGTCTATTGTATGACACACCTCTCCTTCTTCTCTTATTTTCCAGGTGGTGTAAGGTGGTTCCCGGAGGATGCTTTCAGAAACTTGGCAAGGTAAATCTTCTTCTTTGTTTGTAGCTGCATAAGCACTGGCTAGATTTAATGTCCTGTTACTCAATAGGGAAAGGTACACTGGCTCGGTGGGTTCGGCATTGAAGTCACCACAGATTATAACTGGACGACCACCACAATGTGTCGATACAAAGTCCAAGAGGTCCTTACCCTGTTCATTACGTAGAGTGGATAGAAGAGCGCCATTACGTGCTTTCAGATGTGTTGTTGTTACACAGATTTCTTGACCAGTTGCCTTTACCCTCAGTAGCATTATCACAGCAACCTGAAATTATTAAATAGAACTTTAATTTATTGACTTAAACTTTCACGACCGGAGTTATTATGATGATCTTATATAAGATTTCCGGGCTGTTGGCCGTGGTCTTGAGGTTTGTAGTTTCCCGACGTTTCGCCAGAGACTGCGGCATCCTCAAGGGTTGTCTTGAGACTGGCAATTTTGTCAACTACCTGCCCGATTTATACATTTATGCATATGGGAGAAGAAATTTTCTCATGGAATTTTGGTCAATATCGCATCAGTGTCCACCCAGCATCATGAGGAATTTGGGTAGCTGCATTAAGTAGAATGATATAGATAGATAGATGGAAAACTCTGCAGCCATGACTTAAGTGTTTGCGGTGAGCGATCCATTTTGGTTCTCCTTTATAGGTAGAACGCCGGATTCCTGTAAAATACATTAACCCCCGTTTAAATTTTGAATTTAAATTTGAAGTTAATTAGCAATGTGAATTTTGGAACCGGACCTTTTGGGGTTTGCTTTTGGATTGGGGGAAACCACTTAAAACCTCAATCGGAACAGTCGATCATGCGGGATCTGTCAAGTTTGGCTTTTGGATGATGCTGCAAGTTGAGAAAACCAGCTACAACGGATGAGGGATTATACATGCTGATCATATGTCACCTCTATACTGGCTAGATGATCATCCAGCTCTATAAATTAAATGTGAGACTAGCAGCTGGCTGTTTAGTCCTATCACGCCATTATGTTTACCTACACAGCAATAATTTGCCCGGTACATTGAGACAATTGACTCACCTGATTACTCTGAACTCTCCAGACTTCTAAAATTCGAGTCTCCATTCTGAGAAGTTCAAACTTATCTTCCCTGAAGAAAATAGCACAACCATCTGGACCATTATTTCCTTTTATGTAGAGACATGGAGAATCAGGTTTAGGAAAAAACATCCCATTGTATCCTTGTGTCCCCAGGACAGACTTGAGAAAGTTGAAGTGATCCACCTCCTACAAAACACAATCATACAAATAAACAAAAATTCATATTATTATTATTATTATTATTATTATTACTATTATTATTATTATTACTATTGTTACTATTGTTGTTGTTGTCATCGTTGTATTGTTGTTATTGTTATTATTGTTGTCATCATTGTCATCATCATCATCATCACCATTATTATTATTATTATTATTATTATTATTACTATTATTATTATTATTATTACTATTATTATTATTACTATTGTTACTATTGTTGTTGTCATCGTTGTATTGTTGTTATTGTTACTATTGTTGTTGTCATCATTGTTATCATCATCATCATTATCATCATAATAATCATCATCACCATTATTATTATTATTATTATTATTATTATTATTATTATTATTACTACTATATTATTATTACTATTGTTATTATTACTATTGTTGTCATTGTATTGTTGTTATTGTTACTATTGTTGTTGTCATCATTGTCGTCATCATAATCATCATCATCACCATTATTATTATTATTACTATTACTATTATTATTACTATTATTATTATTACTATTGTTACTATTGTTGTTGTTGTCATCGTTGTATTGTTGTTATTGTTACTATTGTTGTTGTCATCATCATCATCATCATTATTATTATTATTATTATTATTATTATTATTATTATTATTATTATATGAATATTAGAAAGAAATAATTTATCAAGGACTAAAGTGACATGCGACACTGCCCACGTGGATGAAATAATTTAAACAGGTTATGTATAAACAATTTATTAAAAAGTGCACAAAGAAATATCAAAACAAAATATGTATTTAATGCAATTGTTAAACATTTAATAATATTACAACACTAACAATGTGTTAATACTAATAAAATTCATATCAAATTCCGATGAGGTGAATATAAAACTCCTGGCACGACAGGCCTAAAAGGCCCTTAGACTACCAGCCGGCTGCTGGCCTCACATCCACATGTGTCAATCACAGAGGTAGATGATCATCCAGCCAGTGTAGGGGTGACATGTGGTCAGCATGTCGAGTCCCCCAGCCGTTATAACTGGTTTTCTCAACCTGGAGCCACTACTTACTGTAGCTACCCAAATGCCTCACGATGCTGGGTGGGCACCGGTCCCATACTGGCCAAAATACCATGAGAAACTTTCTTCCCCCATGGAGACTTGAACCAATACAAGTCCTGTAGCTCTGCACCAAGGCTTCCTGCCTTAACCACTCGGTTAATGCATGGGATGAGGTGAATAGTCATAAGATAAAAATAAGGTGCTGTCATCCTCAACTGTATTAAATTATTATATTTAAGTATGAAATTAACAAAATTACAGAAGAATATGGATTAAAGAAATCTACAGAAAAGACAAAAATTATGGCATTTCAAGGTGTAGATCCTGTCAGAAGTAAAATTGTACTGGACAATAAAATTTTGGAGCAGGTGAATAATTTTACATATCTAGGATGCAATATCTCATATGAAGAAGAAAAGGATGTAAATGCAAAAATATCTAAATTTTTAAGAATTTTAGGGTTAATAAATTCTATCTTCAAGCCACAGTTAGTCCAAAAGCATTCAAGACTGAAAGTGTATAAAACCACTGGCTCTTCCAGAACTTTTTGTATGGTAGCGAAGTATGGAAAAAAAAACCCCCGTTGAAACATAAGGATATACCGAGACTTCGAATCTGCTGAAATGAGATATCTTCGGAGGACTGCAGGATATCACCCTACTAGATCACAAAAAAAATGAAGACCTCTTAGAATATTAACACATGGAAGCTTTTAGAAAACAACCTTTCTGATTATAAGTCAAGATGGATGCAACATGTTCATCGAATGGAAGATCACAGAATACCCAAACAAATGTTAAGATATCAACTTGCAGGAAGAAGAAGACCAGGACGTCCACTCAAAAGACTTCTGGATGGTGTTTCTCTTGAGGCCGAAACAGGTCAACAAATGGCCTAAATTCGTGAATGTACTATGATGATGATGATTTAAAATATTATCTGGAGGCCTTTCGGAAGTTAACTTCCATCATCAGCAGGATGACTATCTGCTACTAGTTATTGTTTACGATGTTGTAGACTTAAACTGTCGTTAATAGCAAGTGACTTGTTTTTAAGGATCTTGTATAATGGGTTGTATGATTCAGGTGTGTTCTCATTGAGTAGTAAGATGTTTATTTCTTTTATAATTTCAAGATCTTCCATACATTTATCTTAGCTGGAAATGTATTGGAAGACCTAGAAATTCTAAAAGAAATCAACAACACCTTACTACTCAATGAGAACACACCCCAATTGTACAAGCCATTATATGAGATTATTAAAAACAAGTCAGTTACTACTAACAACACTACAAGTTTACAACAACGACTAGTAGCAGATACTCATCCTGCTGATGATGGAAGTCAACTTCCGAAAGGCCTCCAGATAATATTTTAAGTACAATAATTTAACACAGCTGAGGATGACAGCACCTGACAACAGGTATATATATTAATTTTTATCTTATAACATTATGTTGTTGGAAAAGTCTTTGTACAGTAAAACTTGTTTAATCCGAAAAGTGAATAATGCGGAAATCTGTCCAATGTGAACAAATTTATTGGACCGGCAAAATAATAGTAATTTTACGTGAGTCGCCAAGAAAGTTCTGAGGATGAGACAGTTATAGTCTCGAAATCGCGATCAACTTAAAATATTTATATGAGGGGAGGTAAGAAACATTTAATTTCACCATTTTACGTGTATTTATTTTGTATAAAACGGAATCTGTCCAATGTGAAAACGGTAGGATATTTCTACACAATTCTTGAAAGAAAATGTTTATAAGGCGGAAAGATAGAGAGAGAAATAATTAAGTTTCCATTTCATTGAATTCCCATTAGGCAAATTAACAATAAGTGATGATTCCTGCAGCCTGGTGAGGTAGAGTTTCTACCTGTATCTGAGATTTTATTTCGGCTTCACTGCGCATCCGTTTTGTGAAATACAGGTTTGTTTAACAAGTATTTGGCGTGTGACATCTGTCTTACAAATAACCAGTGCACTGTAAAATCTTAAGATCTGAGACCGATTGTGTGCATATCTTTCACAGGTAGCATTAAAAAAATCTCCAAATTTCCGGACCGAAGCTCCAAAGTCAAGCTCTAGGTGTTGCTATATCCCTAGGGAATAACAATTTCAAGGCAACTTCAGGTTGGTTGCACAGTTGGCTATCCATCGTTCTCCAGCTTTTCCTGCATCTGGCGACTCTGGACCATTGCGCCCCTGCTCGTTCTTTGAAGATGTCAGCCCATCGTCGTCTTGGTCTTCCACGCTGTCTCTTGCCTGTGTACGGGTCCCACTTGGTTGTTTTTATTGTCCACCTGTCATCCTGTATTCTTGCGACGTGGCCTCCCCACTTCCATTTTTTCCTGATGGCTTGTTGTGCAGGATCAGTTGTTGAGGGCATCGCTTGAAGTGTTGTATTCGAGATTCTGTCCTTCAGAGTTATGCCTAAGATTTTCCTCTCCATGTATGGCAATACATTATATATATTACCTGTCCCAAAAATTATCTAAATGATGGTAAAAACCCAATTCAAATTGGTCAGTAATTTTTTATCCATAAAGGACAGACTAACAGACATTAATTTTTATATACAAAATTGTATAAAATTCAAATATAAATAAGTGTGGGTTCCTTTTGTTTATCTATTTGTTTAATTAGACTGGCTTTTGATTCAATTAAATGTTTTTCGGACCAAGCATGAGCAGCTACTGCTGACTTCTCCACTTCTCCATTTTTGACATTTCTAAGATGTTCTTTCACCCTTGTTTCCAAATTTCTTTTTGTTTTTCCAATATAAATTTTACCATAATCACTGCATTTGATCTGATAAATTCCTGATTTGTTTTCTTCTTCAATTCTTTCATTTTTATTGGTTTTAATTATCCTATTAAGGCTGTATTCATTCTTCGGTGCCAATATTATATTAAACTTTTTAAATTTTTTTTTAAATTTATGGTATTTCAATGTTTATACGAGGAGAGGTAATAAACATTTGATTTTATCATTTGGCAAAACGCTTGGATTTGACATTTTAGGGGGGGGGGAAATACATTCAGAAGAACATGTTTAGATCCATGAATATTTAAATTCTCAAAGTTCATCAAATGAACGCTAGTTGGCAGTTTATAAGACAATGGTGAAGGCAAAAATTTGACAGTCACAAATATTGCTGAAGATAGGGACAACTGTCTCTGAAACTGCAGTCCTATGCTTTGAAGAACATAGAGTCTATGAGGTGAGATTTTCACAACTCATTAATATTTACTGAGAGAGAAATTTGAAAGAATGAATTCAAGTAGATGGCCAAAGATTTGCTTTTGAATCAAGACCAATTGGGAGGCAAAGGAGTAGATGGATGAAGATTTTGAGACTGGTAAAGGCAGACTGCTGTCAAATCTCAGAAGATAAGAAGAAGAACATACCTGTAGACATATTATGTCAGGACAATAAGATACTATTTCTTCCACTATGTGATATCTTCTTGACCTCCAATCCAGTGCTTCATCCGGACAACACACAAAGTTGTCATTCATCTGGCCTAGTGCTGCAACAAAAAGTAATGAGATTAGATATAAACTTCAGTTTCTAAATCCAGTATATGCTAATACAATGTGTTTGTGTCATAGACATAAAAATATGTATGTATGTATGTAGCTAATGTTCTGGAATTAACAACAATACTTGGATGTCACAACTTGATAATTCTGAAGAGCTACACAGTTGTTAAATATTCTCTGTCTATTTCCACACCTTGAGAACACAATATACACTCAGGAGACACTAATATACCAATACACTGGTCAACATGATTTTTGTCTCATGAGTACCAATAGTTGTACTTAATGCAGTTTTTATCGTGTTTTCAAATATGTATTTGGAATTTCTCCATCACCCACAGTTTTTTTATTTCAATTTCAATTAATGGATTTAAATAATTATTTTTTTAATAAACGTTTTTTCGTCCATGGCACAGTGAGCGATGAGCACGGGGAACACTTTCATCAGGAGATTTCAGCTATGGAAAGACATATCAAGGCAAATGGAATTCTAATATGCTAGCCGATTATTGTTGGGCAATCAAGAGGGGTGCTCCACAGGCGAAATATAGCAGAAAATCATCATTTCTTACTTTCTAGGTGAGTCCGAATGTTCGAATATTGTATAGTTACGAATGTAGAAAATATTAAAGTGTTTGAAATTATAAATGCTTGTCTCTTGGAAACCTTGCATGATGGAGGAAAGCCGATATCATATTTGATTTCAGGAGAAAAAATACTATCAGAATCACATATTTTTCTTCCTGAGACAAAAAAAAAATCTTTTTTGTTGCTCAAGTGTTATTGAACTTTTATAGGAAAAAATCACTATGAGGTTTAATTTAAGATTAAATTAAAATGTTTCATACCTCACCTCATGTCCAGTCTTCTAACCAGACCAGTTTCAAAGCCTTGGCAGCAGTTCTTCTGATCGACATAACATCAGCTGATGAGAAATTACTGAAGATGAAGCTGCCAAGGCTTTGAAACTGGTCTAGTTAGAAGACTGGATATGAGGTGAGGTATGAAACATTTATTTAATCTTTAATTAATACACCAATTTTATGAAGATGTTTTCCTAAGCAGTCATGTCCTGTAGTAAGCCTCAGTATAGCAACTGTAGATTTTGATGTTAGTTCCGAAATTATATATATAGGTTTTCCAACAGTATTTTTATATTTCTGTTTCTGACTTTTTCAATTAAATTGGAATTGGAATTACGTCCTTTTTTCTTTATAATTCTTTTATTGATTCATACGAAAATGCATTTGTTACTTTCTGTTTAATTTTACACCCTTTTTTGCAAGTACATCAGCTCTTTCATTTCTTTGTATTCCATAATGGGCTGGAATTCTTTGCAAGACAATAAGATTACCTTGTTTCTCTATAGTCTGAATCATGTTTTGTATTTCTAATATTTTTTCCATTTTTGGATAGATGGTTAAATGCTATGTCTGAATTGCTGCTTTGGAATCTGATAGAATGACAATATTTTTGCAATGTTGTTGCAAAATAAAAATTTTTTTAAGTGAGAAATTAATAGCATCAATTTCCCATCAAAATTTGTTTTATTTCTTCCAGCCCGTTTATAAAAGGAGAAGAAATGACATTATATTATTTTTGGTCTGGACATCTTGCCTCAATATTAATGTTGATTTGTTCTTGGACATGTTTCAAAACAATTCTGTTTTATCGTCAGCTTTCCCAGTCTGGGAAAGCTGACGATAAAACAGAATTGTTTTGAAACATGTCCAAGAACAAATCAACATTAATATTGAGGTAAGATGTCCAGACCAAAAATAATATAATTAAAATAACCTCAAAATATAACTTCCTGAAATTAAAGAAGAAATGACATGTTCCAATTGTCCCCCTGCTCCACTCTCATCTAAGAGATTTTTGTATTTTAAGCCCATGTTTCCCTTTACAGAAATTTAGGCGCTCCCCCCCCCCTACAGGGAAGAATTTGAACCATACTAATTTAGTTACACTTGTTTTCGTATAGATGTCATTTTGAGTGGTCCGTGGTCAGCGTTCTGCCCCATACTGACATCTAGGAAACCAAGGTAGTACTAGGACAGGAAAATTCGGTAAATTTTGTTTAGATGCCTTTTCATTCAGGCTTAAGGATTTTTTACGAGCCTGAAAATCTTCAGACTCGGGACCCACAGATTAAAGTCCCTCTCGCAGGACTTGCTCCTTGGATTTTTCCATCCTAAAAAATCCATCGACCCCAGCCGGGTTTGAACCTGTGATCCTCGGGACCAGAGGCAAGTGCATAACCACTTGTTTACATTTGTATAAATGTGTATCCAGTTTGTGGTACACAGACATAGAAAGATAGACTGGCTAGACAATTCTCTATTGTCACTTTCTAATTTAAACTTGGCACACTTTAATGGTTCCCTAATTTAAAAATTTGCTGCCATGATGCAGTATGCATTTTTTTTTTCTTTATAGCCCTTGTTTCAAATCTATATAACAATGTGGGTACTGCAAAAGTGTTAAAGATTTTTAGTCTTCTGCATTTTTGACTTTAGAGGATTTTAATATTCCAGAACAACATCATGGACACATACAATTGAATAGAAATATAAAATTAGACACTTTAATTTTCGCAAATGATGTAGCATTAGTGGCACCCTCAGAGGATGAATTACAATATTCAGTATATAATTTTAACAAAATAACCATCAAATATAACATGAAAATCAATACAGACAAAATAAAAGTAATGGCTTTTCAAGGAAAATACCCTGTACGTAGCAAAATGTGTATAGATTCAAAAATACTGGAAAGAGTAAATTAATTTACCTACCTTGGATACACATTAACATATTTGTATGAAGTAGACATAGCAAATAAAATTACAAATTTTAATAAAACGATGGGAATAATAAATTGAGTTATGAAACCTTCGCTAGTCCAGAGAGGTACCAGAATACAGTTATACAAAACCTTAGCAAGACCTGCGCTTTGCTATGGCAGTGAGGCCTGGACTTTAAGGAAAGGAGAAGAGAGCAGGAAAACTTCTAGTGAAATGAGATTCATGAGACATACAGCAGGATATACCAAATTGGATCACAAATGCAATGATGATATCTTGAAGAAACTATGTTTAGAACCGGTCATTAATACTAGAACAACTGGATGAATCATTTGTGACTAATGAGTTCAGTTAGAGTTCCCAAAGCCATGCTTCGTTATTATGAAACAGGGAAGAGATCTCTGGGCCGTCCAAGAAAACGCTGGATACAAAATTCATCAGTGAGATTGTAACAGGCCTATGTTACTTGGTTGGATGAAGAAGAAGAAGCTATATAATTACAGTTATTTCTAAAAATTGCATGATTTTGTTAATGATATCCTTCTAATTCTATTTCCAGCTTCCTATACCTTGTACCATTTTGTTGCTATTTGCTTGGGTATAAATTACTTCAGTATTTGTGTTGTATTGTAAGCCTATATTTTTCCCTTTACAGAGATTTAGGTGCTCTCCCCCTACAGAGAAGAATTTGAACCATACTAATTTAGTTACGCTTGTTTTCGTATAGATGTCATTTTGAGTGGTACGTGGTCAGCGTTCCACCTCATACTGACATCTGGAAAACAAGGTAGTACTAGGATGGGAAAATTCGGTAAATTTTGCTTAGAGGCCTTTTCATTCGGGTTTAAGGATTTTTTACGAGCCTGAAAATCTTCAGACTCGGGACCCACGGCTTAAAGTCCCTGCCGGAGGACTTGCTCCTTGGTTTTTTCCGTCCTAAAAATCCATCGACCCCGGCCAGGTTTGAACCTGCGACCCTCGGGACCATGACCGATATTACTTCAGTAATTAATGAAATAATTAGCTTATAATTAATTAAATTGAAAAGTACTCTACGTTTATATTTCCAATTAATTCCCATTAAATTTATTTCTCCTTTTGTTTTTTTTGTAAAAATGTAAATTCAAAATCTGTTTTAAGTAATGAAATCTTACCTTGTGATAGAATGTTCCACTGGAGAACTCTGATGTGATATGGACTAGAAACAGCTTCACCACAAACTGAAAATCCACAGAAACAAAATCATAATTATGATGATCTTGTAGAAGATTTCCGGGCTGTTGGCCGTGGTTTTGAGACATGTAGTTCCCCGACATTTTGCCAGAGACTGCGTCTGGCATCCTCAAGCGTTGTCTTGAGACTGGCAATTTTGTCGACTACCTGCCCTATTTATTGCCCCAGTCTCAAGACAACCCTTGAGGATGCCGGACGCAGTCTCTGGCGAAATGTTGGGGAACTACAAGCTTCAAGACCACGGCCAACAGCCTGGAAATCTTCTACAAGATCATCATAATAACTCCAGCCGTGAAAGCCTAAGTAAATATAAAAATTATAATTAAACATTTTTTAATTAGAAAAAATGAAGGAGGTTAAACAAAAAGATTCATTCCCTGTATAATCTACTTCCCTCAAATCATAGTTAATCTTATTCTCCCACCTCATTCTTGGTCTACCAACTGGGCGTTTTCCCTCTGGCTTTCCTACAAGAAGCTTCCATGCAAGTCTTTCATTCCTCATACGTGCAACATGTCCTGCCCATCGCAGTCTACGAGACTTAACTGTTCTTATTATATCTGGCTTCCTATAAAGACCATGTAGTTCATTGTTATGTAGTCTTCTCCATTCACCTGTCTGTTCATCTATCTTTGGTCCAAAATTTTCCTAAGTACTTTATTCTCAAATACTTGTAATCTCCTTTCCTCTCTTAAAGTAAGAGTCCATGTTTCGCACCCATATAATATAACTGGTAGAATCAGTTTTATATATTTTCAGCTTAATGTTTTTTGAAAGGAGTTGGGACATCAAGAGTCTCTGTAATGCATAATAGCATGCATTTCCAGAATTGAGCCTATGCTTAATTTCTTTGTGCATCTCATTCCCATTTGTGATCATTGCTCCCAGGTATTTGAATTCAGCCACTTCTTCAAAATTTCCCTCATTTGTCATTAGCTGTCCATTTCCATTATATAACGAATTTCTACGTGTGACCATATATTTAGTTTTATTGATATTTACTTCCAGTCCTAAGTTCTTAGTGTTACTCAATAGTGTGTGCGTATTGTCCTTTAGTATCTCCTCGCTATCGGCCAATAGTACTACATCATCAGCATAAACTAACAGCTTATTAATACCATTGAGTTGTAATCCTTCCTCATTCTCTAAAGACTTAATGGCATGCTCTAGTACAAAATTAAATAGTAGAGGAGATAGTCCATCTCCTTGCTTCAACTTTAAATATATAAATATTTAAAAATACCTGTAACTATAGTTAAATAATGATTTGTGAGTAAACAGCTTAACTTTATTCCCTATATAGTCCTAACAATGCCACTCTTGATTTCCAAATCCTCCAGATATTTCACTCGTCACTTCATGACTCATGAATTTATCGATAATTTGGAATTCACTCGTGGCATTACTTATGATAATTAATTTACCTCTGGAGACAACATTCCACTGTAGAACTCGAACTCCTGAAGTTGTGTCACCAAACTCTTGACTGAGTCTCCTGAAATTCCTTTTCACAAGCGAAGGCAGTCCTTCACGCTGCTGATGACACAACTGAAGCACTTCATCTCTGCTCATGTGAACACCTGGCATCAGCACATCCATATCTTGGGTATCTTCATTCAATATCTTTGGAGCCGACGTGAAGCTGCCCATCCTATAACAACAGATACAGTATTTCCAATTCAATTATTTGGACATTGAGGTGCCTCCACGGCACCACTGATTAGTCGCTCATTAGCCACCATTTATACATTCCTAGGTGTCCACCGCTGTGGTCTCGAGGTAGTGTGCTGCCTTGTCATTCAGCAGGCCCGGGTTCGATCCCCGGTCAGGGGCTGTTTTTCTGGTGAGGTTTTTATCGGGGTTTTCCTCACCTGTAAGACAAATGTCAGGAAAACTTTATGGCCCAAACAGTCCCCGAAATCATATGGCCATCATCATCATCATCATCCTTCACCGGTGTGGAAAACAATGGGATGCTACCACAACTACAATTCCCTAGTAAAGCTGCAAGCATAGCATGAAAATGACAGGTGAATGGAGAAGACTACATAACAGTGGAACTACATGGTCTTTATAGGAAGCCAGATATAATAAGAACGTTAAGTCTCGTAGATTGCGTTGGGCAGGACATGTTGCACGTATGGGGAATGAAAGATGTGCATGGAAGCTTATTGTAGGAAAGCCAGAGGGAAAACGCCCAGTTGGTAGACCAAGAATGAGGTGGGAGAACAACATTAACTATGATTCGAGGGAAGTAGATTATATAGGGAATGATTGGAAAGCATTGGCTCAGGATAGGGATGTATGGAGGGCTTATGTCCGCGCGGCCATGAACCTACGAGTTCGAAGTGCCAGTGAGTAAGTAAATTAAGTTTGGCCCATCACTTGAAACACCCTGTATACAATAAGTTATAGCTGAGGCTTGTTTGTTCCTCCCTAATGGTCTATTACAACATTTGCACTTTTAAGGGAAAATTAATCGTGCTTGAAGTAGGTCTGCGGATATTGTGATAGTGAGTCATGCCTTTCCAATGTAAGCGATGCCTTTAATAGAATGAAGGTCAAATCTTTTCTATTCTTTGCTACATAAATTCTTCATCGATACGTTTCTCCAGTTATGTATTATTAAACAGGTTTACTGCCTACGCGTATGCAACAAATCTTCCTTTGACAAATGTTTACATATTATTTTATTTCAACTTTCTCTATCTTCCAATTCTACCTCCTCTAGTTATTTTTCTTTGTTCTCTTCTTCACCACTGCAACTATCTGATGAGGTTAACCTCTTCGTCTCATTTCCGATATATCCTATATCCATCCATACTAATTCTGCCCGAAGGCAGGTCCTTCACTGCAATCGTAGCATTTTCATGCTATGCTTGCAGCTTTAATAGGGAATTGTAGGTATGGTAGCTTCCCGTTGCTTTATATCCTATATCTTAATATATAAAAATTTCGTGTCACGTTGTTTGTCCGCGATGGAATCCTGAACTACTGAACCGATTTTAATAAAATTTTGCACACTGTGTGCAGTTTGATCCAACTTCAGACTTATAACTAAATTTATATCGCATTATTTTTTATTGCAAATTATTTATCATTTAACAAAGAGTTATAATTATCTGTGAGTTAAATACGATTCTAACAGATGGCGGTGTAATTATCTGTGAGTTCCACACGATTCTAACAGATGGCGGTGTAAGGTAATTTGATAAGATAACTGGTTTATTATTTAACAAAGAGAGATCCAGGTGGCTGTGCTTTTTGTTGCAACCGCGAATTTCAATTGAATTACAAATATTGATTATTTCATAATTTAAGTGTGTTCATTGTTTATTTTATTTTCAATATATTGATAATTATATTAATTTCGTGTGTAAGTATTAGTTTTAAGTAATCTGGCTGAAATTTTTTAGCGTATACTTTCGCCACAGCAACGCGTGGCCGGGACTTCTAGTATGTATATACATCGAAATAACCTAGTCAATTACCATAATATAATGAAAGAGAAAGGAGTACCTCAGCACCTAATAACTGCAATAAAAAGTCTATATGTAGAAAATAAAATAACAATATAAACTGGAGGCAAAAATAAAAACAATATAACGGCAACAATAAATAGAGGTGTAAGACAGGGATGTCCACTTTCATCCTCCCTTTTTAATATTTATATTGACGATATCATATATAATTGGCAGAAAAATTTGGACTCACATTTCAAAAGAAGAAATAAGATGTTAGATACCTTACTTTTTGCAGACGACCAAGTTCTAATATCCAGTTCAGAAGATGGTCTACAGAAATCGCTCCTTCAGTTAAATAACATTATACAGATATATAATTTCAAAATATCAATAAGTAAAACGAAAATCCTAGATTTTAAGGGATCAAATACCGTAAGAGCTAAAATAATTCTGGAGGGGAAACCCATTCAACAAGTGAACCATTTTAAATACCTGGGTTATGAAATCTCCTATTTTAAAAATGAAGATCTATTTAACAAAGTTAATAAACTTAAGTATATATGTGAAACAATCAAAAGGATATTTAAAAGTGCAAGAAAAGAAACAAAACTAAAATTTTATAAAGTAGTGCAGTCCCCTTACTATTGTATGGTAGTGAATTTTGGGTTTTAACTAAAAGAGAAGAGAAGATCATAGAAGCAGCTGAAATGAGATTTCTGAGAAGTGTGGCTGGTTGCAAACTTCTAGATAAGAGAAGAAGTGAATATATTAGAAATGAGCTAAATATCTTTAAACTCTTAGATAGAATAAAATAATCTAGAAAAAAAAATGGTAAGAACGTGTTCAAAGAATGGAAGATGATCGCATTCCCAAAATTATACTTAAATACAAACCAAAAGGACGCAGGAATGTTGGTAGACCGAAGAAGGGATGGATCCAACCTTTGAATGAGAATCTATGAGACCGGAACAAGCCACGTGGGTTTAATCCGTGATTGTTGATGATGATGATGAATAAATTTGATCTTAAATTCTGATTCAACTTCCAAATTTCCGCTATATTTTGATAGATTTGTATGAATTTTGGTTACTCTAAAAATATTTCAGTCCCATATTTTTTGTAGTTAGCTGAGAGTAATTATAACTTATCATTAGTGTCTATTGTAGAGTTAAGAGAAATGTAACCTTCAAGTAAATTAAGGCCATCTGAATGAAAATAAAAGTACGATCCGATCACTTTAACTTTCACGCTTGGAGAAAATTTCAACATTAAACTTTCATTGTGTAACACTTTGGAAGAAAACAGTATATTATGACAACATTTGAATATGCAAAAAGTACTCAAGAAAATATTTGGACCTATAAATATTAATGGTCAGTGGAGAATACAATACAACAAAGAAATGTATGATAAATACATTGAACCTGACCTTGTCAATTTTATTAAGTTAAAGAAATTAGAATGGGCTGGCCATGTACAATGGCTCTCAACAGACCGAGCACCAAAAAAGGTGTTTACAGCAAGTTTTATGCGGAATAGACGGGTTGGAAGACCGAAAAAAAACGACGGGAGGATGGTATTAACCCTTAAATTGGCAAAACACACTACACTACACTACTACGAATTGGAAATTGTGTCATTTTCGAACATTTGTTTCCCTTTTATATCCGCCAAGGAAGACATCCATTTTTAAAGGAAGCTTCCCTGACTAATGGGAATCGTTCAATCGTGGACATCAATTTCCGGCCACTTTAGGGATTTCTGACCCTCTTTAGCCCTTGTGATTAATTTTTATTCGTCGTTGGTAATTGATGATATTTCTTCTACGAACTCTAATTGTTCGTCATTAAAGTTAAAGTGAATTGGACTGCGACCTGCTTGCGCGGGTGGTGTCACAACTCTTCGATCCACTTAAAGTGGATCCCGGGTTCCAAGACAATGTCCATTAGCCCCGTCTTAACATGTTAATTTGCCTGTTATTGCATGTTGTTGTGTTATGGCTTTTGATCAGTTTTTGCAGCAAGTGCTATAATTTTGAGTGGGGAAAGTATTGATTTTTTAGATTTTATTTTTTGTGTTATTTTGTGTCCTCGAATAGTTATCTTTCTAAATTTTTTTTTTTTTTTTTTTTTTATTTTTAAGTATTCCGTTGACCAATCAGCGTGTCTGGTTGGTCCTGCGAGGTGATCTGTATTTTCGCGATTTTTTATTTATTTTTTTAATGTTATGTAATTTAAATGTGTTAGTATTAATTATTTTTGAATATAATATATGAATAGTTTATTTTATATAATATGATTTTGACTTTGTGATTGCGATGATTTCTGGTAATTGTTGATATTTGAATTTGGTCGGCCATGACTGTTCGGCTATTGGTGTTCCCAGCTGGTCACCCATACTGGTACTTGCCATGTTCAGGCAGTATGTCGCCTGCTTGGAATACTTTGGCGGGCGGAGGGCCCGCCGCGAGAGGTCCCATGCTCCCGGTGAACATTGATGGACTTGTGATATTTTTTAGGTTGTTTTTTTTTTTTTTTGTCATATGTGTTACGGTCGATCCTTTGAAGTTCGCTTTTCGAAGAGGCACGAAGGCAGCAGTCGAAGAAGGTGAGAAGGCAATGGCTTCAGTCCCAAATTAAAACGAAATCTTTCCCAACATCCACTTTCCCGGTCAGTTAAGAAATTTATGAATTTACTGATGGAGCAAAGGGGACTACTCCGGTATTCACCTTAACGCCAAGGAAACCATCAGAAACCTTGACAGAGTAGTTGTAGAATATGTAATTTAGAATCTTTTTATTAATTTGTCCAGAATAGGTTATTTAATTTGTATTTTTTTGGAGATAGATTTTGTTAAGTTGCCCTTAATTTTGAATTTTGAATATTGATATGGGAGTTATAATAATTTTTGAGAATTTACTGGTGGGTACTAGGGGCCTACTCCGATATTTATCTTGGCGTCAAGGAAACCACCGAAACCTTGACAGAGTAGGTTTGAATTTATTTTATGTGATCCGAAATGTGGCCAAAATCGGTCCGGGCCATCCGGCTCTTTAGGTGACTGGGCCGGCAACAACCTTTTTTTCTCATTTTAGGTCGGTTCTTTAGGCGTATAGCCGACCGAATTCGCCTAAATGAGAGTTAGCGTCATCTCAGACGTTATTTGTGCTTGATCCATTCTTCTGTGCACTCCCAATGGTCTATACTATTTTTTTGAGAGCGAATGGGAGGAGGATAATGTTTTTCCCTTGGTCTTATTGGAGGATGTTTGAAATCCTCTTCTTGACTATGTCTCTCGGAAGGGCGGATTTCTGGCAAGCTTAGGTCCCATCCATCATAATGGCCATTTTTGTCCCAAGACAATGTTAGGATTAGATTTGTGCTACCTGATCTTTTTTTGCTATAGAGCCGGTCCACTATTTTTCCGAACGTATGTATTAAGTTCGTATATAATTTCTCGTATCAGATATTTAAGTGTGACGGACCGCACTGAAAACTAAATCGTTCATAACTGTTATTATTAGAAATATTGTGTAATTTCAAGCACATTTCAGTAATTTCTTATCATTAGCTTTCTTCTGTTTTATTAAAACTATTGGAAAAATTAAAACGATTGATGTATCCTTTTGGATACATTGCGAATTTAAGGGTTAAGGAAGATGCTGCAAACCTACTTAAGTATCGCAACTGGAGGCTTGTTGCGCAAAATAGAAATGATTGGAGGCAGAAGTTAAGGGAGGCCAAAGCTCGAATTTGAGCCAATCAGCCATTGGATGGATGGAAGTAAATACAATTTAACGTAAACACAGACGATCTATATTTGCCTCTTCCTTTTCTCCTTCATTTTCTGGGCTTCATATCTCTTAATTCTCGTAGGCCTATAAGACGTTTATATAACACTTTGGCTAGACCAGTGTTGACCTATGGTAGTGAAGCATGGACACTAAAAAGACAACATGAAAGCAGAATAACGGCTTGTGAAATGAGATTCATGCGCAGAACAGCGGTTTACACCAGATGGGATCGGAAAAGGAACACCGATATCTTAAAAGAATTGAAGACTACGCCAATTTTGGAATATATTAAACAGTACCAACTAAATTTGAAACACCATCTTGAAAGAATGAGTTCAAATCGGATCCCCAAAGCTGTTTATAATTATATACCAAGAGGACGAAGATCTCTGGGCCGTCCTATGAAACGCTGGAGGGAAAATTTTCTATAGGATCGTAACAGGCCTTGGCCTAATACTTGGAAGAAAGAAGGAGAATATCTCTTAATTCGATATGTATATTTCTTTTGTAGATTAAATAGTATATACTGGTATACAGTTGTGTTGTATAAAAAAACATGGCGGCAGCTAGAGCGATTTAAATTCGACTTCCAAATAAACTCCCACTCCTAATGGTCGAATTTCTATACATTCCTCGATTTTCTCGTTTTATTTAAATGACAGAGTTTTGTCGCGAAAAATCGAAAATTGCAGCTGCTAGAGCGATTTTCTCTTCAATTTTCGCTTCAACTTAACCCACACTCCTAATGGTTCGGTTTTGTTGGTTTAAAAAAAATTGGATCTTACTTTTCTTAATTGACTGTCATGTGCCGAGATTGGTTCCGAAAAAAATTAACATTTCTAGAGCGTTAAAACACACACACACACACACACACACACACATATATATATATATATATATATATATATATGAAAAGAAAAATGAATGCTTGAGTCGGGATTTGAACCCGAGTCTCTAAACTCCGTACGTTCAGCGCTATAACCAACTGAGCTACTCAAGTATTCCAACACAAACATACATTTTTCTTATATATGTAGTATTCTCAATTCACACAAGAGGTATATACGAGTATATATATGGTATGGTAAGAAAAATAAATGCCTGGACGGGATTCGAACCCGGATCTCTGAGTCTGTACCTCAGTGTGATATCCATTACACTACCAGGCGAATCCAATTCAAACACTTATTTTTCTTATATATGTATTATACTCTCCATTATTACTAGATGTCGCGAGAACTCGGTGTAGCTGACTATAACAAGTAAGCAAATTAAAGAGAATATATATATATATATATAACTCTTCTCCCTACCACCCAGCTATGAATCACTGAAGTGGAGTATTATCCAGCTAGGTTAAGCATGTCGGGTCTCCCAATCGTTGGAGCTATTTTCTGAACTTGAAATCGTTGCTTCTTGCTGATATTCTAATTCCTCACGATTTTGCGTGGAAATTGGTCCCACAGTACTGGCCGAAATTCTATGAAAAAATGTCTTCTCCCATGAGGACTTTAACCATCGTAAATTCCAAAGCTCTGCACTAAGTCATGGTGTAAATCATATGTATGCATAAGCCTATATCCATCCATAGTAATTCTGCCCGAGGGCAGATCCTTCACTGCAATCATTTTCATGCTATGCTTGCAGCTTTACTAGGGAATTGTAGGTGTGGTAGCTTCCCTTTGCTTTCGACCCCGGTGAAGGACGATGAAGATGATAAGGATGAGTTTTCCGCGTTAAGGATACAAGATTAGCCTCTGACCACTGGTTCCGATGTTTCATCATTCCTTGATAAGGACATGTGGGATGATCACATGTCGAGACGTTGGAACCAGCGCTAGAGGTCAACTTTGAATCATTGGTGCGAAAAACGCAAGAAACCTTTCTTAATCATACTTATATCCGCGAAAATCTAAAATGTTATGTGTGTGTATTTTCGGCGTCTATCAAGTCAGATCGATGAAGATTAAAAAAAAAATAGAAAAAAATATTTTCAAGACCACAACATGGTGGGGTTGTACAAGACCAGCCTTTTACTAACGCGACCTATGCCAGTTTTGATGTAATTTAAAGTATTACGAAGTGTTGATGATACCATTTAGCTCTGGGATTTTACCATCGCAAAAATATTAAAACGTATCATGAAATGAAGTGGTGGAAATGTGATTTTACGTTGTAAACGTCAGACATGTTGAATGTTCCATAGAATAACAGATATGAAGAGGTAATTTATGTTACGTATTGAATCAGATTTAAAACGCAAGGAAACTAAAAGCTAACCAAACCTAAATCATTGAATGGAAACTAAATAAATTACTCTAACGTAGGTGAATTCCAGGGAACGTCCTTTTTATTATTTTACGCGGTTATGTATGTAAAAGACAAATTCGGACATAATTTGTTGAAGCCACAGATATGTTGAATCCCATGATTAAATGTACACAATGTGGTTTACACATTGTGGTCCTATGTGTTTTATCGCTGTTCATCGGTGGTATATCTGTGGTCATCGGTGCTCATTGGTGTGATAATCGGTGGTTTATCGCTGGTTAGAAGTAAGAACTGTTGTAACCTTCGTGGTCATGACAGGAAATAGTCCCACTTTATTTTCATATTTACGAGAAAATAAAGAAATGATAATTACTTTCCCAGATTGAAATACGTTAAATATAGTATTTGATTAATATGTTTGCTAATTATGTACTGTTAAAGTGCGTAAATAAAAAGGCACTGTTCTCCCACCCGGCCCACAACCTCACTATCACTCCTTCGGAACAGCAAATAACATATTATATATATATATATTTTATAAAGGTATACGTATGTATACATTTGCTCGTTTCATCTCGTTTATTTAAACGGTTCGGTTAAAATAAGATCTTTGTATACTTTAATCCACTTTTACACTAGAATTACTGCATTCTTGGTTTAATGGGAATTGCTGCATTTGCAATCGATAGACAGGAATAAAACTGCACGTGTTCAGATGCCACCCACCACTTTCCTTCTGACAATAATAGAACAGAAGATCATCAACATTTTACAAAATTATGGCAGTGCCTGTCTTAACGTATGAAAGTGAGCAATGGACTCTTAACCGTTCAGACAGAAGAAGAATATTAGAAACAGCAGAAATGAAGTTCTTACGTTCAGTAGCAGATGTGACAATTTTGAACAGAAAAATAAATGAAGATATTAGAAAAGACTTAAGTATTTTTAATTTAACAAATAGAATTGACAACATGAGAAACAACTGGTATGAACATGTTTAAAAAAATGCCAACAGAAAGAATCCTCAGCTGTTATTAAAGTACAAACCAATAGGACATAGAAGTATTGGACGCCCATTTACTAGATGGGAAGATTCATTAAATCCTACTTGATGTGAAAACAGGTCAGAAGGCGTAATGTCATGAAGTAGAAGAAGAAGATCATCGTATATTGTAAATTAATTGAGGGGTTACGTGGACTAACAACTTAAGTGGCTTCAAATCGTCATTTCGCAGGTCACATTTTGCTATCTAACTCTCGGAAATAGCTGAATGTGGCCCTTAGTTGGATGGTTACAGCACCGCCCAACAGAGGGCCGCATTCAGGTATTCCCGAGTGTTAGATAGGAAAATGTGACCTGTGAAATAACGATTTGAAGCCACTTAAAAAAAAAGAAAAGTAATCCCACTACAGGCCTCAGGAGGCCCTTGGGGTAGTAGCAGGTTAAGGCTCCCACTTTTTTCTAGACAGTCGGCACTTTATGTCAGCCGGGTTGTCAGCCCTGCGTGACGGTCGCCTTTACCCCAGAACAAGCGTCTGGTACTCATTTCCTTTAGAGGCTGAGTCGACCCCAGGGCCATAGTGCCGCCTG
Organism: Diploptera punctata; assembly: GCA_030220185.1. Taxonomy (NCBI): domain Eukaryota; kingdom Metazoa; phylum Arthropoda; class Insecta; order Blattodea; family Blaberidae; genus Diploptera; species Diploptera punctata. The sequence goes on along the minus strand of JASPKZ010007250.1, from coordinate 464,232 downwards.
AGGGTTTGGGTCAGTTTAAAAATCCTGACCCCAACGGGACTTGAACCCTCGACCCGGCTTGTAGCTCAGTGCCTTAACCACTACGCTACGGCGTGCCCCCAAAAGAGGACAGGTACAGTTAAGGAATAAATATTGGAAACTACAGTCACGTATCAATAACTTCTAAGTAATCAAGCAATAGACTCATTTAATGTTTATATGTTAACATTTCAGACATTTTATGACATAACACATGGAAGACCACATCCCGTTTATGACATTTTAAAACTGGAAATCCACAATGAAGCACCTTGGCCTCCTTGTTTCTTCAAGGAGTGATGACATAAAAAAAATACCTTAAATCTTTACCGGGAAAACTGGCATAATACAACCTCTGTTGGTGAAATTGACTCTAAGGGTCGGTTTCACCTACATAGGTAACTATTTTACGCCAGTTTTCCCGTGTATGATGCATAACCTAAACTGGCGTAATACAGTTACCCCTGTAGGTGAAACCGACCCTTAGGGTAACATCATTGCCTAAGGACGCAGAGGGCCCAGGCCAGATTCCCAGTCGAGAAAGTTTCATGGGAGAGGATTTTTGGAATTTTTCCTCATTTGTAAGACAACACCAAGGCATTTAAAATAAGACACACAATTCACTGATTCATTCATACCAAGCAATATTAACATGACACGGTTGATTATGATGGCAAGATGATCTTCGGGGATCATTTTGACCTTAAAAAGTTTCCCGACATCTGTCCCCGAAAAATTTATATATATAGGCCTACATAGATATGTAATGTTCTGCTCAAGAGCAAGTCTTTCACTGTAAACTCAGCATTCTCCACTATTTCCTTAACTCAGCTTTCCTTTTTGTATCCGCATACAAACAATTTATTTTAATATTTTCCATCATCTGATGCCTCTAACTTTCTTTCCGTTGACCATTCCTTCTAGGGCATCCGTCAGCAGGCAGTTTCTTCTTAGCCAGTGGATAATCCAATTTCTTTTCCTCTTATTTATGTTCTAGCATTGTTATTCCTTCGCCCATTCTGTCTAGCACATCTTTATTTTTTTTATCTGTTCATTTTATACGTTCCATCCTTCTCCATATCCACATACCACAAGTTTCCAGTCGCTTTTCCTCATTCCGTCGTAATGTCTAAGTCTCTGCACCATAGAATACTACACTCCACACAAAGCACTTCACTAGCCTTTTCCGTATTTTTTTTTTGACAAACGTCCGCAGAAAATGCTTATCTTCTTGTTAAAAGCTTATTTTGCCATTGCTATCCTCTGTTTTACTTCTTGACCGCAGTTGATGTTACTACTGACTGTAGAACCCTCATCTTTAATCCTCATGTTTATCTCTCTGGGTTTTCTTCCTATAATCATGGTCTTCGTCTTATTTATATTTATCTTCATCCCATAATCCTCTCACTTGCCATTTAGCTCCATCAGCATGTTCCTCAGTGTCATTGAATCTTCTGCTAGCAAAGCCATATCATCAGCATATATTATGCACTTAATTCTTCTTCCTTCCATGTTTACGCAGTTCTTCATTAAGGTCTTCCAGTTAGATGTTGAAAAGAGTAGGGGACAGAGGACGTCCTTGCCGTACCCCGCCCTTCCAATTTCTCTTCCCTCTGACATTTGTTCTTATATATATAAATTTCGTGTCACGTTGTTTGTCCGCGATGGAATCCTAAACTACTGAACCGATTTTAATAAAATTTTGCACACTGTGTGCAGTTTGATCCAACTTGAGACTTAGGTAGTTTATAATTAAATTTATAGTCGCATTATTTTTTATTGCAAATTATTTGTTTGTTATTTAACAAAGAGTTATAATTATCAGTGAGTTCCATACGATTCTAACAGATGGCGGTGTAAGGTAATTTGGTAAGGTAATTGGTTTATTATTTAACAAAGAGAGATCCAGATGGCTGTGCTTTTTGTTGCAACCGCGAATCTCAATTGAATTACAAATATTGATTATTTCATAATTTAAGTGTGTTCAGTGTTTATTTTATTTTCAATATTATTAATTTCGTGTGTGAGTATTAGTTTTAAGTAATCTGGCTGAAAGACAGCAACTTAATTTAAATTTTTAACGTATACCTTAGCCACAGCAACGCGTGGCCGGGACTTCTAGTATATATATAGTGCATGCATATATTCATGTATATATACATTGCATACTACACTGCAAATAAAAAAAGCCGAAAAATCTGGAATCTTGTCCAGACCGAGGATCGTACCGGACCAGCAAAGAACGTTACCTTCAAGCTTCAGTGGTAGACACACACACATTTTATTCGGTTATAAAGTAGAATTTGTTTTGGACGAAATTTTAAGAAGGCAGGTACTGTTAAAAAATAAATACTGGAAACTTCAACCACGTTTCAATAACTTCTAAGTAATCAAACAATAGACTCATTTAATGTTTATCTGATGACATTTGTGAAATGTTACGAGATAATGAAAATAACAATGGAAGACCACATCCCGTTTACGTTATTTTAAAACTGGAAATCCAGGAGGAAGCTTCTTCACCATCCTGTATCTTCAAGGTACAAGGACATAAATCAACAATTCTATATTATTTAAAGAAAAATATTATTCAGCGTGTTGAGTACATTCAAAACCACATTATTAAATGAAGTTACAAATTTATTTTTCTTCACGACTGTAAATCAACATGCACACTTTTGACAAGTCATCTTAATTACATATTTCTCCTGTTACTTCATATATATAGGCCTATATATAATATATATTTATATATATATATTATATATAGGCCTATATATAATATATATATATACATATATATATATGGAATGATAAGAAAAATAAATGCCTGGACGGGATTCGAACCCGGATCTCTGAGTCTGTACCTCAGCGTGATATCCATAACACTACCAGGCGAATCCAATTCAAACACTTATTTTTCTTATATATGCATTATATTCTCCATTATTACTAGATGTCGCGAGAACTCGGTCTTCACTGCCATCTAGTAGCTGACTATAACAAGTAAGAAAATTAAAGAGAATATTTTTACCTTATAGCAGTGACGCTTTATAGATGTTATAATTAAATGTTTAACATTGAGCAATGCAAGCTTAATATGGAATGATAAGAAAAATAAATGCCTGGGCGGGATTCGAACCCGGATCTCTGAGTCTGTACATCAGTGTGATATCCATTACACTACCAGGCGAATCCAATTCAAACACTTATTTTTCTTATATATGTATTACATTCTCCATTATTACTAGATGCTATATTAAGCTTGCATTGCTCAATGTTAAACATTTAATTATAACACACACACACACACACACACATATATATATATATATATATATATATAACCTGGTAAGTCAGTCGTCGTCAACTAAGTTATTAAACTTCAAGTTATTCTAATATGGAGGCCTTTCGAAAACAATGTTTCATCTCCTGCGTTTTTCGAAAGGCCTCCATATTAGAATAACTTGAAGAGGTTTAATAACATAGTTGAGAACGACTGACTTACCAGGTAAAATAAATAAATAAATATATATATATATATATATATATTTAACATCTTCATTATATCTGTTACATATTTTTTTTTTCTTTTTTCCATTTATTAGCCTTATTCGTTCGTAAGTCGTCATCATGGTGATCCGTCTGGTTTTTCCTTTTATCAATCTCCAGATATCAGTTAAACTGGAAGGAACATGTCTCAAGAATGGCTAGATCCAGGATCCCCAAGGCAATAATGAACTACTGTCCAAATGGGAAACGGTCACTTGGTCGACTACGAAAAGATGGCACGAAAACCGCTTTTTCCAGCCATAACAGTTCTTCTAGGACTAATACCTGGCAGGATGATGATGATGACATAATTTTTATATTATTATTATATTATTAGTCCACCGCTGTGGTCTCGAGGTAGCGTGCCGCCTTGTCACGCAGCGGGCCCGGGTTCGATCCCGGTCGGGACAATTTCCTGGGTGAGGTTTTCATCGAGTTTTTTCCTCGCCTGTAAGACAAGTGTCAGAAAACTTTAAGGCCCAAACGGTCCCAGAACATCATATGGCCATCGCAATCATCATCATTCATATTCATCTTAGATTAAGCTTAGGAATAGGCACTCTCCTGGCGCACCACTATCATCATCATCATCATCAGCCACCATATCATCGGGGCAACGTAACTCCGCCTTCCAGGCGCCCCAACCTCAGAAGTGGGTTACAATTACGCTAATGCCAGGGGAGAACATCAGAAATGTAAAAAAAAAATACAAACTGGGACATTAAAAAAATGTTATTACTGTAAAAATAAATGTCAAGAACAAAACAAAAGAGAAAATGTAATCCATCAAATGAATCTCAAACCAAAATAATACTAATCTTATGCTATACTTTGCAGCTTTACTAGGGAATTATAGGTGTGGTAGCTTCCCGTTGCTTTCCACACCGGTGAAAGGATGATGATGATGATGATGATGATGATAAGGATGATTATGATCGGGTGATTTTCGGGGACCGTTGGGCCCTAAGCTTCCTGACACTTGTCTTACAGGTGAATATATATCTGTGTGTGTGTGTGTGTGTGTGTGTGCGCGCGCGCGTGTGCGTGTGTGCAAGTGCATGTTTGTGTGTGTGTGTGTGTGCGTGCGTGTGTGTGTGTCCACCGCTGTGGTCTCGAGGTAACGTGCTGCCTTGTCACGCAGCGGACCAGGTTCGATCCCCGGTCGGGGCAGTTTTTCTGGGTGAGGTATTTATAGGGGTTTTCCTCACATGTAAGACAAATGTCAGGAAAACTCTAAGGCCCAAACGGTCCCCGATAGCATATGACCATCATCATCATCATCGTTATCATTATCATCATCATCCTTCACCGGTGTGGAAGCTACCACACCTACAATTCCCTAGTAAAGCTGCAATCGGCAGAATTACTATGGATGGATGGAATAAATAAATAAATAAATATAATATATATATATATATATATATATATCTCCGGGTTCGAATCCCGTCCAGTCATTTATTTTTCTTATCATACCATATATATATATATATATATATATATATATGATAATAAATCGTCAATGTCAAAATATAATTTAAAACTAACAATGTCTAAAATAATATGAAGTGAGATAATAAATGTGGTGACGTATTATTTACGGTCGAACGCTAATCTTATTTAAATGACGGTATTTAACAAATGTTTAGTGTATGAAAGGACGAATATATCATCAGCAGCAGCAGCACTACAGCCCGATGTAAAATATATATTATGCCATGGGAACTCACCCCTAGGTATAAGGAATCTATTGTTTCTGATGATTTATTAGTTATTACAGAGTAATATGATTTTGATGAGTTAGACAAGCTATCGTCTATTATTTTGTCCAAGATCGTATAAGTTGTGTTACGAGAGTTTATATTTTTTACAGCGCCTACTTCAGATGATCATTAGTCAATTATTTTTTAATTTTTCTTATTAATCTATAGAACATTGCAGAGACTTTTGATGTCCCAACTCCTTTCAATTTTTTTTTTTTTCATTTCGACATTTCTGGTGTACTCTCCTGGCATTGGCTTAATTGTGACCCACTTCTGAAGTTGGGGCGCCTAGAAGGCGGAGTTACGTTACACCTATGATATGATGGATGATAAATGATAATGAAGCGCCAGGAGAGTTCTTAACCTAAACTTAACCTAAATTCCAGACCATGGGCAACCACAGGAAAAATTCCCTTTAAGGAAAAATTCCCATGGTCTGACAGGGAATCGAACCTGGGACCTCATGAACTGTAATCAGAAACGCTGACCACTAGCCCATGAGGCTGGCCCTCCTTTCAAAAAATGTTAAACTGAAAATATATAAAACTATTATTCTACCAGTTATATATATGGGTGCGAAACATGGACTCTTACTTTAAGGGAGGAAAGGAGATTACGTGAGAATAAAGTACTTAGGACAATTTTTGGACCAAGGAGAAATGAACAGACAGGCGAATGGAGAATACTACATAACAATGAACTTCATGGTCTTTATAGGAAGCCAGATATAATAACAGTTAAGTCTCGTAGACTGCGAAGGACAGGACATGTTGCGCGTATGGGGAATGGAATACGTGCATGGAAGCATCTTGTAGGAAAACCAGAGGGAAAACGCCCAGTTGGTAGTCCAATAATGAGATGGGAGAATAACATTAACTATGATTTGAGGGAAGTAGATTATACAGGAAATGATTGGAAAGCATTAGCTCAGAATAGGGATGTATGGAGAGCTTATGTCCGCACGGCCATGAATCTACGGGTTCGATAGTGCCAGTGAGTAAGTAAGTAATCTACACAACACATCTCATTATCAACCGAAGGACATGCTACATGTCTAATTACCTACATCATTAATGAGTAACCAGAGGCCAGTTTCTAACACCAAAACATTAGGACAACATTCGAATGGTTTCCCAAAAAAAACATCGAAAGCATTTCTACTGCCCTCATTCCAAACTACATGATCTACCCATTTCAATCTACTAGACCTAATAAATATAAATACGCCTAACCTCAACTCGTGTTCAACTCAGGATCGGGTCGAGGAATGAGATGAGATGAAGTCTATGAACTATAAGGGTGCCGACCGACCATTCCTGACACATCGTCACAGGAGCGGATGAATGAAATCAAACGAAATGGATGAGATAAGCATGGAGAAATGGTGGAATGAAATTTGTGGCAGGGGAAAACGGAAAAAAAAAACCGAGAAAACACTGCTCAAGCTCCGTTTAGACTAGACCTAAAAGTACTTTTAATTTTAGGGCAGTATACATTATCGGCCGCAGTTATGCTCCTTGCCTCTGGTCCCGAGGGTCGCGGGTTCAAACCCGATCGGGGTCGATAGATTTTTTAGGATGGAAAAATCCAAGGAGTAAGTCTCCGGGAGGGACTTTAAGCCGTGGATCCCGAGTCTGAAGATTTTCAGGCTCTTAAAAGATCCTTAAGCCTGAATGAAAAGGTCTCTAACAAAAACTTACCTAATTTTCCCGTCCTAGTACTACCTTGGTTTCCTAGATGTCTGTATGAGGCGGAACGCTGACCACGGACTACTCAAATTACATATATACGAAAACATCTAAATTAGTATGGTTCAAATTCTTCCCTGTAGGGGGAAAGCGCCTAAATCTCTGTTAAGGGAAACATTGGCTTACAAGAACAAGATAAATTATCCATTATGGGCGCTAATAGTTTTTTTTTTTTACAATTTTAGCTTGTTTTCTTCTCTTAATGTAAGAGATCAAGTTTTACATTCATACAGTATCATCATTCAGGTTGAGGAAACCAACTACGACGGCTTGGGGAACCCGACATGCTACCACTTTTCGCGCCTATACTGGTTAGATAATCGTCTACCTCTATGATTAGCCCATGTGGATGTGAGTCCAGCAGCCCGCTGGTAGGCCAGGGGTCTTCTATGCCGTCGCACTATGGAGCTTGACAGTACATCCTTAAACCACACTAATTTCTTTTAACTCTTTGCGTCCTCTCATTTTTTTTTTTTCAGTTATGAATCCTGGTCATTATTTTTCATTAGGAACCCAAATATATGATTCAAATTGAAATAAAAATATTTTCTTTAAAATAAAATAATCATGGATTTTATTCACCCTATGAAGATCACGTCAACAAGAACGAATCCAAAAATATCAAAATAATTTCCATTCATGTCAAAATATACATATAGCAACATACCCACATATGGGAGTCGGTGGAAGATTAGCAACCATACTAAAACGATATCGGAAAATCTATTTATACCTTTTGTTTAAAGCACTAGCACCAGTAACCGCTATCAAGGGCACATTCCAATGCATAACTGGTTAAATCAAATATTTATCTTACCTGTAAATTCTCCTTATGACTGTAGCTCCTTTTCGCACTAAACTAAACACACATGGATACATTTTCACATTGACGCAAGCGCAGAAACGTAAATCCATAATATCGCTGCATTCGACATCAATCTGTTATCATCTTCATCACTTAACATAAACTAAAGTCCCGTAAGATGATATATACATGACAAAGCGATTAATATACCTGAATGAATTATTTATCAGCGATTTTACCTGGAAATGATGTCAGGAATGAGGAAACAGCTGACACGTGGATGCCGCTAGCTAACAGTGGCGCTGCTGTAGATGAACAAAAGATTTACAGCAGGCACTGACCATGGCCGCCTCCTATGTGACCTCCGTGAAAGCTTAACAATGTCAGGTTCACAATTTTAAAAGATGCGCAAAATCCGGATGAAGATTAAAACAGGGCAAATCCGGGGAAAAGTTATCTAACAATTTAAACTACAGCTTTCATTAGAAAGTATGGTATTACCCACTCGCGACAATTTTGAGGTTATGTGACTCCTTCATTTGATATCCCGGATATGATTCAGAGAAAACTTTAATATTCTTTCATAAAAGAATATTCGTTATTATATATTTTGAACTATGAAATCTAATTATAAAAGCAAATTATAAAATATTCTTATGTATAGCACGATTTTTTAATAGAACAATTTTTATTAATGAGCCTAAACAATATTATGATACAATTTCGAGATATTCCTAGACATTTTCAACAATATTACTATTACTTATTGTTGTGTTGTCTCAAAGAGAGGGAGCAACATAGAATGGAAAGGGAAAGACTGAATTACTTTTAATACAATGAGGAAATGATACATTCTTCTTTTTTCTTTAACTTTGTTTAACCTCTCCCTTTGTAGGTATTTTTTACATCCCCCCTCTCCACTCGAGGTTTACGGGGACACGACCTGTCCAGAAATAATTTTAAACTCTAGATCACACACACACGTTTTGGCTACTCAAAGACACGAAGGACTTCCCTGGATGTCTTATCGGCTCAATGCCAAGGCCATCTCCGAGACAACACCAGGATTTGAGACGAGACACACCATTCACACATACAATAATACTAAACAATGCGAATATTTTTTTTCAAATCAATGCAAAGAGGGTTGTCATTACGAAATGTTTGGTATTTTCTCCTGGAATTATAACCCACTTCTGAGGTTGGGGCGCCTATGATATGAAAGGCGTTAATTATGGTAATGATGCGCCAGGAGAGGCCTTACACTCAACTTAATCTAATGAGGTTAATATGATAATGATAGTGATGACCAGATGGTGTTTGGAAACTACTTGGACCTTAAAATAATTTCCTGGTATTTGTTTACTGATGAGAAGAACCTCGAAAATCCTCACCCAGAGAACTGTCCCGGACCGGGCATATAGAATGTACCTGTCAAGTTCAGCAGAAGTACAGACACTCTGTTTTATAATACATCAACGGAATTTTATAACGAATTTCATTAGTGTAGATATTTCAGAAGGTACCCTTTTCTTTACCTTGTAGTGGAGTGGCTTGCATGCTTAAATGACCCTGAGAGCTAACTTATGCCAGCGACAGCATTGCTACCGAAAGGATTATCCATGTAGAACAGGCCAAAGGTGATAAACCAGACGAAAAAAAAAACTTGGTCAAAAGAAAAAAAACGGTCTTTCGCCGTAAAAATACAATTGTCAAGAAATGTGGATATGGGTTTCACTGGGGTAATTTTTTTCGGAGGTAAAATAGTCCCCCATTTAGATCTCAGAGCGGAGACTACTTCAGGGAATCCATGTCCCTAGGAACACGGAATGTTAGGACTTTATATAATAGTGGGACACTAAAAATTTTAACACAGTAATTAAATTTCAGAAAATATTAAATGGATTCTAGCGCAAATGACTATCGACGGCCGTCACGCAGGGCTTATAACTCGGGTGATATATTGTAGCGATTGTCTAGAAAGAAGGGAGCCCCTTAACATCATACCATTCCAATGGACTCCATAGGCCTGCAGAGGCAACACTTTACCTTTTTACACGCTTTATATTAGCTTGACCTGTATCTATCTATGTAACGGAATCTTTCAATGCGATTTTCACCCACTTAAAATCATTGGATTGACTTGAAACTTTGTATACTTGTAAAGGACGCATGACAATACAATAATTTCATTTTTTTTCTAAAATCCTGGCCAGAATCATGAGAAAATAAAAAAAAAGTGTCTTTGTATCTATGTAACGGAATCTTTGAACACGATTTTCACCCACTTAGAAACATTGGATCGACTTGAAACTTTGTATACTTGTAAAGGACCCGTGACAATACAATAATTTCATGTTTTGTTTCTAAAATCCTGGCCAGAATCATCAGAAAATAAAAAATAAAAAATTAAAACTGGTATAATAGGTTGCGGACTTGTCGACTTTTTAGTCAATCGTTGAAAGAGCTCAGTTGGTATAGCGGTGAACTGTAGTGGTATATAATTTCAATAATCCATAGGTCGCTAGTTCAAATCCGGCTACAGTCCACCACTCTACGAACTGACTACCACAACGATTGACTAAAAAGTCGACACGTCCGCAAACCTATTATACCGGTTTTTATTTTTTGATGTCCTGATGATCCTGGCCAGGATCTTAGAAAAAATTATGATATTATTATATTGTCATTGGTCCTTTACAAGTATACAAAGTTTCAAGTCGATCCAATGTTTTTAAGTGGGTGAAAATCGTGTTGATAGATTCCGTTATATAGATAGATACAGGTCAAGCTAATATAAAGCGTGTAAAAAATATAGGAAATATATTCGGGATGAGCTTAACATGTTCAGCTTAACAGACAGAACGAAAGAATACAGATAACATTAGTTCGACCACATTCAAAGAATTGATCAAGAACGTATAACAAAACAGTTATTCACATATAAGGCAGACGGGTACAGATGTATTGGACGACCAAGACCACGAGACTGGAACTAACCTTTCGCAGTTCAAACCGTGAAGAACAAGAAGATGTTGAAGTTGGGATGTAAGAACTGGGAGTTGAAAGCGCAAAAGAAGTTGAAGACATTTGCTGGAGAAGGCCAAGGTCCACTTAGGGCTGTAGTGCCAATGATATGACTGCGTTTGTCAGAACTCGCGGTACTACGATAGCGCAGACTCAAAATGACGTAAATAGAATACGAAATATGCTGAGATCATCCACATGTAAGGCCTGGATTGTATTTAAGGGCAAATCTCTTGTCAGAATGTGTACATTAGCCATAAACATAGAAGAAAAAAATCGCCATCTTTACTACTGACTGTGTAAATAAATAAATTCTCTAACAAGTTCTATTTCAGGGTTAACATTTATAATACATTCTACTATACTATGAAACCGAAGATTTACAAGGTAGGGAAGTGTTAACAGAATGAACCAGTGCGTCCTCGTGTTTGTTATTCATTCAAATATTAACATTCACGTCTACCTTTGTGGTCTCGAGGTAGTGTGCTGCCTTGTCACGCAGCGGGCCCGGGTTCGATCCCCTGTCGGGGCAGTTTTTCTGGGTGAGGTTTTTATCGGGGTTTTTCCTCACCTGTAAGACAAACGTAAGGAAAACTTTAAGGCCCAAACGGTCCCGAAATCATATGGCCACCAACATCATCATCCTTCACCGGTGTGGAAAGCAACGGGAAGCTACCACACCTACAATTCCCTAGTAAAGCTGCAAGCATAGCATGCAAATGCTATGATTGCAGTGAAGGACCTGCCTTCGGGCAAAATTACTTTGGATGGATAGATGAATGGATGGAATAGTGAAATACAGAACAAACTGGAAAGAACACTTGGCAAGGATGACTGAGAATAGAACACCAAAAGCAGCATACAACTATTCACCACGAGGAAGAAGAAGTTTGGGAAGACCAAAGAAAAGTTGGAAACAGCAGCAATTTGCAGCCGGAAAAGACTAGTAAATAAGCCTAAACCGTGATGATGATGATGATGAAGAAGAAGATATTCTAAAAATTATCAAAATCAGACCAATAGGAAGGATTCCAACGTTTTAAATTAGTATAGAGGGAGAAAATTTGCTTCCTTCGTAAAAAAAAAAAGAGGATACAAATTATAATAAAGATATATTTAGTAAACCAGTATAATCGGACCATAAACTTGACTTGCCTAGATTACGAGGTTGCTGCATGGCGGATTTTCAGTTACATTTAATAGAAGTCTGTTACATTCCCGCTATAAAATCGTCAAATCCCTAGATTTCCCAGTAGCCGCTAGATAAATTTGTTTCGGTAAAACAAAAGAGAATGCTTTCCGGTGTTGACGAGAAGACGTTTATTTGGCCAATCTGGTTCGAATACTTCAGCGACACTGGAGACGAGTATGCTGAATTATTATTCAGTTTTTATTTTTTATTTTATTTTTTCCGTTTATACTGTTTTTCCCTTTTTTTTTACCTTTTTCCTTTCTTTTTTTTTTGTTTTTGTTATATTGTTCTTGTTAACTTACTTTTATAGCAAAAAAAAAATTACAAAAAACAGCTGCCAAATTAAATCTGGAAATATCAATTAACAAAACTAAAATTATGGCATTTCATGGGAAGGACCCCATACAAAGTAAAATCTGTCTCCAGAATAAAATTTTAGAGAGATCTAATCAATTTAAATACCTTGGATATTATCTATCTGGGATGAAAAGGATATCCCTGAAAAAATTACTAGTTATAATAAAAGTTTAGGAATTATTAATCAAGTTATGAAACCATCCCTTGTACAAAAAAACGCCAGATTACGTTTATATAACACTTTGGCTAGACCAGTGTTGACCTATGGTAGTGAAGTATGGACACTAAAAAGACAACATGAAAGCAGAATAGCGGCTTGTGAAATGAGATTCATGCGAAGAACAGCGGGTTACACCAGATGGGATCGGAAAAGGAACACCGATATCTTAAAAGAATTGAAGACTACGCCAATTTTGGAATATATTAAACAGTACCAACTAAATTGAAAACACCATCTTGAAAGAATGAGTTCAAATCGGATCCCCAAAGCTGTTTATAATTATATACCAAGAGGACGAAGATCTCTGGGCCGTCCTATGAAACGCTGGAGGGAAAATTTTCTATAGGATCGTAACAGGCCTTGGCCTAATACTTGGAAGGAAGAAGAAGAACTTCTTTTTATCCTTTTTTTAGACACAAGGACTGGACACACACACACCCAGACCCAGGGTGGAGATTTAAAATCCCCTACCCCGCCAGGAATCGAACCAGGGTCGCCGAAGTGAAATGTAGGGACTCTACCGACTACGCCACGGCGACGTACGTATTCAATGCTAATAATATCAGAGTTAAATTCCTTATATCGATTTTAAAATAAAAACTTAAAATTGAATCCAGAACTTGTATTTACAAATTCTACTTACTTTCTGCCTTAATGTTACTGATTACTACTAATAGGCCTAGGTATGTAATGATCGATGGCCAACGTTATCCAAATTGTGCATCTGAAACCATGCACGGGCCCCTTGGCAGTCTTGTAGTTATCGAATTCGCCATTTGGCGGTAATTGTATTTTTAATAATATGTCGATTTTACGGCATGAACCGAAAATCGAATCCAAAAATTGTGTTTAATGGCGGATACTCTAAAGTGAGAGAGAAGAAAAAAAAAATGCATATATATGTTATATAAAATCGCTGTCGGAATCCTATCACTTGGCACATTCATTTAACATTTACTAGTATAAATGTCGTGGTATCAAATCCAAGCGTTGTACCCAATCTATCCATAAAGTATACTTAAGCATGATATATGATCAGATAATTAACAACTATCTAGTTTAATTTGCCGTAATCTACATCAATAACTATTCTAATAATCATTAGCTATCACTCTGCCATCTATGTCAGAGAGCTGAAGATGTGTTGATTCCAACAATGTTCGAGCGGTTAGTTTGAGAGTAAATTGTTCTTACGTAGCAAATTCCTCTACAGTAATTATTTCATTACATGCAAAATTGTAATAACTCCAAGATGGAATTAAATATTATGACCATTCGTCTTTTCGTAGTACAAATTAATATTAGTCTACATTCAATTATTCATTGCTCTCAGATCTGTTACCATTTTTATTAACTAACTAACTCACTGGCACTACCGAATCCGTAGATTCATGGCCGCGCGGACATAAGCTCTCAATACATCACTATCCTGAGATAATGTTTTCCAATCATCCCCCGTATAATCTACTTCCTTCAAACCATAGTTAATGTTATTCTCCCACCTCATATTTGGTCTAACAACTGTGCATTTTCCCTCTGCTTTCCTACAAGAAGCTTCCAGGCACGTATTTCATTCCCCATTCGTGCAACATGTCCTGCCCATCGCAGTCTACGAGACTTATCTGTTCTCATTATATCTGGCTTCCTATAAAGCCCACGTAGTTCACTGTTATGTATTCTTCTCCATTCACCTGTCTGTTCATCTCTCTTTGGTCCAAATATTTTCATAAGAACTTTATTCCCAAATCCTCCCTTAAAGTAAGAGTCAATATATATAAACGAATGTATATCTGACTGTCCTTTATAAACTTCTAAACATTTCAATCGATTTTCGTGAAATTTGTGTATGCAGGGTTTCAGATGGGCGAGTGTTTAACCGTTATTTATTATGTTCTAAAATCATTAGGTACCGTATAGGAGTTCACTTAAACGAAAATTAAAAAATCGCTCTAGCGGTCACAATTTTCCACGTTTCACAACGAAACTCGGTATATTCTATTAAAATGAACCGAAGTATGCATTATCAAAAAATCAGCTAAATCCGATCGTTAGAAGTGGCGGTTTACTTGATATCCGAAATTTAAAAAAAAATGTCTATAAAATTCGACCGATTAAGATGAAATGTTTTGTGTGTGTTATAGAGGGTCCCTGGGTGGCATAGATTCACAATTGGACCCTCTAAAACCATTAGAGTTCACGTGAAGTTAAAATTAAAAAATCGCTCTAGCGATCATAATTTTCCATGTTTCACAACAAAACTCAATATATCCTATTAAAATAAACCGAAGTTGACATTATCCAAAAAAGAGCGAAATCAGACAATTAGAAGTGGATGTTTACTTGTAATCCGAAATTTAAAAACTGCCTAAACGACTGGACCGATTTTGATGAAAATCTGTAATTGTGTGTTTGAGTGCGTCCCTGGTTGCTTTAGATCCACAATTCGACCCGGTAGGTGACGCTGCGATCGGGTATTAGGATTTTATTATGTTAGAATGTTAGATGTGTAGTCATCTGCACTACTGATATTCCGCGCGACAACAATATGACGTCACAATGCACACTTCTTGAGCCACAAAAAGATGGTTATGAGGAACTTCTTAATTAGTGAATTTTATGGGGAAAAAAGTAACTCAGGCCATGACATGATAATTGAACGTTCGGGCAAGACAACGTCTGCCGGGTCCGCTAGATATAAATAATTATTATTTATTGTTAGAAATTTATCTTCTTCTTCTTCTTCGGCTTTTCCCCACTTATAGGTTTGCCGTCTTCAGTTTCCATTTACCTCTATCATTCCAATCTCCCTCTTCCAAATTCCTATCATCCATTATAATTCTGACGTAGGTTTTCCATTTCCATCTTGGTCTGCCACGTTTATTTCTTCCAGGGGGTGACCACTAGTATATATTTTTTGGCCATCTTTCATTTTCCATTCTTTGTACATGGCCATACAATTTAAGTGTTTGATTTTCAATCCTCTTAACAACAGATGTGGTGACATTCATTTCTCTCCAAAGGAATTCATTTCTTATTTTATCCTATCTTGTTTTTTGTGATTCCGTCAAAGACCAAGTTTCACTTCCATATGACAAAATATTCTGTATTATGCTCTTATAAATTTTCATTTTAGTTTCCTTTGTAATATTTTTATTCCAAATTATTCCATGTAATGTCTTAGTTGCATTTTTTGCCATTGCAATTTTAGTTTGTACATCTCTCTCACAGCTACTTAAACTTGTAATTATTGACCAAAGATATTTAAGAAATTCACATTTTTTTTATTTTCCCTGCTTCGAGTATGAGGTCATCCACATCCTTGCCCAAACACATATATTCTGTTTTATGTAAATTTATATTCAGTCCCCATTTTTATATTCTTCCATGAGTTTATTTATCATATATTTCATATCATCTTCATCCCCTGCAATAATTATTTGATCATCTGCAAACAACAATGAATGCAGTACTTTTCCTCCTATAGGAATACCCATTTCAGAATATTTTTATACCATACGTTAAGAGCCTGGTCTAAATAAATGTTAAAAAGAATTGGTGACAAACTGCATCCCTGCTTAAGGCCTTTATTCACTGTGAATTCCTCTGTTAAATTATTCTGTATTTTTACTTTAATTAAAAGTAAATTTATTTGTCTTCACACTTCCATATTATTCGTATTACTACATGCGCAAGTATTTATTTATAAATGAAATTTGCTCATGTCCCGTGCCGCGCCGCATGCGATCGGTTTAAGTTCAGAGCCAAGGGACATGGCCTTGTTCTTGTCCCCAAGAGGGAAGAAATTTTCTCATAGGATTTCGGCCATTGTGGAATCGATTTACACCAGCATTGTGAGCATTTTCTGTAGCTGCAATAAGTAGCGGCTCTAAGTTGAGAAAACCAGATATAACGGCGGGAGACTCGAAATGCTGACCACACGTTACCTTATAACTGTTAAATCATCGTCCACATCTGTGAGAAACGCTTGTGGACGTGAGGAAAGCTGTCGGCAAGTATGGCAAGGCCTTCTAGACCTCTCACGTCATGAAGTTGCAAGTAATGAACTCGTACAGCATCCTTATACTTATCCCTTATTTATTAATAATATAATTATCAAAATGCGTAATTTTAGCGATTCCGAAGGAATTCTGAGCTTGTTTTAATGACTATTTAACTCATGCCCCAATTGGGAGTCAATGACCAATCACTTTTCAATTATTTTTGATTTACAACCAATCACAGTCGTGTTTCGCCTAAAATTGACCAACTAAAGTTTATCACAATAAAGAAAGCACCTCCTTTTTAACATTCTGAATAGGTCATATCATTATTTTGCAGTGAGCGAGCTCAAAAGAAATACAGCTACCAGATTGTATATATAGTGCATGAATGTCAAAACATAGCTCATGCGGGAGTTAATATAAAAACATTTGAAGCAATTGATTATACCACTAAAAACAGAAACCACTGTTTGCACTTTCTTAAATGTATTTTTTCCCAGGTAATTACATTCCAGAAAAATATAATTGTCATATTTGCATCATAGAACATCAGAAATGAATTACTATACATTTGATATGTTTCATTTTTTTTTCTCCACTAGAGTGCATTCTTACAATATTGCATTCCTTTGGCAATAAATAATATGATCTGGTTGCAGTGATGAACAAAAGAAGCAAATTAAGCGTCCCAATCGTTTCTCATTTGTTTTTGAAACATCGCCGTTTACATTAAATATATGGACATTTTAAAATAACTATATTTAAATAATAATTTGTGAGTAAACAGCTTAATTTTATTCGTTAAATAGTTCTAACAAATGCCACTCTTGATTTTCAAATGCTCTAGATAAATTTGCATATCACTCGTGGCATTACTTATGAAAATATTGTTTTTTTAAAGTCTTTGACCCTACTTGGTAGACACGGTACCGAAAATAACTATGACAGGATGGAAGTAACATAAGTGCGCAGACTGAAGTATGAATTCCTTGTAGTAAACATACATTTTGGGCCCCAAATGTACAATAATTTATTGGTACTATAGCCTCACTATGATGGTTGTCAGCGGCTGACTTTGTTTGCCCGCAACTGTTATATATAATTAAATGCATAGATGCTGACTACCGCCACTATAATAATTCCACATGTTAATCGTCGCGGCATCCGGTTTTATATAAACGGACAATCATCATAATGAGGCGATAATACATTACATTATAATGATAGAATATTGGCCTGGGTTTCACGCGGTACATAGGAGACGTGAAATTAAATTAATTTTTACTTTATGTTTTTGGTTCATTGTTAGAAAAACCTATGTACCTTATAACGAACTGCACACTTCACAAAACAGGTTTACGCTTTTCCTCTTCTTGTTGAGCGTAAAAAAACAAGTTTGGTGCTAAATTACGTTCTTTAAGCATAATATTGTCCACCGCTGTGGTCTCGAGGTAGCGTGCTGCCTTGTCACGCAGCGAGCCCGGGTTCGATCCCCGGTCGGGGCAGTTTTTCTGGGTGAGGTTTTTATCGGGGTTTTTCCTCACCTGTAAGACAAATGTCAGGAAAACTTTAAGGTCCAAACCGTCCCCGAAATTATATGGCCATCATCATCATCATCCTTCACCGGTGTGGAAAGCAACGTGAAGCTACCACACCTACAATTCTCTAGTAAAGCTGTAAGCATAGCATGAAAATGCTAATATTGCAGTGAAGGACCTGCCTTCAGATTGAATTACTGTGGATGGAAACATAATATTATTTAATGGCAAAATGATATAAGTGTATGCGTTAGGAGTGGATAAAGAATAATTGCTATAATATTAAACCACTTACGACTTTCTTAACGAACAGAGAGGCGAATGGAGAAGACTACACAACAATGAACTGCATGATCTTTATAGGAATCCAGATATAATAAGAACAGTTAAGTCTCGTAGACTGCAATGGGCAGGACATGTGGCACGAATGGTAAATGTAAGACGTATATGGAAGCTTCTTGTAGGATAACCAGAGGGGAAAAACGACCAGGTGGTAGACCAAGAATGAGGCGGGAGAATAGCATTAACTATGTTTTGAGGAAAGTAGATTATACAGGGAATGATTGAAAAGCATTAGCTCAGGATATTGATGTATGGAGAGCTTATGCCCGCGCGGCTATGAACCACGGGTTCGATAGTGCCAGTCAGTTAGTTTGTTAGTTATGGCTTTTTTAAACAACTTCAAATTTAAACCTGTTTTTCTCAATACTACAAAACTAGCATTTATATATTATATGATATTAAGATACCATGATCTGGAAGGAAACCGGGTTGCAAAAAGAGCTAAAGAAGATAGACCAATGGACGGGAGAAGAACAAGAGGAAGACCAGCCAAGAGATTGATAGACAGTGACTGCACATCCAATACGTCTTCCTCCGAGGAGTTATTTTGAAAATAAACAGGATGAAAATCCTACAAATTAAGTTTAAGAAGAAGATCTTTTATTTTTCCATTTTCCTGTTTCCTTTCTTTTTTTTTCAAATAAATCAACAAACATAAATATAAAAGTCAATTTAATGTAACTCTCTTAACCTTTTATTACTCTAGAATTATGGCTACATAAACTGTCCGTCAAATTAGACATAAATATGACCTTGAAATCGTTTTACTGCTACAAGAGAGTTGATGAAGGTCAGGGTTCAGTGATTTGCACAGTATTTAAACGTACGTCGCCGTGGCGTAGTTGGTAGAGTCCCTACCTTCTACTCCGGCGACCCGGGTTCGATTCCCGGCGGGGTAGTGGATTTTAAATTTCCACCTTGGGTCTGGGTGTGTTTCCTGTCTTGTGTTTGTATGTGTGAATAAGATAGAAAGGTTAATAAAGGTAAAACAAAAAGAGAGATCAGTATAAACGAAAAGAAAAGAAAAGAAAAACTTGGAAGTTAATCTACGAAATGAACTAATGCTAAATAATATGTATGTTATCTTACGACCTACAAAATGAATTTGATTCAACAATTTTGGGGGTTTCGCATATCATTGGGCACGAAATAAAGTAGCAGTTTTTATAAGTAAAAAAAAAGTAAAGTGATCCCACAACAGACCCGGAGGCCCTTGGGGTAGTAGGAGGTTAGGGCTCCCACTTTTTCTAGACAATCGGCACTTTATGTCAGCCGGGTTGTCATCCCTGCGTGACGGCCGCCTTTACCCCCAGAACAAGCGTCTGGCACTCATTTCCGTTAGAGGCTGAGTCGACCCCAGGGCCATAGTGCCGCCTGAGGGTTTGGGTCAGTTTAAAAATCCTGACCCCAACGGGACTTGAACCCTCGACCCTCCGGTTTGTAGCTCAGTGCCTTAACCACTACGCTACGGCGTGCCCCCAGTTTTTATAAGTATTTGTGGCTATTTTTTTAATTTAAAAAATAGGAAGTTCAACCAGTGTGATTGAAGGTAACGTCGTTGCCCGGGAGGCAGAAGTTCCCGGGTTTTATGTCTGGTTGAGACAAATTTCGTAGACAAGGTTTCTTTCGGTGATTTTCCTCGTCAGTAAGATTAATATGTAGAAATATTTGAGGCTCAAAATTCAGAGAAACCTATTTAGTCATCGTAATTATCCATTACATTCGCCTTCTTTACTATGAATGAACGAATGAAATATTCGTGTTGTTTCGGAGATGGCCTCAGCATTAAAAAGTTCACATATTATCCGGAGAATCTTTCGATGTCCATGTATGGACAAAACCTACGTATGTGAAACAAAATTTGACAGTGTTATGCATCAACCAGCTAAGCTCCATTCTTTAAAAAAAATATTTTGATGTCATCAGTTGCATTGGCTCATGAAGTAAGTTACGTGTATGCACACTTTTAGCGTAAACTTTATTGCCTTTGTAATACAGAAAATGTAAACGCCATCAGTCCTATCAGAGATTCTTTGGCTTGTAACAATGTATTGTATTGTAAGCCTATGTTTTCCCTTTACAGATATTTAGGCGCTCTCCCCCTACAGGCAAGAATTTGAACCATACTAATTTAGTTACACTTGTTTTCGTATAGATGCCATTTTTCAGTGGTCCATGGTCAGCGTTCCGCCTCATACTGACATCTAGGAAACCAAGGTAGTACTAGGACGTGAAAATTCGGTAAATTTTGCTTAGAGGCCTTTTCATTCAGGCTTAAGGATTTTTTACGAGCCTGAAAATCTTCAGACTCGGGACCCACGGCTTAAAGTCCCTCCAGGAGGACTTGCTTCTTGGATTTTTCCGTCCTAAAAAATCCACCTACCCCGGCCGGGTTTGAACCCGCGACCCTCGGGACCAGAGGCAAGGAGCATAACCACTAGTCCACCGCGGCCGACTGGTTTGTACCAAACGGGTATGGAACCAGATATTCATAAAGTGTAATCTAGATTTTGCATCATACAGCTAAGCGTCAAATGTTCCTGCTATATGATTGTTGATGCATAATTTTATTGTCAAACAAGCAAAATAACTTATAATACAATAAACAGAGAAGATCTCACGTAAGAAGAATGAGCAGAACTAGAATACCACGTCAAATCTTAAATTACCAGTCACCAGGCAAGAGATCTTTGGGCAGACCCTTCAAACGTTGGATTGAGGCCGTAACAGACCACTAGGTCTATCACATGAAAGGAAGAAGAAGAAGAAGAAGAATAGAGAAGATTGACTTAAACTTTAAATGCACTTTTCTCGAAACGTATATAATGGCGCATAGCCGGTTGATGCATAACACCGTCCAATTAACAATCCTCTCTTGACAGGTCGTTTTGCCAGTAAGGCTCGGGTGTTATTTATGTTTTATTCATGCTCGAATATCTATCAATACTAATAAAATTCATTGTTAAAACCGTTGAGGTGGAAAGTCATAAAATAAAATAAGTTAAAATAACCTTCTTAGGTAAAATCCGTCGTCCTTAATTTATAATATATGTAATCTTTATGCCTGAGGACGACTGACTCATCAGGTACCAATTTTATATTTAACATCTTAGGCCTACTTGCTACTTGCACCAACTCTACCTGGTTTTAATTAATATTCGAATTGCTCACAGACTCAAACATTGAAAAGGAAAAATAAGATGTATAAGGTCCAGTTGAATAGATTTTTTGTAAACTAACTCACCGTGACTACCTAACCCCGCTAGATAAGCTCCCCATGCATTCATATCCTATAGTAATCATTCCAATCATTCCTTGTATAATTCACGTCCCTAAATCTGTGGTTAATGTTATTCTCCCGCCTCATTATTGGCTTCCCTACTGAGTGCTCTCTTTCTGGTTTTCCTACAGAAGTTTCCGTGCCTATCTCTCATTCCCCATTCATCCCACCTCATTCTTGGCTTAGGGACAATTGAAGGGCTCGGTTGTAAAACATGGTAACTGACAAATTCTCGAAAATTGAGTTGTAGTATGTAAACTGTGATATGTGACTTTCTGAAGCATTTGGTGCTCGGAGTTTTTACATCCGTTAATAGAGAGCGGGATATCACCAACATTGTTCAAGATATATTTAGAAGATGTATTAATGAAATGGAATAAGTCATGTAGGGGAATGGGAATCGACATTAATGGCCATTTACTTCACAATTTATTATTCGCCGATGACCAGATTATAATAGGACAAGATAAAGAAGATATAGAATATATGATCAGAAAGTTGGTCGATGCATTTGAGGTAGGTGGACTGAAGATAAATTATATTAAAACAGAATATATGGTGATTGGGGGAAATTCAGAAGACCTACACATAAATAATATGATAATTAAACGTGTGGAAGAATTTAAATATCTTGGATCTATAATAGATAAATCTGGTACTTGTGAAAAAGATATTATTAACAGAGTAAATTGTGCAAGGAATGCGATTAGATCCCTGAATGGTCTTTTATGGAATAGAAATTTGACCAGAAAAACAAAAAAAAGGGATTATACAGACAATAATAGAAAGTATACTTACATATGGATCAGAAAGCTGGACAATAAATGAAAGGATGCAGAAACGAATCTTGGCGACAGAAATGGATGGATTAAGGAGAAGTATGAGAATATCGAGGCTACAACATATTCGAAATACATATATCAGACAAGAAATGGATGCACAAGATACTGTTATCGATAGGATAACAAAGAGAGCTCTACAGTGGTATGGACATGTACAACGGATGCCGGAAGACCAGTGGCCTAAACAGGTGTTGGATTGGATGGTACCAGGCAGAAGGAGAAGGGGAAGAAGTAGAAGAGCATGGTATGAGGGAATACATGATGCCTTGATGAAGAGGGGTATGGAAGATGGACAATGGGAAGATAGGAATCTCTGGAAAACAGGAATCAAAGGCAAACTGCTGCAAAGTGGAAAGCCTGTATTAAGTATTAAGTAAGTAAGTAATAGAGAGCAGAGGTATTGTCCCGGTAAATAAAACTACATGCACCAAAATGCTTCAGGAGATCACATATCACACATTACATGCTACAATTCAATTTTCAAGAATTTATCAGTTACCATGTTTTACAACTGAGCCCTTTAATTTATAGATATTCCTTTGGTATAGCATGTACGTAGGGAGCGGATTTTTATGTATTAAAAGTTAAGATTGCAACGTAGTATAATGAGAAGTTAGACTTGTGACTGTCTTTTGTTTTGGTTTCACACACAAACAGTTGAATAATATATACTATCTGCATTGCAACCTTATCTTTTATTACATAAAAATCCGCTCCCTACATATAAGTTTATAAATGTTATAATGGAACCATAGATTTGAAATGTACTTCCTACTGGGAGTTTTCCTTATGGTTTTCCTACGGAAGTTTCCATGCCCATTTTAATTACCCATTCGTGCCCCATATCCTGCATAATGTAGTCGACGAGACTTAACTGTTCTTATTACATCGGTGTCCTATAATAAACACGAAGTTCATTGTCATGTATTTTTTTGTGGCCTGTCTTTTCGCCTCTCTCTGATTAAAGAAATCCTATTTACTGTATCCTCATATGAAGGGTGCATAGAATGAATCAGGTTAGTCAGTTTTTTGCCGAAATTGAGTTTGAGGTGTCACTAGATTCTTCGTGGAAAACACTATAAATTATAAATGTGAAATAGTAAAATATTAGTGTAGTCATGGGTTTATTTACCTCCAAATTTGGCATACAAGTAAAGAAGTTATGGATATTGTACAACTAAAAGCATGAAAGTATGTTTTCTACGTTTAAAAAGAAAAGCGATTACCTGGTTATTTCCTCATAATATTTTCTCATCCCTCAAAGTATGAATTCGTCTCCCATTCATATAACATTACTGAAAGAATCGCCATTTGATGTTTTTTTTTAATTGGGATGACAAGAGTTCCCTTTCGCTGTTCTACGTCACCATGACACCAATAAATATGGGATCGGAGAACAAGTGACTTTTAGCGTCGTCAAATGTGATAACACATGTTCCCGCTAGAGCCAATTGCCAACATGTTTACTTACATATAAGGGAATTCTATCCCAAGAGTCCGCCTAGAAGTTAGGGCGAGAAAATGGGGATGTTAATGTTAGATGGCCAAGTTAGTGTTAGTTTGGGCAAGTTAGGGTGAGAAAATGGGCAAGTTAATGTTAGATGGCCAAGTAAGTGATAGTTTGGGCAAGTTAGGGTGAGAAAATGGGCAAGTTAATGTTAGATGGCCAAGTAAGTGATAGTTTGGGCAAGTTAGGGTGAGAAAATGGGCAAGTTAATGTTAGATGGCCAAGTAAGTGATAGTTTGGGCAAGTTAGGGTGAGAAAATGGGCAAGTTAATGTTAGATGGCCGAGTTAGTGATAATTTGGGCAAGTTAGGGTGAGAAAATGGGCAAGTTTGGGTGAGAAAATGGGCAAGTTAATGTTAGATGGCCAAGTTAGTGTTAGTTTGGGAAAGTTAGGATGAGAAAATGGGCAAATTAATGTTAGATGGTCAAGTTAGTGTTAGTTTGGGCAAGTTGGGGTGAAAAAAATGGGCGATTTAATAAACCAGATTAGTTTAGCGTCCACTTGTTTGTTAGCTGGTTTTTGTGATAAGTTGGCTGCACTGTCTGAGCAGTGATTATTGAACATTTAACATTGCAAATATGGTGATTTTAGGTTACTTTGAGCTCAACTTCTGACTTATTTTAAGGCATTTTTTACAGTTAAAAAGTCAACATATATTTCACATTCTGCAACAATAATTGTATGTTCTTTCTGTCTTTATTTGAATTTATGTTGGTAACATGGAATTGAATATCCGGCCATTTAATATACGTACTATAGCAACAATTTCCAGAGCTGAACCTATGTTTAATTTAGTTTTCTCTGTTAAGTTAAATAACATAGACCTAAAAACACTCAAGATGCTATAACTAAAAATTGAATATAAACAAATGACATAATTTATTAGAAGATTCCGGGCTATGTGGCCGTGGTCTCGTAACTGCTGTTTCCTCCAGACGTTTCTTCCTCAACTGTGGAGGATATCTTCAGTGGCGAGTGCTTTTAGTGGTGTTCCCTTGTCGTAAACTCAACTGTGAAGCACTTGCCACTGAAGATGTCCTCCGCAGTTGAGGGAGAAACATCTGGAAGAAACGCCAGTTATAGACCACGGCCACATAGCCCGAAATATTTGAATATTATGATTACCGGCCGTGGAAGTCTACATTCCAAATGACATAATTATTACTTACTTACTCACTGGCACTATCGAACCCATAGGTTCATGGCCGCGCGGACATAAGCTCTCCATACATCCCTATCCTGAGCTAATCCTTTCCAATTATTCCCTGTATAATCTACTTCCCTCAAATCATAGTTAATGTTATTCTCCCACCTCATTCTTGGTCTGGCTTTCCTACAAGAAGCTTCCATGCAAGTCTTTCATTCCCCATACGTGCAACATGTCCTGCCCATCGCAGTCTACGAGACTTTACTGTTCTTATTATATCTGGCTTCCTATAAAGACCATGTAGTTCATTGTTATGTAGTCTTCTCCATTCACCTGTCTGTTCATCTCTCTTTGGTCCAAAAATTTTCCTAAGTACTTTGTTCTCAAATACTTGTAATCTCCTTTCCTCCTTAAAGTAAGAGTCCATGTTTCGCACCCATATAATATAACTGGTAGAATAATAGTTTTATATATTTTCAGTTTAACGTTTTTTGAAAGGAGTTGGGACATCAAAAGTGACATAATTATTATTTATTTTTAATTATAAAAATGGAGATCAACTAATTTAATTGTTGCATTTGAGTATTTAATTCGTTAAATTTAGAGTAAATCAAAATACATTATAAATATTAATTGTATTGTATTCATAAGTTGTAATCGTTTATATATATATATATATATATATATATATATATATATATATATATATTGTAATTTAGATTTAAGACTATTTTTTTGTTTGTATTTTTTCAAACCTGGTTGAGTGGTAGACAAGGCCTTAAGGCCTTAACTCTGCCAGGTAAAATAAAGCTATTATTATTATTATTATTATTATTATTATTATTATTATTATTATCTCCAAATTTTAGTCCGAGTATCTTGAGTACAGAAATTTCAAGATTAAAATTACAATTTTGAGAATTTATGGCACAAATAAAAAAATAATAGACGAACATTGACACTCACCTCTGTAGTATAATTCTCTGCAGAGGATGGTTTTTGTTGGTGACGATGTTTTCTGCGCATGGCAGCGCGATATCTGTTCGCATGGTGAGAAACATTGTTGAACTGGTTGAGGAAGATGCCATGCACTCTAGTTTTATAGCGAGAGCTAAGCTATCTGCTGCTCTCCATCGCGCAGGTCACCGGCTCAATGAATGCGCAACATTACACCTTGTTTGTTTTCAAAACAAACAAAAACCTAATTATTTTTTTCTCTTTTATTCGAGTAAACGACGTATTTTTACCATCTTATTTTTCGCTTGTTAATTACTTTCTTCCAGGAATTAGCGCTTTTTTCGTTATTTTGATTTATACATTTTCTTGTTTCAACAATTTATTTGGTTTATTTTCGTTTCAGTTAATTTCTTATTTGTTATTTATCCTTTTGTTCATTCTTCTACTATACGGAAGTATTTTTATTCAATCTTTCATTGATTAGTGTGTGCGTGATCCACAGATTGAAATCCCTCTTTCCACCGGTCGTGCTACTGTAAGGCAGAGTGGCGTGTGGCACGTTAAAGTGCCTGATCAGAGGTTAAACTGAGTTAAAAAAAAGTTATTCCCAAAAGGACAAGTAAAATTTCATCCACGATGCTTCTAGTTTTTTTCCCATCATTCTACTTAATGCCCGATTTTTTTTATAATTCTTCATTTCCCCTTTAAGTCATTTCTAAGATATTCAAGGCAAGTGCAGTTATTTTATAGTCCATATAATTGAAATAAAATACTATAAAATACTATTGTAATAAATCATAGTTCATGATTCTTTACTAGATAAAATGAGATATAACTTAACGTGTACTGTAAAAATTAATATAACTTACTTACTCATTGGCACTATCGAACCCGTAGGTTCACGGCCGCGTGGACATAAGCTCTCCATACATCCCTATCCTGAGCTAATGTTTTCCAATCATTCCCTGTATAATCTACTTCCCTCAAATCATAGTTAATGTTATTCTCCCACCTCATTCTTGGTCTACCAACTGGGCGTTTTCCCTCTGGCTTTCCTACAAGAAGCTTCCATGCAAGTCTTTCATTCCCCATACGTGCAACATGTCCTGCCCATCGCAGTCTACGATACTTAACTGCTCTTATTATATCTGGCCTCCTATAAAGACCATGTAGTTTATTGTTATCTAGTATTCTCCATTCATCTGTTTGTTCATCTCTCTTTGGTCCAAGCTGAGCAAAACATTTCTTCCACTTACTTGTGTTTTGAACTCTTTTAACTTTACTATCTAACCTCTCTTGGTTAACTCTTGTTTTTTTCGACACCGACGCTATTAGGGCATCCGAGGGCTAGGGAGTCTTTCCTTTCTTCCATTTCTTCTTTCCTTTATTCTCTTTTCTTCTCCAGAAAAGCCTGACCAGAGGCTATAAGATGGCAGCCCCATCACTGGTCTTGCCTTGCTTTGGCCAGCAACCATTCGAAGGGACTATTATTATGCTTTCAAGTCTTATACGAGAAGTAAAGTAAAGTCCAATATACAATATATATATATATATATATAGTAAAACTTGTTTAATCCGGAACGTGAATAATGCGGAAATCTGTCCAATGTGAACAAATTTATTGGCCCCGGCGAAATAATAATAATTTTACGTGTACCGGTATTTATTTGGTGGAGAGCAAATGGTTGGTACGGCCTCGAGAAGGGTACAGATGCCGACTATGTATACCTTAATAAATCTCGAGAAATGCCACTGCGACTTCTTCAGCAGCTCTGCCAGCAAGTCGTAATCCTACGTTCTCGTCGTGCTCCCTGACTGCAGTCGTAATAGACTGTAGCTAACAGGATGGGACGAAAGGCGAGTTTTCAGCGCCTTAAAACTGAGACCTGTCGGCTAAGGGAGCAAACCCTAAAAAAAAAAAACCAGGTCCTCCATGTCTGGGGGTTAGGCGTCAGGCTGACAACCTGGCCCTGGGAAATGTATATCGCTACGTACTTCAGTAAAATATATTTATTTATTTGACATAAAACGGAATATGTCTAACGCGGAAACGGAAGTATATTTTTACACAATTCATGAAAAAAATAAATATAAATCGGAAAGACAGATATATAAATTAATTTCCTCTTCATTGAATTCCGGTTAGGCTAACAAAACAATAAGGAATGATTCCTGCCGTCGGGTTAAGTAGAGATTCTACCTGTTCCTGAAATGTTCTCGCTGTACACCCGTTATGCGAAATGCAGATAAATGTCTTACAAATAACCATTGCACTATAAAATCTTAAATTAGTTTAAGTTCTGTGACTGATCTTTCACAGGGAGCGTTCTGAATTTACGGAATAAAGATGGCTAAATCGTATGTATCATTATCATTAAACGAAAAAGTGAAAGTGATTGAATGTAAATCTCCTAATATCCGGACCGAAGCTTCAAAGTCAAACTGTAGCTGTTTTATTTTTCGCGTGTTACCGTCGAAGTCGCTCATACATACTATACCTCACTTTTCAACGACAGTGGAACTACAATTAATCCAAGGTATGTCAGAAGATATATACGGTATCTTATAATCTACATTTTAGTTTTTTTAATAATCCAAAATTTTGTCCAATGTGGAAAAAAATTGGTCCCATGCTGTTCCGCTTATATATATATATATATATATATATATATGGTATGATAAGAAACATAAATGCCTGGACGGGATTCGAACCCGGATCTCTGAGTCTGTACCTCAGTGTGATATCCATTATATATATATATCCTTGAGGCTGGTACAACACTGCTTGTTTTGTTAGCCTAAAAGTGTCCATTCTTAAAATATGTTCATGCCATTTTTGTTTATAGCTTTGTATTGTTCATTTAGATTAAAAATTTTGAGTTCTTATTATTTCATTAGGAATGTGGTGTTTTAGAGTATATCCTGCAACGTATCTAATGTTTCCAGTATTCTTCTGTCTGATCTATTCGTGGCCCAATTTTCTGACCCATATGTCACAATGGGAACTGCCATTACTTTATAAAACTTTAGCAATTGGAAAATTAAAAAATAATATTTCTCAATTTATAAACATTTAAACCAAAGATTTGGTTTATGACAATAATAATAATAATAATAATAATAATAATAATAATAATAATAATAATTTTTATTAGGGATACTCAATACTACAGTGGTTCTCCTTCAACCGAAAGTGATTTGTCGCCAGAGGTTCTTGTCTAAACACCTTCTTCCCTCAAATATCTAACTTCCACACATCTCCTCACTCCATCTATCCATCATTCTTTAGGTCTGACTCTTCCATTTCTTCCATTAGCTTTCCAATCAAGGATCTTCTTTGGCATTCCATATTCTTCCACTCTAATAAATTGTATAGGAGGTCTTTAAAAGTATTAGAAATATGCACAACTTAAGTCATATAAATTTATAAAGACGAAGGATCCATCAATTATTATTATTATTATTATTATTATTATTATTATTATTATTATTATTATTATTATTATTATTATTAATAATATTATTATTATTGTCATCATCATCATCCGGTATCATGATAGCTGCCGCCGTCTTCCGGAAACCAAACGCCATTCCTCTCTGTCCATCCATTATTGATCTTCCTCCAATCCTCTTGATATTCGTAGCCGCTTGTACACATTCTATCCAATTTTTTCTTCGGTCTTCCTCTCTTCCTCTTCTCCATTGGGATCCATTCCATAACAATTTTAGGCAATCTTTGCTCTGATATTTTTTAACGTTGTCATACCACTGTAATCTTTTCTTTTCTGTACGTAATGTCTATGATGTCCGGCTCCTCTTGTACACCCATAATTTCTCTTATTTCTTTATTTCGTATTCTATCCATTCTAGATTTTCCAGCTGATCTTCCTAAAACATAAATTTCTGTACTTAAAATTATTTCCATTTCCCTGGCAGGAATTTGTCAAACTTCGGGACCATATGTTGAAACGCTCTGAACTATGATTTGATATATTTTTAATTTTCTATGTTTTGTAATATTCTTGCTCCACCACCAAATAGATTATCATCATCAGGTAATAAAATAAATAATAGTTTTAAAAAAAACTAAAACAACACGCTTTATTAGAAAACCGAACTAAAAATAATTTTAATTTCCAACACGTTTGGGATAAAATTAAAGTGGTCAACCAAAAAAATCATCTGCAACACATCTAGAATAAAACTAGAGTTATCAACAAAAAATAATTTTACCATCAAAGGCGTGGGGCACTTTTTATGTTTTTTACGTTTTCTTCTTAGAGACTTTACTTTTGCCAATATATGTTTATTATCAAATACATTAATTGACATAGAGCACCACACGCTTTTGATGGTGAAATTCTTTTTTTTTTTATAGATAACTCTAGTTTTATTCTAGTTGTGTTGGAGATGATTTTTTTTGTTGACCACTTAATTTTATCCCAAGCGTGTTGGAAATTAAAATTATTTTTCATCTTTTAGTTCGGTTTTCCAATAAAGCGTGTTGTGTTGTTTTAGTCTCGTAGACTGCGATGGGCAGGGCATGTTGAACGTATGGGGAATGAAAGACGTGCATGGAAGCTTCTTGTAGGAAAGCCAGAGGGAAAACGCCCAATTGGTAGACCAAGAATGAGGTGGGAGAACAACATTAACTATGATTTGAGAGAAGTAGATTATACAGGGAATGATTGGAAAGCATTAGCTCAGGATAGGGATGTATGGAGAGCTTATGTCCGCGCGGCCATGAACCTATGGATTCGATAGTGCCAGTGAGTAAGTAAGTATTATTTATTTTTAATTTTTTTAGTTTGGTTTTCTAAAAATGCACATATCTTTAAATTCAATACTATTGCAGTATGAGCTAAAAGTAATACTCTTCTAAAAAAATCCTCCGGGCCGGATTTGAACCAGCGACCCATGGATTACTGAATTTATATACCACTACAGTCCACCACTCTACCAACTGAACTACCACATCGACGGACTAAAAAGTCGATACGTCCGCAACCTATTATACCAGTCTTTATTTTATTTTTTTGATGTCCTGATGATCCTGGCCAGGATCTTAGAAAAACATTATGAAATTATTGTATTGTCATTGGTCCTTTACAAGTATACAAAGTTTCAAGTCGATCCAATGTTTTTAAGTGGGTGAAGATGGTGTTGAAAGATTCTGTTACATAGATACAAAAGCCTGTGAAAAGCACATTAAATAAATAATAGTTTTAAAAACTAAAAGAACACGCTTTATTAGAAAACTAAAAAATGAAAAATAATTTTAATTTCCAATACGCTTGGGATAAAATTAAAGTGGTCAACAAAAAAATCATCTCCAACACATATAGAATAAAACTAGAGTTATCAACAAAAAGAAAATAATTTTACCATCAAAAGAGTGGGGTGCTCTATATCAATTAATATATTTGATAATAAACAGATATTGGTAAAAGTAAGCTCTCTAAGAAGAAAATGTAAACATCATAAAAAGCACCTCATGCTTTTGATGGTAAAATTATTTTATTTTTGTTGATAACTCTAGTTTTATTCTATATGTGTTGCAGATGATTTTTTTGTTGACCACTTTAATTTTATCCCAAGCGTATTGGAAATTAAAATTATTTTTCATTTTTTTAGTTTTCTAATAAAGCGTGTTCTTTTAGTTTTTAAAACTATTATTTATTTTTTATTTTTTAGTTTTAATATTTTACAGAATAAGATAAAAATGTAAATATCTTTAAATTCGATACTATTGTAGTATGAGCTAAAAGTAATACTCTTCTATACCCTCCCAGCCGGATTTGAACCAGTGACATATGGATTACTGAAATTATATACCAGTAAGAGTTCACTGCTCTACCAACTGAGCTCTTACGACGATTGACTAAAAAGTTGACAAGTCCGCAACCTATTATACCAGTTTTCATTTTTTTGATTTTCGGATGATTCTGGCCAGGATTTTAGAAACAAAATATGAAATTATTGTATTGTCATGGGTCTTCTACACGTATACAAATTTTCAAGTCGATCCAATGTTTCTAAGTGGGTGAAAATCGCGTTGAAAGATTCCGTTACATTGATACAAAAAACACTTTTTTTTGATTTTCGGATGATTATGGCCAGGATTTTAGAAAATAAATGTGAAATTATTGTATTGTCACGGGTCCTCTACAAGTATACAACATTTCAAGTCAATCCAATGATTTTAAGTGGGTGAAAATTGCGTTGAAAAATTCCGTTACATAGATAGATAGATAGATAGATACAGGTCAAGCTAATATAAAGCGTGTAAAAATTGGAATTCCGCGATTTCCCATGTGAGTAAGCGAGAGGACATGGAATTCCGTAGCAACTACAAAGTTGATGTTGACTCATATACATGTGATAAATACTGTACGTACATCCTTAACTCATCTCGTCCTTGCTTCATCTTGCATGATCACTGATACATTCATAAACAATTGAGGAGAAAACTCACTCTCAAACTGAATGTTTATGAATCATGACACATAAATTATTCATAATTTACGATATGTAACATTACACTTCTCGGAAAAAAGTCCAACTCATGATCATGAGGTCTCGGTTTCCATTCTCGATCAGATCACAGAAATGTTTCCGTAACCCATTCGCTTCAGGTTTAAAAGCTCAATGCATTTCCCCAGAAACCGGATTTAAGTCACTGTCAATTATATTGTCCATTTTCAGACATTCAAAACAAACAAAAGATAACGGCACTTCAGATCACAAGGAGTGAATTTAACTAGAGAATTTGGAAATCTAGAGTGGCATTTGTTAGGACTATTTAACGAATAAAATTAAGCTGTTTACTCACAAATCATTATTTAAATATAGTTATTTAACATATTTATATATTTAATGTAAACGGCGATGTTTGAAAACAAATGAGAAACGTTATGTTTCACTTGTTTATCACTGCAACCAGATCATATTATTTATTGCCAAAGGATCCACCCTAGTGGAGAAAAAAAACTCATCAAACAGTATATTAATTAATTTCTGATGTCCTATGATGTAAATATGTCAATTATATTTTTTTGGAACGTTATTACCTGGGGAAAAATACGTTTAAGAAAGTGCAATCAGTGGTTTTTTTCGTGGTATAATCAATTGCTACAAATGTTTTATATTATCTCCCGCAACCGCGATAAGGTTACATTCGTGCAATATATAGGCTAATACAATCTGGTAGCCACGTGGGCTTGATAAGAAATAATGCTATGACCTATTCAGAGTATTAAATACGAGGAGGTTGATTTTACAGTGATAAAATTAAACTGATCAAATCGAGGTGGAAAACGACTGTGATTGGTTGTAAATAAAAAATCATTCAAATGTGATTGGTCATTGACTCCCATTTGGGGCATGAGTTAAATAGTCAAATTAAAAATGGCCAAAATGTAATTTTTCTAAATCAATATTTATTTTTTTTATGTTGGATACCTATATATTCCCTAACATTTGCAAATAATTTGTTAACAAGGTTAACGGAGGACATAAAGTCTGCAGGAGGCCATGGTCGTGTCGTCTAGCTTCTATTTTCTTTGGGAATAACACAATTCGCATTGTTACACAAAACAGCACGCAGTTTGAGGTTAGGAGATCGTCTGAATGATTCAACATACGATAAACACCTGACCTGGGGTTTACCATCATTCTAACTGTATTTCCTTATTTTAAATACAGGGCGTTCTAGAAATAAGTACAATAAATTATTCAAGCTATATAACTAACTGGCTCTATCGAACCCATAGGTTCATGGACGTTCGGACATAAGCACGCCATACATCCCTATCCTCCGGAGAATTTCACCCCAGTGGAACCCAAGTCCGCGTATCTTGGCGGTTGTATTTTTACGTTAAAGATCGTCAATCATTCGACAAAGGTACCTTTCCTGTGTGGCTTATCACCTTCGACCTCTCCGGCATGGGTAACCCTTTCGGCAGCAATGCTACCGCCGGCATAGTAAGATTATTAATTGTTAATTAATATTTAAAATTTCACTAATATCTTAAATAGGATTGTCCTTTTATTGATCACAAAATTTTGATTCAACAATATGAAGTGACAAATTACACTGGTCAACATGATTTTTGTCTCATGAGTACCAATAGTTGTACTTTATCGTGTTTTCAAATATGTATTCGTAATTTCTTCATCACCTACATTTTTTTTTATTTCAATTTCGATTAATGGATTTAAATAATTATTTTTTTAATAAACGATTTTTCGTCCATTTGTACATTTCGCGCAGTGAGCGATGAGCACGGGAACACTTTCATCAGGATATTTCAGCTATGGAAAAGAGATATCAAGGCAAATGGAATCCTAATATGCTGGGCGATTATAGTTGGACGATCATGAGGGATGCTCCACAGGCGAAATATAGCAGAAAATCGTCATTTCTTACTTTCTAGGTGAGTCCGGATGTTCGAAT
Organism: Diploptera punctata; assembly: GCA_030220185.1. NCBI lineage: Eukaryota > Metazoa > Arthropoda > Insecta > Blattodea > Blaberidae > Diploptera > Diploptera punctata. Next base: position 429,483 of record JASPKZ010007250.1, on the reverse strand, counting down.
ATTGTGTAGTTACGAATGTAGAAAATATTAAAGTGTTTGAAATGATAAATGCCTGTCTCTCATAAACCTTGCGTGATGGAGAAAAACCAATATCATATTTGAATTCAGGAGAAAAAATGCTACCAGAATCACATATTTTTCTTTCTGAGGCAAACAAAAAAAAAGGTTCTTTTTTGTTGCTCATGATTAGAAAATATTCATCATAAGTAATGCCACGAGTGATTTCCACGACTCACGAAGTGAGGAAATTTGGAAATCAAGAGTGGCATTTGTTAGGACTATTTAACGAATAAAATTAAGCTGTTTACTCACAAATCAGTATTTAAATATCCATCCATCCATCGATAGTAATTCTGCCCGAAGGCAGGTCCTTGACTGCAATCATAGCACTTTCAAGCTATGCTTGCAGCTTTACTAGGGAATTGTAGGTGCGGTAGTCTTCCGTTGCTTTCCACACCGGTGAAGGATGATGATGATAATGATGATGGCCATATAATTTCGGGGACCGTTTGGCCCTTAAAGTTTTCCTGGCATTTGTCTTACAGCTGAGGAAAAACCCCGATAAAAACCTCACCCAGAAAAACTGTCCCGACCGGGGATCGAACCCGGGCCCGCTGCGTGACAAGGCAGCACGCTACCTCGAGACCACAGCGGTGGACTATTTAAATATAGTTATTTTAAAATATTTATATATTTAATGTAAACTGCGATGTTTGAAAACAAATGAGAAACGTTAGGTTTCATTTGTTCATTACTGCTAACAGATCATATTTACTGCCAAATAGAATAGCAATATTATAAAAATGCACCCTAGTGGAGCAAAAAAGAAACATCATTACAGATTATTAATTAATTTCTGATGTCCTATGATGTAAATATGTCAATTATATTAATCAATTGCTACGAATGTTTTCCTATTATATCTCGCGAGCAGAATCTGGTTTCATTCGTGCACTATATATACAATTTGGGAGCCACTTGATAAAATGAGAGCTATAAAATGAAAGTGATAAAATCGAGGTGAAAAACGACTGTGATTGGTTGTAAATCAAAATTCATTGAAATGTGATTGGTCATTGACTGCCATTTGGGGCATGAGTTAAATAATCATCAATAACTTATGTAGGTTTAGGTCGTTTAAGTCAGTTCCTATGAGATCTCAGGATGTGGTTGGTCAGTTCATCTTAATTTTGGTCACCCTCTATCTCAAAGTCCTTTAAGTTGATACTGCAATGCTAATTTAGAAAAGCAAAATGGGTCCATTATTTGGACATGTTGTAACCAATTGGTTTGATAGTTCTGAATTTTCTTCAACTGTATTTTGAACTATTAAAGAATAGTATATTACATATTACGATGCAAGGTTCGGAAGTGGTTTTTACAGAACTATGGGAAAATGTTTAAAAACCGAGCGATAGTGAGGTTTTTAATTTCCGAGATTCTGTAAAACACTTCACAAACGCGCATTGTACATTATTTTTTTGCGCGATGGTGTTTTCAAAATAATAAATAATAGTAAAATAATAACATATTTGTTGGAAATATTTGCGTTAATCATAAACAATTGACTAGCGTTCATAGTGTGGGCAACAAGTGAAACAACAGAAGGCCTTGATAATAATTATTGATAACATGGCCGCACGTACGTATTTATTGCTTTATATTGTTTCAAATAAAGTTCATTTCATTTAAAATGCAGTGATTTGTTTCGTATAATGTATATTAACACTACCTTTCGGATATTTTGTATATGCATTGTACGTAGTATACATAGAGGGCAGTGGTTTTACTTCCCGCACGTGGGTGTAAATGTAATATTACCGTATAGTTATTTAGGTTGGCAACCCCGAAATGTAGGAAGATGAACTTTCAATAATGGTCGCCATTGCTGGTAAGTACAACAAAACGCACTATCGTGCAAAAAAGTATTTATAATTTACATGGAATTTTATAAATCATTTATAAAATTTAATTTATTTTAGAATTAGTAGTTTAAAGATTACTTGTATTAACTACAGCATTGCATGCGAACAGCAAGCTTGAGTACATTAATTTCAATATTACATTTGTAAATAGCTGATTTGGTTCTGAATAAACTGTCATTATAATGTATTCTTAGTAGAAATCACCATGTTTAATGTGACTCATGCCCCACATGGTAATCAATGACCAATCACATTTCAATGAATTTTGTTTTACAACCAATGACAGTCGTGTTTCACCTCGCTCTTTATCGATTTATCTTTATCAACTCCTGCTTTTGTGATAAAGAAAGCTCCTCCTTTTTAACATTTTGAACATCTCAAGAGCATTATTTCTTCTCCAACAAATACATTGAATGTAGCAAATAATGAAAAGATTCCTTGATTTTACTGAGTTGTTTACTAAAAAATAAATTAATAACCTATAATGTTGATTATAATATACAGTTCGATGTATTTCATTATTTCTCCACTAGGATGAATTCTTACACTATTGCGATCCTATTTGGCAAAGAATAATATGATCAAATTACAGTGAATATACATAACCTCACATTTCTGATTTGTTTTCAAACATCGCCGTTTATATTAAATATATAAATATTTTAAAATACCAGCAACTCTATTTAAATAACGACTTTTGAGTAAACAGCTTAATTTTATTCGTTAAAAAATGTCACTCTTCAGTTTGAAATCCTCCAGATAAATTGAAAATCACTCCTGGCATTACTTATGAAAAGATGTTCACTTACAGAGAGGATCCATAAGTAATAATAGGCACTGCCATTGCCTTGTATAATGTCATTATAGAATCTTTTCTGGCTTTATTTTTCAAAGTTCTTTTTAGTGTTCCTGTTATATACATAAACTTATTTAGTTTGTTATTTATATCTGTTTCCGCTGTGTGTGATATTTCGCAACCTAGGAAGTTATATCTTACCACTTGTTCTATTGGTTTATTTTCTAATATTATCTTTGTCCGAACTGGATAGCAACCTGCAGGAAGTAGAGGACCAGACTCAAAAGATTTTTGGATGGTGTTTCTCTTCAGGCCGAAACAGGTCAACAAATGGCCTAAATTCGTGAATGTACTATGATATATATATACACACACACACAGTAAAACCTGTCTTAGCCGGAACCTTTATAAGAAGACAATCTGTTGAGACGGAAACAAATCTCCAGAACGGTACGATTTTATATGTAAAATCGTCCTGTGTAAGCCGGAAACCTTCATAAGGCGGAAACAGAATGGTTTTTAAAGTACCAATAGTTAATTTTAACCTCCGTAAGAAGGAAAATTATTCTGAAGCACGTTCTAGTTACAGTGTTAATGACCACACGTGAAAATTCTGCATATGACGCTTTCTGCATTATATCGTTTTATCTTCTAGTGTTGCCATTGTATGGCGGGGATACCCTTGCTTATGTGTGACGTTACCTGTGAGGGAGTTGGGAAACTCTTTACTCTTCCTGTAGTTGAGTTCCTTCTCGCTTTTGTGTAATAAAGTTGTTTTGTATTGCCGTGCAAACTGAGCTGTGTCACATACACTATTTTGTCTGCATTTCAGTCAATACGTTATGTCTGTAAAGCGTGCATGTAAAATCCTTACACTGCGTGAGAAAAACAAGCTTGTATTTTGGGAGCCCTTTATAAGAAGGAAAACTGCCAAGATAGAAATATATTTAAGGAACCGTCATGTTCCTTCATAGACAGGTTTTACTACTCGTATATATCATCCGGTACCATGGCAGTTGCCGCCGTCTTCCGGAAACCAAACGTCATTCCTCTCTGTCCATCCATTGATCTTCCTCCATTCCTCTGATATTCATAGCTGCTTGTACCCCTTCTATCCAAGTTTTCTTCGGTCTTCCTCTCTTCCTCCTTTCCATTGGGATCCATTCCATAACAATTTTTGGCAATCTTTGCTCTGGCATTCTTTTGACATGGCCATACCACTGCAATCTTTTCTTTTCTATAATGTCTATGATGTCCGGCTCCTCTTGTACACCCATAATTTCCATTATTTCTTTATTTCGTATTCTATCCATTCTAGATTTGCCAGCTGATCTTCTTAAAACATCCATTTCTGTACTTAAAATTCTTTTCATTTCCCTGGTAGGAATTTGCCAGACTTCAGCACCATATGTTAAAATGCTCTGAATTATGGTTTGATATATTTGTAATTTTCTATTTTTTATAATATTTTTGCTCCACCAAACAGAGTTTAAAGCATTTTTTGCTTCTTTTGTTTGAGCGATTCTATTTTTAATTTCCACTGTGTTATCGCCTGAATGGTCTAATTTTGTTCCTAAATAAGTGTATTCAATACTAGGTTTTAGTTCTTCTCCATTATTGAAATTTATATTTTCCATTTCTTCTCCTATACACAGGTATTTAGTTTCCTCAATGTTTATATAAAGTCCCCATTTTTCATATTCTTCTTTTACTTTTTTAGCCATATATTCTATGTCATCGTGGTCTTGTGCTATTAATACCTGGTCATCTGCAAAATTTAGTGAATATGCATGTGTATTTTGGATAGGTATGCCCATTTTTTGACATTTTTTCCTCCAGTCTCTTAGTACTCTTTCGAGATAAATTTTAAATAGAGTTGGAGATAAACTGCAACCTTGCCTTAAACCTTTTGTAATAGTAAATCCATTTGTTATTTGTTTTTACTGTGTATATATATATATATAATTACCGGTATGCATTTATTTTTTTTTTTGAGCACACGACTCGCGCAAAAATACTCCAAGTTTACACATTGCTTGACCAGGTTCTACGAAAATATCTAAAACAGGTTTGGGGGAAAGAATCAAATATACATACAACTGAATAAGCTAATATTGATTTTGCCTATTTATATTGGGGGCATAGACTTTTTTTTTTAATTACAGACAATTACGATGTGTAAATAAGTCTCTCTGAATTCAAAACACTCGTATATATTCTAGGAAATTGTAACTATTGGAATATTGGAGGCGTGAGTTGTTGCCGGAAGGGTTTCTAAATTCAAATCATGATAGATTGGCATGCTGCGAGTTAACCCACAAAATTGGATAAACGTGGGCAGATTTCTGAACAAGATGGAAGAGTAAGATCAACACTTATTCGTGAATAAATTAATAAACAGGCAATTAATATGTGTACTACATGACATTAAACAGGCTTCCTCATCTAATTATTATTTAAGCTCTGGATATTTCATAATTAAGCTGATGATGGAATTACTTTTAAAATACCTACACTACTAACTCACTGGCAATATCGAACCCATAGGCCCATGGCCGTGCGGATATAAGCTCTTCATAGATTCCTATTCTGAGATAATGTATTATGATCATCCCCTGTATAATCTATTTCCCTCAAATCATGGTTAATATTATTTTTCCACCTCATTTTTGGTCCACCAACTGGGCATTTACCCTCAGGTTTTCCTACAAGAAGCTTCCATACCTCCACACAATCCTTATCCTGAGCTAGTATTTACCATTTATCCCCTGTATAATCTACTTCCCTCAAATCATGGTTAATGTTTTTCTCCCAGCTCATTCTTGGTCTACCCACTGATCATTTTCCCTCTGGTTTTCCTACAAGAAGATTCCATGCCCTTATTTCATTCCCAATTCGTTCCACATGTCCTGTCCATCACAATCTACGAGACATAACTTAATATATCTGGTTTCCTATATTGATTATGTAATTCACTGTTATGTAGTCTTCCCATTCGCCTGTCTGTTCATCTCTCTTTGCTCCAAAAAAATTCCTTAGAACTGTATTGTCAAATACACGTAATTTTTTCTCCTCTCTTAAGGCCAGTTTCACCAACAGAGGTAACTGTATTACGCCAGTTTTCCCCATATATAATACATAGGTTAAACTGCCGTAATACAGTTACCTCTATTGGTGAAACCGACCATTAAAGTAAGAGGTTAACTAACTAACTAACTCACTGGCACCCGTAGGTTCATGACCGTGTGGACATAAGCTCTCCATACATCCCTATCCTGAGCTAATGCTTTACAATCAATCCCAGTATAATCTACTTCCCTCAAATCATGGTTAATATTATTCTCCCACCTCATTCTTGATCTACCAACTGGGCGTTTAAACTCTGGTTTTCCCACAAAAAGCCCCTCTTTCATTCCCCAATACTGCCACATGTCCTGCTCATCGAAGTCTACCAGACTTAACTATTATTATAACTGTTTTCCTGTTAATATCATGTAGCTCACCCTTACGCAGTCTTCTCCATTCGCCTGCCTGCTCCAAAAAGTTTCCTAAGAACCTTATTCTCAAATACACGTAATATTTTCTTCTTGTATCTTGTAAGCCCATGTTTTCCCTTAACAGAGATTTAGGCGCTCTCCCCCTACAGGGAAGAATTTGAACCATACTAATTTAGTTACACTTGTTTTCGTATAGATGTCATTTCAGTGGTCCGTGGTCAGCGTCCGCCTCATACTGACATCTAGGAAACCAAGGTAGTACTAGAACTGGAGAATTCGGTAAATTTTGCTTAGAGGCCATTTCATTCAGGCTTAAGGATCTTTTACGAGCCTGAAAATCTTCAGACTCGGGACCCACGGCTTAAAGTCCCTCCCGGAGGACTTGCTCCTTGGATTTTTCCATCCTAAAAAAATCCATCGACCCCTGCCGGGTTTGAACCCGCGACCCTCGGGACCAGAGGCAAGGAGCATAACCACTAGTCCACCGCGGCTGATTCCCAGTATAATCTACTTCCCTCAAATCATGGTTAATATTATTCTCCCAACTCATTCTTGGTCTACCAACTGGGCGGTCAACCTCTGGTTCCCACAAGAAGCTCCTGTTTCATTCCCCAATAGTGCCACATGTCCTGCTCATCGAAGTCTACCAGACTTAACTATTATTATATCTGGTTTCCTATAAATATAATGTAGCTCACTCTTACGCAGTCTTCTCCATTCGCCTGCCTGCTCCAAAAAGTTTCCTAAGAACCTTATTATCAAATACACGTAATAATTTCTCCTCGCTTAAAGTAAGAGGTTAGTTTTTACTAATTGTTGGAGGGACATGACAACAAAGGAAGACAATACTCCACATGCACAGGACATGCGCCCACACATACAACATTAATCTCACCTGGGGATCTTGAGCAGGCGACGGAACGTCTTGGCCGGGCTCCAGAGAACTCGGGTACAAACTATTGTGGTACACATCTGTGAGTCGAGGGTGTAGGATGGCACGTCAACACAATTCACTGCTCACCCTGTTGTTTGATCGTCCTGCATCAATATTTAACAATGTGAACTGAGCTTCAATTTCATTCTCAAAGTTCTGCCAATATCTCGCTCTAGTGTGAACTAATCTCTATACTCGCTCTTCTTTCCGTGTGTAGCATAACTTCAATAAAAAACATAGAGTCTGTAGCATAATGTCAACCCAAAAAAAAAAAATCCATACTGAACCCCTGTCGAGGTTGGTTTGTAATAAGTTAAAATAATAAATAATCAATTGAGTTGGTGTTTAATTGATGAAAATCCATATTTATTAATTAAATAAAAATAGAACTTAGTTTTATTTGATTTTCATATTTATTAAGATATAATTCAGTGACAGCTGTTTCGGTACACTCTACCTTCTTCAGACATGTTAACAAATTATGAATTGTGTTATTATAGTACATATCAACTGATCTAAGCAACAATACAACAATATTTATTTAAATTTTTTAATTTAACAAAGGGGATTCATTCAAATCAAGTTGAGGATTTAACAGTTTATTACTACTTTTCAATTTATTTATTTCTACAGCCTCCAAAAGGTCCAACTTCTTACCCTTATCACAAACATGTAAAATTTCAAAATTTGGATCGACGATTTGAATGAATCCCCTTTGTTAAATTTAAAAATTTAAATAAATATTGTTAAATTGTTGCTTAGATCAGTTGATATGTACTATAATAACACAATTCATAATTTAACATGTCTGAAGAAGGTACAGTGTACCGAAACAGCTGTCACTGAATTATATCTTAATAAATATGAAAATCAAATAAAACTAAGTTTTAGTTTTATTTAATTAATGAAATAATAAAATTAGTACCCGAAATAACAGTCGTCCTAAGCATTAAAATTCATTAACATAGTGTAGGCCTTTCAGAACTACTTGTTCCATCTTCAGCAGTTGAGTACCATTGCAGCTGCTGAAGATGGAGCAAGTAGTTCTGAAAGGCCTACAATATTTTAATAAATTTAAATGTTGAGGACGACTGTATTATATTAACTTATATACAGGGTGTTTCAGTATTGAACCAAAGACATTTTAACTGGTTATTTGAAGGGTTCAGTTAATGGTACAGCATAAACATACATGGTCAAAGAAACTAAGAATCTGCATTTTGCTGACGATGTAGTGCAATTTGCCAAAACAGTCACCGGATTTGAACAAATATTTCTACAACCGAACAAAGGGGCAGAGAAGTGGCTCTACGCCTAACCTGGCCTTGAATTAGTTGCCAGAATTCTACCTGCCTGTGATATGAATCGTAACACATCAGGGATATTTGGCAGAATCTTGCATGCCGATGTCATGCTTGAATTAAAGTTGGTGACCGCCAGTTTGAGCAACTGTTGTAAGATACAAAATGTACGTTAATTGTGTCAGTGATGGTATTTGTAGTTAACTGATGAATAATGCATAAATAAATAAATAAATAAATAAATAAATAGAATAGATGTGAAAGACAAGCTTACTCCCATATCTCCTTAAGCTGGCTTGTAGGATCCTAACTAACTAACTAACTGACTAACTCACTGGCACTATCGAACCCGTAGGTTCATGGCCGCGCGGACATAAGCTCTCCATACATCCCTATCCTGAGCTAATGTTTTCCAATCATTCCCTGTAAAATCTACTTCCCTCAAAAATCATAGTTAATGTTATTCTCCCACCTCATTCTTGGTCTACCAACCGGGCATCTTCCCTCTGGTTTTCCTACAAGAAGCTTCCATGCACGTCTTTCATTCCCCATTCGTGCCACATGTCTTGCCCATCGCAGTCTACGAGACTTAACTGTTCTTATTATATCTGGCTTCCTATAAAGACTATGTAGTTCACTGTTATGTAGTCTTCTCCATTCACCTGTCTGTTCATCTCTCTTTGGTCCAAAAAAATTCCTAAGTACTTTATTCTCAAATACTCGTAATCTCCTTTCCTCCCTTAAAGTAAGAGTCCATGTTACGCACCCATATAATATAACTGGTAGAATAATAGTTTTATATATTTTCATTTTTACGTTTTTTGAAAGGAGTTGGTGCATCAAGCGTCTCTGTAATGCATAATAACACGCATTTCCAGAATTGAGTCTATGTTTAATTTCTTTGTGCATCTCATTCCTATTTGTGATTTTTGTTCCTAGGTATTTGAATTCAGCCCCTAGGTTACCTATTACAAATTGTTCAGGGTCAGGGGATTGCTGGAATGTCGGTTGTCGATTGGAATAGATGGATTTTATGTTGGGAAAATTCAATGGACAAATCCTCTGGAGGGACTTGAGCTCTGGGTCCCGAGTCTTAAGATTTTTGGGGCTGGTAAAATAATCTCAAACCTTCCTCTGACCTAAATTCAATCGACTTTCCGCACCAAGTAATATCTTACTTCCCTACTAGATATCTCATTTAGGCGATGTGCTGACCACATGTTACCAACTGACATCTATAGAAAAATAAGCATAACTAAATTAGCGCGGTTAAGAAATTAATACATATGACATAAGAAAAATAAATACTTGGACGGGATTTGAACCCGGATCTCTGGATTGATAAAAAAATAAATGTTTGTACTAGATTTGCTTGGTAGCGTAATTGGTAGCGCGCTGGAGTATCAATCCAGAGCTCCGGGTTCAAATCCCGTTCAAGAATTTATTTTTCTTATCATGCCATATTAAGTTGCAATGCTGAACATATATATCGCTCATACGCTGCAATAGTGGCATAGTTAAAAAATTGCTATTTTTGAGTTATGCACTTTTCATCATCTTAAAATATTCTTCTTTTCTTCAGCAACAGTGGCTCATCGATTAGTTCAATATTTCACCGCCTTATAGTAGGCGCATTAATCGTATGAAATATGCATTTTAGTGTTAAGGAAAACTTCAACCTCATTTATCTCAAAACTTGCTTTTTTGAGTTGTGCCGCTATTGCAAACCATAAGCGATATACAGGGTGTTTCTAAATTAGACCGACAATTTGGGAGCAGATAGTTAACCATCATTGAAGCATATTTTGTTAACCAACCTATAGGATGTGACGCTTCGTTTCAGTGCAAGAGGGGTCTTAGAGAAAGGAATGAAAGGAAGTGGGTAAGTGCGCAAACAAGTCATTTGTGTCACATAATTATGTGTGTTAATCCAAATACTTTATAGATAAGCAGAAACAGAACGTACTTAATTTAAAAAAAAAACTTCAACCTCATTTATCTCAAAACTTGCTTTTTTGAGTTGTGCCGCTATTGCAGACCATAAGCGATATACAGGGTGTTTCTAAATTAGACCGACAATTTGGGAGCAGATAGTTAACCATCATTGAAGCATATTTTGTTAACCAACCTATAGGATGTGACGCTTCGTTTCAGTGCAAGAGGGGTCTTAGAGAAAGGAATGAAAGGAAGTGGGTAAGTGCGCAAACAAGTTATTTGTGTCACATAATTATGTGTGTTAATCCAAATACTTTATAGATAAGCAGGAACAGAACGTACTTAATTAAAAAAAAACTACAGTCTGGATGGATCCAGTTTATTGTGCCCTCACAACACACGTCCATTGATATCCATACAAACAGTGCACCGATGTGCCATACTTTGTCACACCCTTCCAAAGATGCTAGGAGTTTCCCTTATTTCAGCTGCTGCGCTGACAATGCGTTCTACAAGATCTTCTTCAGAGTCAATATCGGTTTCATACACCATTGGCTTCATGTAATCCCACAAAAATAAATCAGGTCAGACTAGCGTGCCGGCCAGGCAGTGGGCCCACCTCTACCTATCCAAGGAGGCCAAATGTAGCTGTCAGATGACCAACAGATAATAGCAATGGATATAAACAAACTTGCTGTAATTTATACCGAATTCTACTGAGTTTCGGAAGTAAACAAACCAGGCGATAGTAGCAATGACAACCTCTCTTGTACTGAAGGAGTGTTAATCGGTTTCCTTCAATCCCTTCCTGTAAGATCATTCTAGCACTGAAACGAAGCGTCGCAGGCCATGGCTTCCTTAACAAAATATCCTTCAACGAAGGTTATCTATCTGGGCCCAAAGTTTGTGGGTCTAATTTAGAAACACCCTGTATACTCATAAAAACAACGATATTAACTTCATTCCTCCGGATTTCGTTAATTATGAACTTTGCTAGGATCGAAAATATTTTATAAATTCATTTCGAAATTCCGATCTCAGCATATCAACATGCACGAAGATCACCAGGACGTCCAGTCAAAATACTTTTGGAGTCTTTCTATTGAAGCCGAAACAGGTGAACACACATAGTGTTGTGCTCAAGAGCAGGTCTTTTACTGCAAACTCAGCATTCTCCACTCCTTCCTCAACTCAGCTTACCTATTTGTATCCGCATACAAACCATTTATTTTAATGTTGTCTATCATCTGATGTATTTTTCTGCTCTAACTTTCTTTCCTTTGACCATTCCCACGAGGGCATACGTCAACAAGCAGTTTCTTCTTAGCCAGTGGCCAATTCGATTTATTTTTCCTCTTCTTTATGAGTTCCAGCATTGTTCTTCCTTCACCCACTCAGTCTAGTACATCTTTACTTTTACGTATTTTGTCTGTCCATTTTATACGTTCCATCCTTTACATTCCACATCTCAAAAGCTTCCAGTCGCTTTTCTTCATTCGTCGTAATACAATGCTACACTCCATACAAAGCACTTCAATAGCCTCTTCCGTAATTCTTTTGCCAAAGGTCCGCAGAAAATGCTTTTCTTCTTGTCAAAAGCTTCCCCCCCCCCTTTATTATTGCTCTGCTTTACTTCTTGACCGCAGTTCATGTTACTACTGATAGTACAACAAATTCGTGAATGAACTAAGATGGACTTTATAAGGTTCTCGTAAGACCAGTATTAAGATATGGTAGTGAAGCATGGACAATAAGAAGAGATGAAAGCCGAATAACAGCAAATGAGATGCGATTTATGCGCCGTACAGCAGGCTACACAACGTGGGACCATAAAGAAATGAGGAAATTATGGAAGAGTTGGATGTAGAACCCATTCTTCACTATATACAAAACTACCAGAACAATTCGAAAGCCCATCTTCAACGAATACCGTCTCATAGAATTCCAAAATCCATACTTCGCTACTGCCCCCAAGGCAAAAGATCGCTGGGACATCCAAAAAAGCGCTGGATGGAAAATTCCTCTTTCAGACCGTAACAGGCCACACGGCCTAATACTTGCATGGATGATGATGATGATGATGACTAAGATGATGATGATTACTATCTCAGCATAAAACCTTATTTTCAATCCTTGACAATCATTTACAGTCTCATGTATATCTCGACACACCCTCTCATAATTCTAAAGCACTGGACTTTATTTTTTCTTAAGCCCTTTATATCACGCACCGTAGATTTATTGGTGTTTAATGTAGGTCTAATGATTAAATATTGGATAAAACAAGCGCGTTACGGTGCTCCTATAAATTATTCTGGTTCAACGAACAAGCATGCCTTGAAAGAAATCTGTTCCAGGACCGAGTCCAGCGACCTTGAGTTACCTTCTAGTTCGCTGTCCAGCATAAGAATGAGGTGGGCGCAATCTCTCACGTATATTTTTTTTGTGAAAATATTTTAACACAAATTGTAAAACTGCAGCTAGAAGTCGTTGCGCCCATAATAAACATTTGCAGTTCTCAGAATTTACATCAGACTTCGCCCATGAATATTAACAATCACCTTCAGCGCCACTTACTCACAAAACAAGTTCTTTGATGCACCTTATCTCGATACAGTATTATGTTAACATGTTTTAGTTTTTTCCTCCGATACGCTGTAGGGCAGTGATTCTCAAACTTTGGTAATCAGATGGAATAATCTGTTTATCCAACTCTCTCACATGGATCAACTCACTCTGTATATAATAATATATAATATAATATATAATAAAATATAATAATAATAATAATAATAATAATAATAATAATAATAATAAAAAGTTACTAGCTATAATAAAAGTTTAGGAATTATTAATCAAGTTATGAAACCATCCCTTGTACAAAAAAACACCAGATTACGTTTACATAACACTTTGGCTAGACCAGTGTTGACCTATGGTAGAGAAGCATGGACACTAAAAAAACAACATGAAAGCAGAATAACGGCTTGTGAAATTAGATTCATGCGCAGAACAGCGGGTTACACCAGATGGGATCAGAAAAGGAACACCGATATCTTAAAAGAATTGAAGACTACGCCAATTTTGGAATATATTAAACAGTACCAACTAAATTGGAAACACCATCTAGAAAGAATGACTTCAAATCGGATCCCCAAAGCTGTTTATAATTATATACCAAGAGGACGAAGATCACTGGGCCGTCCTATGAAACGCTGGAGGGAAAATTTTCTATAGGATCGTAACAGGCCTTGGCCTAATACTTGGAAGGAAGAAGAAGAAGATAATAATAGCTTTATTTTTACCTGACAGAGTTAAGCCCTTGTCTGCCACTCAACCAAGTTTTAAAAAATACAAAAAAAAATAGTCTTACATCTAAATTACAATATACATAAACGATTACATGTTATAAATACAATACAATTAATATTCATAATGTATTTTGATTTACTCTAAATTTAACGAATTAAATATATAATATGTACAAGATATATAAAAAACGAGAAAAAGATTATTAATGACATAGTATAAATTTAAATAAATAGAGAAAAAATAATTATTAGACAACAGGTAACTGTATAAGCGTGACTTACAAGTGCCAAGTGTGCGGCAACCCCTGAAATCTTGAGGAAGGAAATTCCAGTAGCGGGCAGAGGCTACTGTGAAGGAACTAGAATAAGAGGAAGTGCTATGAAGATGAGTTGTTAGCAGACTGTTATCTTGTGACCTAGTGTCAATATTGTGGTAAAGAGGATAACTTCTCAAATCTGGACGCCAGGTAAGTAGGAATGTAGGAATTCAGAAGCTTGAAAAGTAGTGAAAGAGAGTGCAATTTACGTCTGTCAGTAAGACGGAGCCGAGAGAGGTGTCTTACCGATAATGAAACCGATATTACAGATATTCCTATTTTTGTCCCGATTCACCCGAGCTTATCCTATATGACCGCATGTTGAATTACAATATTAAATGGGAATGGACGTTAAACAACAAACGGTTGCGGACTAGTGGATGACCTTATTGAATGCAGTATTGTAGAGTAGAGAGAGTATGAACTACCTGCTACCAAGCAGGCTGATGTATAAAAGGTAAATGTCTTTTGTGAAAGAGTCTTTCAACTGTATCAAACGAAGAATAGAGAGCATCGCTGGAAGAATTATGATGATGGATTGGAAGAGATGGGGAGTAAATATTGACATTCATCCATTTCTCTTCTCATTATCCATCACATTTTGCCATTTGAGTGTGTGTGACCTTGTAAAGAGGACAACACCCATCCTATAATGAGTTCCTTCCTTGATTTCAGCTTGTCATATAAATATTAAAATTTATATTCGTTTAAAGAATGTTTTACTTAATGATTCATAAATGAAACCTTGTTATTTAGCGATAAAGGCAACAGCGAAGTTAAAACATTATACACTTATAGGCTATTTATTGTTTATTTAATAACGTTTGAAAAATAAAAAAACATATTTTTGCAATATTGCAATAAATATTCCTGTTTTTATTTCTTCTTCTTTTCCTCTACGCATGAAAGTTGGCAGCTTATTGCGTGTTCATTCACTACAGGTCCGGGGGTATGGTGACGTCCTTCCATCGTACTTGTGGTCTTCCTAATGGCCTTTTCTACTGAGGTGTCCAGTCACGTACTTTCTTCACTAATCTACTGTTCTCCATTCTATCTATGTGATCGTTCCAGTTTAGTCTTCTATCATTCATCCGCCTTGTCACGTAGCGGGCCCGGGTTCGATTCCCGGTCGGGGCAGTTTTTCTGGGTGAGGTTTTATAGGGGTTTTTCCTCACCTGTAAGATAAATGTCAGGAAAACTTTAAGGCCCAAACGGTCCCCGAAAAAATATGGCCATCATCATCACCCTTATCATTATCATCATCATCACCATCCTTCACCGGTGTGGAAAGCAACGGGAAGCTACCACACCTACAATTCCCTAGTAAAGCTGCAAGCATAGCATGAAAATGCTATGATTGTAGTGAAGGACCTGCCTTCGGGCAGAATTACTATGGATGGATCATTCATCCAGAGGTATGTTTTTATTTATAGGAAGAAAAATGACGAAAATGCCATAATATGATATTAAGACGAATATTCGGTCCCAAAATGGATGATAATGGTGAATGAAGCAAACTTCGCGATAGAGAATTACATAATTTATATTATTAGAGTGAATTATGAAAGAATGGAGGTATTAAGATTTTGTCATGACAAGATTCTTTTTAAAAATTACCGTACGCGTTTTTCTTCTATCCTACTTAATAGACAGAGAAAATGGGCATGACACAAATTTACACAGACACCCACACCCACATATCCATCCATAGTAATTCTGCCCGAAGGAGGTCCTTTACTGCAATCATAGCATTTCCATGCCATGCTTGCACCTTTACTAGTGAATTGTAGGTGTGGTAGCTTCCCGTTGCTTTCTACACCAGTGAAGGATGATGATGATGATGATAAGGATGATGATGGTGATGATGGCCATATGATTTCGGGGACCGTTTGGGCCTTAAAGTTTTTCTGACATTTGTCTTACAGGCGAGGAAAAAACTCGATAAAAACCTCACCCAGAAAAACTGCCCCGACCGGGGATCGAACCCGGGCCCGCTGCGTGACAAGGCAGCACGCTACCTCGAGACCACAGAGGTGGATAATTATATATATATATATATATATATATATATATATCATTAAATTCACGGTATAGGCCTTCTGACCAGTTCCGGTTTTTCATTCCACCGCTTTCTTGGTTTTCCTTGGGATCTCTTGCCTACAGGTGCATATTTTCAGGATCTTTGAGTATTCGGCTCTCTTCAGTTCAATTGGTATTTTGAATACATTTTGTTCCGTATTAACTTTATCTAGGAGAAGGTTAATGTGCAATTATTTACGTAGGCCTATATCTTCATTTCTAATGTTTCTTTAAATAAGCATCATGTTCTTCTCTTAAAAAAAATAATTTCCGATGCATTTATTCTGCTTTCATCGTTATATTCCACACCCAACATTCACTACCGTAAAAAAATGATGGCACAATCATTGTTTTATAAAATTTTAATTGAGTTTCCTTCCTTGTTTTGTATATTAATATTCTTCTGAATGTTCCACACACAATTTGAAAACGCAAATTTTTATTTGTACGTGTCTATCATAGTTAAAAAAATATGATTTCTATATTTATATATATATATATATTTATTTATTTATTTATTTATTTATTATTTATTCTCACGTTTTACAATGTTTTTTCATATCATCCTGTGTCATTTCGAGATTCTATTAGTCAATATACCATACATTCATTTCTATTTTTCTACCGCCTTTCTTCCAATTATCTTTCTTTTATTTTCTCTGACTACTACTTTCATGTTATTTTTTGTTTTTCCCCGTTCCTTCTTCCCATCAGATGCTATTAAAAATTTCGAAAATCTGTCTTCCGTCATTTTTTTTTTCACATTTCCAAAACCGTTTAGGCCTATATATATGTATATGTGTGTATGTGTGTGTATTAGCCCTCTAGCGGCCTCAAGTTTTTTAACAAACCGATATATAGCAATCAATAAAAAAGAAAGTCATCGTGTAAGCCCATGTTTCCCTTAACAGAGATTTAGGCGCTCTCCCCCTACAGGGAATAATTTGAACCAAACTAATTTAGTCACGCTTGTTTTCATATAGATGTCATTTGAGTGGTCCGTGGTCAGCGTTCCGCCTCATACTGACATCTAGGAAACCAAGGTAGTACTAGCACGGGAAAATTCGGTAAATTTTGCTTAGAGGCCTTTTCATTCAGGCTTAAGCATCTTTTACGAGCCTGAAAATCTTCAGACTCGGGACCCACGGCTTAAAGTCCGTCTCGGAGGACTTGCTCCTTGGATTTTTCCATCCTAAAAAAATCCATCGACCCCGGCCGAGTTTTAACCCGCGACCCTCGGGACCAGAGGCAAGGAGCATAACCACTAGTCCACCGCTAAGGAAAAATATTAACAAATGGCTGGAATCGGACTTTAGTGTTGCTGCTGATGATTATTAACAAATATAAAAACAAAAAGAGTAAAATAGTGAAACGAAGAAAAAAATTTAAAAAAAAAGATGATTAATTGGTAGGAATTGTTTACTAACGATTTTATTTAACTGAAGTGTATAAGTACTGGCGTAAAGTGTAACAGGAATGTTATAAAAGACGTGTGCAATAGAGCAGAAAACAATTTTCTCATGATTTGTTGTAAACTGTCCTGATCGTTATGCAGCACGGCACGCAGAAGGTCACGCAAGGTCGCTGGACTGGTGATTTTCTTGGATTTAGATACTGGATCATGACTGGAATTACAAGATTAGCACGTAATGAGTTTCAAGTCGAGCGTGTCGTTCGTTTCACACCCGCAGCTAAACAACATATTTATGGCAACTTTTACCATTTCCACGTAGAATACCTTTCAAGGACATTCCCAAGCTTCAAGTGTTTTCACAAGTTACTCCTTTATACCACTTCATCCTCAAACATATAAGTTAAATTATTTTCAACTCTATTATTGCAGTTTTATTTTATCATATAGAATAAATAAAATAGCTGAAACAATATTACGTGAGGAACAAAATGGATTTAGAAAGGGTAGGTCAACTATAGATTGCGTTTTTACAATGGCCCAATTGATAGAAAGAAGAAAAGAATTTAATTTACCCACGTATATAGCTTTTGTTGATTATACTAAAGCATTTGATAGTGTAAGTAGAAATAAATTATGGAACATGCTAGAAATGAAAGGAATTCCTCTACACTTTATAAGAGCCATTCAGAGTTTATATATATAGAAATAAATCTTAAAATAGACCGCGGAGATAACATTAGTAAACAAAAAATATAAATAAACCAGGGAGTAAGACAAGGGTTCCATTGTCACCAGTATTATTTAATTTATACTTGGACCACGTCATAAATGAATGGCAAGAACAAATTAATATAAATAGTGTATTGACAACTCTGCTTTTTGCAGACGATCAAGTAATAATGACAACATCAGAAAATGCTTTACAACAATTCTTTTATACTTTAAATAATATCTCTCTAAAATACAATTTAAGAATATCTACATCTAAAACAAAAATATTAGCTCTGAAAGGAAAATGTGCAATATGAACAAAAATAGTGATAAACAATGTAATTATAGACCAAGTTCAGAATTTTAATCATTTAGGCAACGACAGAAATTTAGATAAACACACTAAAATACGATTAAATTATCTATGTTGCACAATTAAACGTACTTTATTGAATAAAACTAGAAAAGAAACTATTTTGAAGTTTTACAAAGTATTGGCAGTTCCATCTCTTATCTATGGATGTGAAACCTGGACATTAACAAAGGGAGATAGTAAACAAATAGAGGCTGCTGAAATGAGGATGTTGAGAGCAATAGCAGGATACCAAAGGACCGATAAAATGAAAAACGAAGATATAAGAACAGAACTTAATATATTTAATCTCTGTGAAAGAATAAAATATTATCAAAATGCTCATCTTCAGCACGTATTACGAATGAATGAACAGCACACACCAAGAAGAATGTATAATTATAAAGCAAAAGGGAGAAGAATGTTGGGAAGACCATTGAAGAGATGGAAAGACCAATTCGACCTATAATGAGATCGGAACAGGCCATTGGGCTTAATCCTTGTTGTTGTTGATGATGATGATTTTATCATCATCAACAATCACGGATTAAGCCCATGTGGCTTGTTCCGGTCCCGTAGATTCTCATTCAAAAAGTTGATCTGTGACATTTTAAGTAATAAAATATGGTACAGTAAAACTTGCTCAAAGCGGAATCGCATTGGACCATTTTTTCCACATTAGACAAAATTCCGCATTATAAAAAAACTGAATTCAAATACCTAGGAGCAATGATCACAAATGGGAATGAGATGCACAAAGAAATTAAACATAGGCTCAATTCTGGAAATGCATGCTATTATGCATTGCAGAGACTCTTGATGTCCCAACTCCTTTCAAAAAACGTTAAACTGAAAATATATAAAACTATTATTCTACCAGTTATATTATATGGGTGCGAAACATGGACTCTTACTTTAAGAGAGGAAAGGAGATTACAAGTATTTGAGAATAAAGTACTTAGGAAAATTTTTGGACCAAAGAGAGATGAACAGACAGGTGAATGGAGAAGACTACATAACAATGAACTACATGGTCTTTATAGGAAGCCAGATATAATAAGAACAGTTAAGTCTCGTAGACTGCGATGGGCAGGATATGTTGCACGTATGGGGAATGAAAGACTTGCATGGAAGCTTCTTGTAGGAAATCCAGAGGGAAAACGCCCAGTTGGTAGACCAAGAATGAGGTGGGAGAATAACATTAACTATGATTTGAGGGAAGTAGATTATACAGGGAATGATTGGAAAGCATTAGCTCAGGATAGGGATGTATGGAGAGCTTATGTCCGTGCGGCCATGAACCTACGGGTTCGATAGTGCCAGTGAGTAAGTAAGTAAGTAAGTATAAAAAAACTAAAACGCATTAATAATCTTAGATTATATAGTATCTTATATGTCTTTTTACGCACCTTGGATTAATTGTTGTTCCGCTGCCGTTAGAAAGGGAAGTATAGTATGTATGAGCGACGTCGACGACTACGCGCGAAAAATAGTCCCGTTTCGTCAGCGTTAAAAATGTCTCTTAGGCGAGTATCCTAAAATTAAAGTGTGCAGTTTCGGTTTCCGCTCACTAACTACACTTTCGTCCACATCCTTTGATTTCTCGCAAATTTCATTCCACACTACATTGTGTCGTCTTTTAAAACTGTACAGACAACTTGAAAATTCCTTTAAATCGTTATTCCTTGACTTTGGAGCATCGGTCCTCAAATTTGGAGATGTATCTTCAATCACTTTCACTTTTTTGTTTAATGACAATGATACATACGTTTTAGCCATCTTTATTACGTAAATTCAGGACGCTACCTGTGAAAGATCGATCTCAGAACTTAAAAAAGCCAAGGGTCCCGGGTTCGAGTCCCGGTCTAGACGAAAATTTTTCTCTTCAAATATAATTTATCCTTCTATGAGAAGTGTTAAATTAATAATAAAATCGTCAATAGAAGCCCTACTGGCTATAAAGTAGTGTTAAATTCACAATAAATGTCTTCTTAACTAAGAAGCCGCCATTTGCAAAGATAGAAGCTATGGTTTCAAGCATTTGGCGCGAGGGAATTGCAACGTACATAAGAGAAAAATTTGCGTCTAGATCGTAACTCGCCTCGGTAGCTCAGTTGGTAGAGCACTTGGCCCGGAAAGCCAAGGATCCCGGGTTCGAGTCCCGGTCTAGGCGAAAATGTTTCTCTTCAAATATAACACTAATTTAGTTATACTTGTTTCCGGATGGATATCATTAAGCGGCCCGGGGTCAACATTCGCCTCATAGTGACATCTAGGAAACCAAGGTAGTACTAGGACGGGAATATACTATAAATACAAACTATACCCAAGTTAATATGTATTTATACGTGTTAGCTTGTTGAGTGGAAGAGAAGAACTTTTGATCTTAACTCTGCCTAAATAAAAAAAACTATATATTATTATTATTATTATTATTATTATTATTATTATTATTATTATTATTATTATTATTATTATTATTATTACTCAAGGTAGCGTGCTACTTTGTCACGCAGCGGGTCCGGGTTCGAATCTCTGTCGGGTCAGGCTCCAGGGTAATGTTTTTTTTCGGTTTTTTTTTTCCTCATCTGTAAGACAAATGTCAGGAAGTTTAGGGCCCAATGATCCTCGAAAATCATCCAGTCATCATCATCCTTATCATTATCATCCTTCACCGGTGTGGAAAGCAATGTGAAGCTGTCACACCTATAATTCCCTAGTATAGCTACAAAGCATAGCATGAAAATGTTGTGATTGCAGTGAAAGACCTGCCCTCGGGCAGAATTATATAGAATAGAATTATCGTTATCATTATTATTATTATTATTATTATTATTATTATTATTATTATTATTATTATTATTATTAACATATTCAGAATAAAATTATCATAAGTAATGCCACGAGTGATTTCCAAATTATCGATAAATTCACGACTCACGAAGTGAGGAGTGAATTTATCTAGAGCATTTGGAAATCAAGGGTGGCATTTGTTAGGACTATTTAACGAATAAAATTAAGCTGTTTACTCACAAATCATTATTTAACTGTAGTTATTTTAAAATATTTATATATTTAATGTAAACGGCGATGTTTGAAAACAAATGAGAAACGATAGGTGCGCTTCATCTGCTTCTTTTGTTTATCACTGCAACTAGATCATACTATTTCAGAATATTAAAAAGGAGGAGCTTTCTTTAATATGGTAATTATAACACTGATAAATATTTCGTGAAACACGACTCTGATTGGTTGTAAAACAGAAATCATTGAAACGTGATTGGTCATTGACTCCCATTTGGGGCATGAGTTAAATAGTCATTATTATTAATATATTAATAATATTATTATAATTAGTAATATATTATTAATATTATTATTATTATTATTATTATCAATATATTCTTAATATTATAATTATTATCATTACGTTATTAATAGTTTCATATTATTATTATTATTATTATTATTATTATTATTATCGTTATATTATTATCATATCCAACATCATCATCTTCATCGTTATCAGCAGCAGCAAGTAGGTATGTTGTATAATTGAAAGTATTTTTGTAGACTTCATGGAAAAGTGCTTTACCTTTTTTTTTGTGTACCATTCATACGTCAATGCATAAACTATATGGGCTTGGCCATGAGACTATTATCTCACGTATTTACTTGAGATCTTGACCTTCTATTTAATGCTTTGAAAATTATAACCAAATTAGTCGCGGTCCAAATTTTATTATCAATCTTATAATGAAGTATATTATTTTTATTAGCGCTTCGTATTTCGTGATGCCTTTTACATCATAAACTACACTTTATTAAGACAAATTATGTATCCAGATGGATTATAAAAAAACAAACATGGAATTATTATCCATGAAAATAATTAAACAATTAAAATTTATGTTTATAGTGTATTAAAACAAATTTAGTCATCTCTGATATTATAAACACAACATTCATTTACTTCAGACCTTAAACGAGACTAGCAGTGGCGTCTGGTGACATAAAATTTGACCAGGTCTGACATAGAACACGGAAAAATAATTCAATGAAGGAGGTTGACGCGACACTACAGAACTAACCACCATCTGGAGATTAAGAGAGTTGTCATGGTAACGCTTACCAAGCCACGCCTATTGAATACAAATCTTCATCAATCCTACTTAGTAGACACTGAAAATGACCATGAATTTTCTCTATTTATGCAAGCGTGTATGTGTATCTGTGTCTTTTAACGGTCTAGCGGCCGCAACTTCTGTTTCTTGAGAATCAATCTTGTCATAGTTAAGTCGAATTCGTTAACCAGCAAAATTGGGCGATTAAGAGAGCGAACATTTAATGATTGCTCTAGCGGCAGCAGTTTTTAATTTTTCGTAACTAAACTCGGCATATATCATTGAAATAAAACGAGAAAACTAATACCTAAAAATAGAAAATCTCAGAACAAAGAGTCGGGGTTTACCTGAAGGGTAAGATCTGTAACAGTAAGATCAATAACATAATAATGTTAATGAAAAATAAAATAAAAATTAAACTAATAATAAAATGTACACATGCAAGATAAATTAAATTGTTCGGTAGACTATCCCTATCTAATGTACATGAAAAAAATACAAAGAAAATAACGTCATATAATAAAATTAACTTGTCGGTTACCAATATTAAAAAAATTAAACAGCTTAAAATATTTGTTAATCTCTTTATTTTTATAAATTAAGTAGCTGGTAAGATATAACTTACTGGGTTGCGAAATAAGATACACAACGGAAACAGATATAAATAACAAACTAAATAAGTTTAATTATATAACAGAAACACTAAAAAGGACTTTGGAAAATAAAGCCAGGAAAGACTCTATAATGAAATTATACAAGACAGTGGCAGTTCTTATTATTACTGACGGATCCGAAAACATGGACAGTGACAACACAACAATCTGCCAGGATCCAAGCTGCTGAAATGAAATTCCTCAGACCAATAGCAGGATATCAAAGAACAGACAAAAAAAAAGACACACACACACACAGAAATAAGACAGCAACTAAAAGTAGAGGAATTAAACACAACAATAGTGAAATACAGAACAAACTGGAAAGAACACTTGGCAAGGATGACTGAGAACAGAATACCAAAAGCAGCATACAACTATTCACCACGAGCAAGAAGTAGTTTGGGAAGACCAAAGAAAAGATGGAAAGAGCAACAATTTGGAGCCGAAACAGGCTAGCAAAAAGCCTAAACGTGACGAAGAAGAAGGCATCGGAAAACACACATATGATACACATTCGAGAAATACTCGTTTCAAATTCGAATGCCGTTCAATAGGAAGATATTTTTAAAATTGATAATTTGATCAAAAATATTGGGGGGGGGGGAATAAAGTGTTGGAAGTTTACTGCGTATTCAGTTATCCAGCAGTAAAAATTAGCATTAATCGTGAGTGGAGAACATATTTTTATCGACTCACCTCATACATTTTCAATTTCTTTGATACCGACGATTTCAGACAATATCATGTCCTCCTTCAGTCATGGCTTCCAGTGATGAAATTCTTTGATTGTTGATTTCTCTAATGACATCACCCCTTGTGCTGCCATCTTTTGTTGGGATTATAAACTTTGTAATTAAATTGTTATCCACCGGAATATCGAAATTCATAGATCGATATTTATTCTTCTGAATCAATATCATTTCCCAAATTGTCAATTCCAACGCTTTATCCAATTGTTTCAAAAGTTTTGCCTCTTTTTCAATTTTATGATGTTCTAGCAAACTACGTATGTGCAGCAATTGCTGATTTTTCAATTTCACAATTTTAAATATTTCTAAAATGTTCTTTAGTGCGTGTTTTCAAATTCCTTTTTGGTTTTCCTATGTATACTTTGCTACAATCATTACAATTTATTTGACTATTTAACTCATGCCCCAAATGGGAGTCAATGACCAATGATTTCTGTTTTACAACCAATCAGAGTCGTGTTTCACCAAATATTTATCAGTGTTATAATTACCATATTAAAGAAAGCTCCTCCTTACAATATTGCGTTCCTTTGGCAATAAATAGTATGATCTGGTTGCAGTGATAAACAAATGAAGCAGTAGAAGCGTACCTATCGTTTCTCATTTGTTTTCAAACATCGCCGTTTACATTAAATGTATAAATATTTTAAAATAACTATAGTTAAATAATGATTTGTGAGTAAACAGCTTAATTTTATTCGTTAAATAGTCCTAACAAATGCCACTCTTGATTTCCAAATTCTCTAGATAAATTCACTCCTCACTTCGTGAGTAGTGAATTTATCGATAATTTGGAAATCACTCGTGGCATTAGTTATGATAAATTCCAGACTTCTTACTGTCTGGAATGTTGATTTGTTTTATTGGTACTTAAAAGTTTTTCCAGAATAAAAATCGATATATGAATTTCGATATTCCGGTGGATAAAAATTTAATTACAAAGTTTATAATCCCAACAAAAGATGGCAGCACAAGATGTGATGTCATTAGAGAAATCAACAATCAAAGAATTTCATCAGTGGAAGCCATGACTGAAGGAGGACATGATATTGTCTGAAACCGTCGGTATCAAAGAAATTGAAAATATATGAGGTGAGTCGATAAAAATATGTTCTCCACTCACTATTAATGATATAACCTCATAATGATGACTTCCCAATATTAATTTAAATATAAATCAGCACATTGATCCGCAGGCGACCCGCGGCCCATATATTGTAAACTATGGATTAGTTGGTGGTGATTGATGTTTATAAAGCAATCAACTCTTGTTCAGTTAATCGTGGAAACATGCGTATCAGTATATTAAAACAGGAAGATTGCACGTGGTAAAAACATGACCAAGAAGAATCAATACTTTTGTTTTGAAAACAATATCATGTGATAGGACTAATTGTAAATTCTAGGACTAAAATAATATTTTATGAGCGATGTACGCCGACACTTCTTTACACTGAGTATTATTGTTCTTTTTTTTTATTTTAGTTTTTGTATCTATAGCAGCTTTAATCACAACAACAACAACAATAATAATATATGTTTATTTATATACAGATTTTAATGTTTACACAGCTTTCTGTGCCTAAGTCCTTCTCCATTCGTTCCTATCCGTCCACTACATGTCCTTCAGTCCTCTAGTTCACATTCCAGTTCTTATTTCTTGTATCCATGAGTTTAGAGGTGTTTATTTTTTTCTTCTTCCAGGTGGACACAATTCCAATGTTTTTTTTTTCTGGGTAATCTTTCTTCTTGCATTCGTCGTACTTGCCCATTCGAATTTAATTGCTTATATCTTATACTGCCTTGTCACCCAGCGGGCCCGGGTTCGATCCCCGCTCGGGACAAGCTTCTTGGGTGAGGTTTTTTTTCGGGGTTTTTCCTCACCTGTAAGACAAATGTCAGGAAGCTTAGGGCCTAACGGTCCCCGAAAATCATCCGGCCATCATCATCATCATCATCATCTTTATCATTATCATAATCATCCTTCACCGGTGTGGAAAGCAACGGGAAGCTACCACACCTGTAATTCCCTTGTAAAGCTGCAATGCATAACATGAAAATGCTATGATTGCAGTAAAAGATCTGTCCTCGGGCAGAATTACTATGGATGGATATCTTATACAATCTACTATTAAATATTTAATATTCATTTTTTCTCGTATCCCTTTATTTTATTTTATTTTTCCCAACTTTGAACATCTTGCTGCTCTCCTACATTTTTGTTCTATTTTTTTAATTTCCATGTTTAAGCTCCATATGTGACAGTACTTCTCACTATTGAATTATATAGTATTTTTTAACTTTCCTTTCCTACTTGTATGTGTGTTCCATAGGACACCATTTGACATTGCTGTTATTGCTCTGCCTTTATTTATTCTGTTCTTAATGTCACTTCGTTATCTATTCTCTTTATTTACTTTTACCCCCAAGAAGACCTATTCAAATTATTCACATCCTCTGATATACCCCTTCTGATATCCTAATATTAGGCCTAAATTTTCGGTTTCTGCTCCACATCCCATATAAAACTTGTTTTTAAATTTATTTTCAAACCCCACCAAGTTCGGGGTTGATGTGTCAGGTCCCTGTTCACCACAAAAAAGTAAAACTGATAAAAACCTAAAGAATTAAAATCGGACGAAAATAATAATAATAATAATAATAATAATAATAATAATAATAATTTATTTTAATCCAGATGAAATTAAGCGTCGCTACCTCTTAAGCAGGCGGCCTAGGTTCTATCTCCGTTTGGAAGAAATTTCCTGAATGATACACGAAAGAGTTTAATATGAAAGGTGCCATGTCCTTCTTCATTTCGCTGAAGAAATATTAGCAATAGCATCAGCAGTTGCACTACAGCCCTAGATGGGGCTGCCTCCTTTGTTATCTGTCTGTAGCTTTGTCTATCCAATTCTTCACCTTCAACAGCTGTTGACTATCTTCTTTTACGGCATTCAACCTTTTATTCTTAGGTTTTCCTACAGGTCGCTTACCGAACATTTGTCCTTCCATGTCCATTTTGGGAAAGCTTTGCTGTTATTTCTCTGAACATGTCCAGCCCATTGTCACTTTTTCAATTCAATTAATGTTGGTATCTCTAGTTCTTTATACATGCCATATAATTTATCATTATACAGTAAAACTTGTTCAAAGCGGAATCGCATGGGACCATTTTTTTCACATTAGACAAAATTCCGCATTATAAAAAACAAAAGAATTAAACAATCTTAGATTATAGGGTACCGTAATGTCTTTTTACGTTCCTTGGATTAATTGTAGTTCCGCTGCCTATGAAAAGTGAAGTATAGTATGTACGAGCGATTTCGACGGTAACGCGCAAAGGAAAAGTCCGTTAAAGAAAAAGTCCGTTTCGTCAGCTTTAAAAATGTCTCTTAGGCGCGTGTCCTGAAATTAAAGTATGCAGTTTCGGTTTCCACTCACTAACTACACTTTCGTCCACATCCTTTGATTCCCCGCAAATTTCATTCCACGCTGCATTGTGTCGTCTTTTAAAACTGTACAGCCAACCTGAAGATGCCTTGAAATCGTTATTCCCTAGAGATTTAGTAACAGTTAGAGCTTGACTTTGGAGCATCGGTCCGGAAATTTGGAGATTTTTTGATCGTGCACTTGTAAAACGCCCCCACACTACTTCATTGATGTGCAATTGGTCATACGCCCCCCATTTTATTCCTGATTTATTTATTTATTATTTATTTCTTTATTTATTTTTGTTTCGTCTTCGTTTCATCATTTCCTTGGTATCATTTGCTTTGTATTTATCCATTCAATAGTTTATGATGTTTTTTTTTAAAATCTCATAAACTTGGTTTTTGTCCACATTTAAATTTAGTAATTTATTTTCTAGTACTGAGAGTGTGTTTTTCGTTATCTTCAATCATTTTCACTTTTTCGTGTAAAAACAATGAAACATGCGATTTTAGCCATCTTTATTCCAGAAATTCAGAACGCTGACCTGTGAAAAGATAAGTTACCCACAATCGGTCTCAGATCTTAAACTAATTTAAGGATTTACAGTGCCCTGGTTATTTGTGTAAGACCATGTTGCCCGCCAAATATTTGTTAGGGGACGAAACCTATATATTGCATTTAACGGCGGTGTGTGCAAGTTGAGGGCGCGAAACAAAATTTCAGATACAGGTTAGAAAACCTACTGCACCCGGCGGCAGAAATCATCCCTTATTTTATTTTGTCACCTAAAAGGGAATTTCAATGAAGTGGAAACTAAATTTATTTCTCTCTCAGTCTTGCCGCCTTATAAACATTTTTTTCTTGAATTGTGTAGAAATATTCTTCCGTTTCCGCGTTGGACAGATTCCGTTTTATACAAACTAAATACACGTAATATTACTATTATTTCACCGGGACCAATAAATTTGTTCACATTGGACAGATTTCCACCTTATTCACGTTCCGGATTAAACAAGTTTTACTGTATCTTATTCTCCAGTTTCCTCTGTCATTGATAGGTTCAAATACACTTGTTAATATTTTTATTCAAAATCTATTTTTAAAGATGATTCAGTTTTTTTATTAAAAAACCAGGCTTCACTTCCATATTACTCGTGTCGCCAGACTTATTATGGCTTAATATAGTCTAATGTTTGCCGGCGGTCGATCGCGATGAATTGTGGGTCATGCTCCTTGCCTCTGGTTCCCGAGGGGCGTGAGTTCATACCCGGCCGGGGGCGCTGGATTTCTTTTAGGACGGAAAATCCAAGGAGCAAGTCCTCCAGGAGAATCTTTAAGCTATGGGTCCCAAGTCTGAAGATTTTCAGGCTCGTAAAATATCCGTAAGACTGAATAAAAAGGCCTCTAAGCTACATTTTCCGACCTTAAGTAGTAATACCTTAGTTGCACCTGTTAGATGTCTCATTGAGTCGGTGGTTGTGTAGACCGCATGCATTCCAGGACATCTAGGAGTACAAACTGTACCTAAAAAAATTAAACTTCCTACAAAGGTAGAGGCTATGGAATGAAAAAAATGGGCGTACGCCATATTAGAGA
Source organism: Diploptera punctata (assembly GCA_030220185.1). Taxonomy (NCBI): domain Eukaryota; kingdom Metazoa; phylum Arthropoda; class Insecta; order Blattodea; family Blaberidae; genus Diploptera; species Diploptera punctata. The sequence continues at coordinate 400,351 of JASPKZ010007250.1, read as the reverse complement.
TAGAATTTTTGTCTACGGATGCACACTTTTAAGATTTAAAAACTGTCCACCGGCTGTGATCTAGAATTGGTATGCTTTCTTGTGTACCGCAACGGGCCCGAGTTCGATACTCAGCCGGGACAAGTTTTCTGAGTGAGGATTTTTTAAAAATTGTTTTTTTGTTTTTCCTTACCTGTAAGACAAAATGTCAGACAACTTTAAGGCCCCAAAAGTTCCAAACCACCATCTGGCCAACATTATCAACACTATCACACTCGTTCTCACTTAGAATAAGTTGTGGATTAAGAAAACTTCCTAGACGCATCACTGTCATCAACATCTTTATATAAACATCGGGGCAGCGTAACACAGCTTTTCCAGGCGTCAAACCACAGAAGTGGTTAACAAAAACGAGTACGCCAATCAAATTTTATAAGATTCATATGTTCCGTTGAGCTTATTATTCAAAATTAAAATATTAAGAATTCGGGAATATTCACCTGGAAAGTCCGTCTCCTCAACTTAATTAGTTATTTAACTGTAACTGAAACACCAGTTTTGAATCCTGCCGATGATGGGACAAGTCCCGAAAGCGCTACAGTTAAATAACTAATTAAGTTGAGGAGACGGGCATTTCAGGTGAATATTCCATAATGTTATATTTTAAACTCTTTAGTCCACCACCTCTATGGTCTCGGGGTAGCGTGCTGACTTGTCACGCAGCGGGCCCGGGTTTGATCCCCGATCGGGACGGTTTTTTCCGGCTGAGGTTTTTATCGGGGTTTTTCCTCACCTGTAAGACAAATGTCAGGAAAACTTTAAGGCCCAAACGGTCCCCGAAACCATATGGCCAACGCAATCATCATCATTCATATTCATCTTAGATTAAGCTTAGGATTAGGGACTCTCCTGGCGCACCACTATCATCATCACCCATCATATCATCGGGACAACTTAATCCTGCCTTCCAGGCGCCCCAACCTCAGAAGTGGGTTACAAGTACGCCATGTCAGGAGAGAAACCAGGAATGTCGAAATACAAACCTGGGGCCTTTTAAAAAGAAACAATTTTAAGTGCGCCAATACCTGACAGAACAGCAATCTAATAATATAAAAGAATTCGGTTTTAACATTGTGAAAAAAATTTAACTATCTTGGCTCATGTATTACAGATAATAACGACCAACACATTGAAGTTAAAAGAATATTGAAACTGGCCAACAAACCTTATTACTCACTTCATAAAATAATGAAGAGTGATAACATACACTCAGCTAATAAAATAAGGCTATATAAAGTTTTAATAAGAACAGATTTGACCTATGGTAGTGAGACATTGAGCCTCACTAAAAGATCAGAGGTAGCCCTAAATAATTTTGAAAAAAAAGTACTTAAAAAAAATATATATATATTTCCAAATACCCCAGGTTTGTCTTTCGACATTCCTGGTTTCTCTCCTGGCATGGCGTACTTGTAACCCACTTCTGAGGTTGGGGCGCCTGGAAGGCGGGGTTACGTTGCCCCGATGATATGATGGGTGATGATGGGTGATGATGGTGATGATGATGGTGAGATGATGATGATAATGGTGTGCCAGGAGAGTCCCTAATCCTAAGCTTAACCTAAGATGAATATGAATGATGATGATTGTGATGGCCATATGATTTCGGGGACCGTTTGGGCCTTAAAGTTTTCCTGACATTTGTCTTACAGGTGAGGAAAAACCCCGATAAAACCTCACCCAGAAAAACTGTCCCGACCGGGGATCGAACCCGGGCCCGCTGCGTGACAAGGCAGCACGCTACCCCGAGACCACAGCGGTGACCTCAGAAAAATATTTGGACCAATAAATATGAATGGTCAGTGGAGAATACAATACAACAAAGAATTGTATGACAAATACAATGAACCTGACCTTGTCAATTTTATTAAGTTAAAGAAATTAGAATGGGCTGGCCACGTACAAAGGCTCTCAACAGACCTAGCACCAAAAAAGGTGCTTACAGCAAGTCTTATGGGGAATAGACGAGTTGGAAGACCGGAAAAACGATGGGAGGATGGTATTAAGGAAGAAGCTGCAAACCTGCTTAAGTGACGCAACTGGAGGCTTGCAGCGCAAAATAGAAATTAGACGAGGTTAGGAGAGAATTCCAAAAAGATTGGGATGGGCTGGATATGGGAAAAAGGGACTGAAAATCGCAAGAACGTGTGGAGAAAAATAAGGAGGAGGTACTTAGATATAAACCAACAAGATACTTTCGCCGAATGTACAGGAAAACGCTCACTGTGTTTATAAAGAGACCTAAAACACGTCTGGGGAAAAGAATCGTATATACTCAACCTAGGATTTAAAGAGAGATCAGGGCTTGCTTGGTTTAGGCTAGTGACATGGAAATTTCAAAAAATTAGCGACGATCACGATATGCGAATATGTCCAATGTGCGGGAAATTTGAAGATGAGATACATATATTGGGACAATGTAATGATTTAGAATATTGGAGACTTCAGTTATTACCGGAAAGATTTCTAAATTCAAATCGGGAAATATTGGCATGCTACGAGTTATTGGTAAATCCAGAAAATTGGATAAACTTGGGTAAATTTCTGGACAAAACGCGGAAAATAAGAACACTCACTCATGAATAAATATTTGTTACCAAAATGCAATAACATTAATTCTTAATAATTATATATAAATTAATTAATGTATAATGCTATTGTGTTATTATTTAATTGTAATATTACTGTGTTTTCTTTATGTAATTGAAATGTTATTGCTTTTTTTTAGTGTATAATGCTATTGTGTTATTATTTAATTGTAATATTATTGCGTTTTCTTTATGTAATTGTAATGTTATTGCTTTTTTTTGTTGTTTATTTTTCTTCATACTTTATTGTAACGGACTGTCAACAGCACATACGGCTTACTGCCCGTGCGACCCATATTTGTAAATAATATTGTAAATATCTTACTTTTTGTCTAATAAAGTCCTACTACTACTACTAAAAAAATTATTGGAGGCAGAAGTTAAGGGAGGCCAAAGCTCGAATTTGAACCAATCTGCCATTGGATGGAAGTACGCCAATGCCAGGAGAGAATACTAGAAATGTCCTTATGACAACCTTGTAGTATTGATATAAAATTAAAACTAAAGAAATGTGGACGTACGATAAATGAAGCAGGCGTCTAATTGGTAATTTAAGTAACTGAAACTGGTGTTACTGTCAGATAATGATTGTAGATAGAACAAGGTAGAGTCGATAAATACGTTACATGAATAATAACAAGGATCTAGTGCACTTCCTAAAACCGTGAGCTGGACTCGATCCAATGAGGAACGCCATAAGGACGTTACGGCTGGCTGGTTTTAACCTCTTCCTTTTCAACAAAATAATGGTCCATTCCATCGAAAATAAACGTCATATATAAACAAACTTTCTCAAACTCGTGTTCTTTATAAATGTTGAATTTATAACCATTTTGAAATTTAAAAACACCCTTCACGCAGGAACTGCGTATACTAAGTGAATTACTCAGCAAGTTGAATGTTTGGTCCAAATTTGCTGGTTTCCGTAATATATTTTTATTTTGTTACTTAAGTACTATGTATTCTGTTTTGTTGCAAAAAAACATGGAGCCGCTAAAACAAGTTTATTTTTCTTCTTCTTCTTTCTATCCAGGATTAGGTCAATGCGACCTGTTCCGGTCTCAAGTCCATCGTTTCCTTGGCCGTCCCAAATATCTTTTTCCATGTGGTTTGTGGGTGTTGATATTTTTGGGCAATCTTGTATTGTCCATTCTGTCTAAATGTTCTTTCCATTGGTATTTGTGCTCTTCTAGTTTATCAACTATTGAAAATATATCCAGTTCATTTCTTATTGATTCATTGTGTAATCTATCCATGCGTGTACATCCTTTTACGGATCTTAAAAATTTCATTTCAGTGGCTTGAATGTGTGAGATATCTTTTTTTTTAAGTACCCAAGATTCAGATCCATATAAAAGAACAGGAACAGGCATAATTTTATAAAACCTGAGCTGAGTTTCTCTTCGAGTCTTTCGGAGGGTTCTTCTTATGGTCCCACAGATCATTTGATATCGGTTTAATTTATTGTGTATATCCCAATCGTAGCTACATGTTATATCTGAACCAAGATAGTTAAAGTGTGCTATCTGTTCTATTATTACACGCTTTATATTAGCTTGACCTGTATCTATCTATCTATCTATCTATCTATGTAACTGAATCTTTCAACGCGTTTTTCACCCACTTAAAATAATTGGATCGACTTCAAATTTTGTATACTTGTAAAGGACCCGTGACAATACAATAATTTCATATTTATTTCATTATTGATCACTATTTTTGCTCTGACTGCCACTTTGCCCTGAAAAGCCATAATTTTAGTTTTAAGTTTACTTTTAAGATAATAAATACAGTATAGCCAATCTATTTTGTATTTATATTAATATCCATCCATCCATAGTAATTCTGCCCGAGGGCAGGTCTTTCACTGCAGTCACAGCATTTTCATGCTATGCTTGCAGCTTTACTCGGGAATTATAAGTGTGGTAGCTTCCCGTTGCTTTCCACACCGGTGAATGATGATGATAATGATAAGGATGATGATGACGGCCGGATGATTTTCGGGCATCGTTGGGCCCTAAGCTTCCTGACATTTGACTTACAGGCGAGGAAAAACCCCGGAAAAAAACCTCACCCAGGAGCCTGTCCCGACCGGGAATCGAACCCGGGCCCGCTGCGTGACAAGCCAGCACGCTACCTCGAGACCACAGCGGTGGACCTAACATTTTATGAGGTTCTTAATTCAATGAATGGATGACTCACTTCTTATCTTACCTCATAGTTTGTTTTTTTTTTAACACAGAAACTGCGGTTTTCAAGAGGACATCCCTCAATCTTCAGCCGACATTATGACTATTGGATAATGTCGACTTGAAGATAAGAGGGGCTCCTCTTGAAAACTGCAGTTTCCGTGTTTAAAAAAACAAACTATGACGTAAGATAAGAAGTAACTAATTCATTCATTGAATATATTATATTGTTTAGGCCTATATTATCTTTCTTCTTCTCTTATTCTTAAACTTAATTTGTAGGATATTCATCCTGTTTATTTCCAAAATCACTGCTGGGAGGAAGACGTATTGGATGTGCATTCATTGTCTATCCATCTCTTGGCTGGTCTTCCTCTTGTTCTTCTCCCGTCCATTGGTCTATCTTCTTTAGCTCTTTTTGCAAGCCGGTTTTCTTCCATTCTTTCTATATGACCCTTCCAAAATTTTCTTCTATCTATAATAAATTTGGTTACGTCTTGAATATGACATTTATCCCTAATTTATGCGTTGTGTATCTTATCAAATAATGTTTTCCCCTGAATTGTTCTTAAAATCTTCATTTCACATGTGTTTATTATTTGTTTAGTTTTTGTTGTATCAGCCCTAGTTTCTGCTTCATATACGATAACTGGTCGAACTATCGTTTTGTATATGTGGGTTTTGCTTTCTATTGACATATGTTTGTTGCTCCAAATTAAATCTTTCATATACCCTGGTATTTGTGCTGCTTTATCAGCTTGTTTCTTTACTTATATTATCTTTGTGTATATAATTCTCCATTGCATCCATTTTTGTTAGAACAAGTTTTATATTTTGAAATTTTCTCATAAATTTGTTTTGCTTTATATCATTACCTAATGCATTTAAATACTTCCTTCAGCTTGGTATTAATCTATTACATAATATTTAGTTTATATAATTCTCCTTTGCATTAATTCATTGTCTGTCAGAGTGAGTTTTACATTTTAAAACTTTCTCCTAAATTTGTTTTGTTTTGTTTTACTTCATAATGTCTTTAAAATCCTTCTTCAATCTGGAATTAACCTATTTTATTCCCCTTACATTACTGTTTTTACACGCTTTATATTAGCTTGACCTGTATCTGTCTATGCATGTAACGGAATCTTTCAAAACGACTTTCACCCACTTAAAAATATTGGATCGACTTGAAACTTTGTATACTTGGAAAGGGCCAATGACAATACAATAATTTCATAAATGATATATAATATAATATATATAATAATAGGTTGCGGACTTATCGACTTTTTAGTCCATCCATCCATAGTAATTCTGCCCGAAGGCAGGTCCTTCACTGCAATCATAGCATTTTGATGCTATGCTTGCAGCTTTACTAGGGAATTGTAGGTGTGGTAGCTTCCCGTTGCTTTCTACACCGGTGAAGGATGATGATGGCCATCATGATGATAATTGATAATGAGAATGATGGTCATATGATTTCGGGGACCGTTTGGGCCTTAAAGTTTTCCTGACATTTGTCTTACAGGTGAGGAAAAACCCCGATAAAAAACTCACCCCGACCGGGGATCGAACCCGGGCCCTGCGTAACAAGGCAGCACGCTACCTCGAGACCACAGCGGTGGATTTTTAGTCCATCGTTGAAAGAAATTAATATTATATCCTCTGGTAGCTTAGTTGGTAGAGTGGTGGACTGTAGTGGTATATAGGCCTAATTTCAGTAATCCATATGTCGCTGTTTCAAATCCGGCCCGGAGGATTTTTTAGAAGAGTGTTACTTTTAGCTCATACTACAATAGTATCGAATTTAAAGATATTTACATTTTTATCTTATTCTGTAAAATATTAATGACAATTTTATAAACTTGCCACATTGTAATTTATCCAAAAATATGAGAAGGGTAGATTAACTATAACTATTTATCTATATTAAAATATTCAAAAATATTAAAAAAGATATAATTATATTAGTGCGTAGACACTAAAAATATCGTAAGCAATTAAATTTTTCATGGGATTCCGGTTTATGACAATCAATTAAACTAAAAAATAAGAAATGAATAATAGATTAAAAAAACTAAAAACAACCCGATTTATTAGAAAACCGAACTAAAAAAATTCCAACGGGCTTGGGATAAAATTAAAGTGATGAACAAAAAAATAATCTCCAACACATCTAGAATAAAACTAGAGTTATATTCAAAATAAATAATGTTACCATCAAAGCGTGGGGTACTCTATATCAATTAATATATTTTATAATAAACAGATATTGGTAAAAGTAAAGTCTCTAAGAAGAAAACGTAAAAACCATAAGAAGCACCCCACGCTTTAGATGGTAAAATTGTTTTTGTAGATAACACTAGTTTTATTCTATATGTGTTGGACATGATTTTTTTGTTGACCACTTTAATTTTATCCCAAGCGTGTTGGAAAAATTTAAATTATTTTTCATTTTTTAGTTCGGTTTTCTAATCAGGATGTTGTTTTAGTTTTTGAAACATTTATTATTTGTATCTGTCATAAATTATGTAAACATGGAAACTAGCTCCTGACCTTACAGTGGCAGTATCGTGTATAACATTTATTTGCAAATAAAATGTATTCTTATGTTTAAAAAATTAGTGTCTTTCAGGTAAAAACCTTCACTTCTAATGGTCGAATTTTGCTGATTTTTTATCTTAATTTTATCGTTTTGTTTAAATACCAGATACCGAGTTTCCTTTCAAAAAATAAAAAACTGCTGCCATTAGAGTGATTTTTAAATGTTGGCTTCTAATTAATCCCCACTCCTAATTGTCTGATTTTACTGGTTAACGAACTCAACCGTATATTCCTTAATTGATTGCTATATACCGAGTTTGGTTCTGAAAGAGGAATAATAATTTTTTAGACATTTAGATCATTCATTTATTGTAAATATCAAACCGATGAAAACAATGTTACACAATAATCAATAACTGTATCACAATAACCAATTTTGTTTTTTAGCTCATTTATGTGAACAAGATAGGAATATGTAGATTGCCAGGCAATGCCAGATAATCAGATCGGGATATCTAAGAGTAATTACGATATAGTGTTTTCTTTCTTTTTACGTATTCAACTAAACATAAAAACACATTTCATGTATTTGGCGTAGCAGCGCACGCCGGGTATTAGCTAGTATATATATATATATATATATATATATATATATATGAATAAGAAAGTTTTCTTGGGTTTTCCGCGTCTTTGATTCAAGTTCGGCCTCTGGCCACTGATTCCGACGTTTCGGCAAGATCCCACATGCCATTATCAAGGAATGATAAGTTCGAGTAGCAGCTCACGCTGGGTATTAGCTATTATTGTATATTTTTATTTTTGTAATCTTTGTAGTCTACGTCATAAGTTTGAAAATACATAATGTGTAATCTAATCGAAGTACAAAGTCAAGAGCAAAACCTTGGTCTTGACGTCACATGTGCAGGATAACGTAATAGGAAATGTACTACCTTAATGTGTAGACAGAAGATGGAGTTTAACCCCATTCCGTAGCGACTGTCAACTTGTTTACGTCTAGATGTTCAGGCCAAGAGGCTATAACTACATTGAAAAACATTAAAACTTATTGGGATTATAAACAGAATATTGCGATTTATACGTTGGAAAATTTGTTAATTACATTTGTGTGTTTTGGTAGTTCTGAACTAACTACTCTCCGATGTAGTTGGTGGCCTGTTTTTACATTAAGCTCTCGGTGAAAAGATAGGACAAATGTTATATAAAGTAAATGTATTATTAAATTGACCATATATATATATATATATATATATATAATATATATATACTAGAAGTCCCGGCCACGCGTTGCTGTGGCTAACGCATACGTTAAAAATGTAAATTAAGTTGCTTTCAGCCAGATTACTTAAAACTAATACTTAAACACGAAATTAATAATATTGGAAATAAAATAAACACTGAACACACTTAAATTATGAAATAATCAATATTTGTAATTCAATTGAAATTCGCGGTTGTAACAAAAGCACAGTCATCTGGATCTCTCTTTGTTAAATAATAAACCAATTACCTTACCAAATTATCTTACACCGCCATCTGTTAGAATCGTATGGAACTCACAGATAATTACACCGCCATCTGTTAGAATCGTATGGAACTCACATATAATTATAACTCTTTGTTAAATAATAAACTAATAATTTGCAATAAAAAATAATGCGACTATAAATTTAGTTATAAACTACCCTAAGTCTCAAGTTGGATCAAACTGCACACAGTGTGCAAAATTTTATTAAAATCGGTTCAGTAGTTTAGGATTCCATCGCGGACAAACAACGTGACACGAAATTTATATATATATATATATATATATTATAGGGGGCTGAGGCTAATTGGGATTTCCGAATCTTTAATCTGGTCATAAACCCTGACGGAACTGATATTTAACCTATGGGGTGAATTTCGGTGAAGTCCGGAGGGTCTAACTTAGCCAAATTCACTCTCCTCACCTCCAAGTTCGGGCCCCTCGGGACCTTCTTAAGATCTTTTAAGATTTTAAGATGCAAAAGAGAGAGAGAGAGAGGGGTGTGGAAAGAAACGGGAAGCTATAATAATAATAATAATAATAATAATAATAATAATAATAATAATAATAATAGCTTTATTTAACCTGGCAGAGTTAAGGCCTTAAGGCCTTGTCTACCACTCAACCAGGTTTAAAAAAAAATACAAACAAAAAATAGTCTTAAATCTAAATTACAATATATATCTATAAATATAAACGATTACAAGTTATGAATACAATACAATTAATATTTATAATGTATTTTGATTTACTCTAAATTTAACGAATTAAATATATATGTACAATATATATAAAAAAACAGGAAAAGCTATCACACCTATATATCCCTAGTAAAGCTGCAAACATGGCACGATGAAGAGAATGTTGAGTTTGCAGTGAAAGACCAGCTCTTGAGCAGAACACTGAATGAATATATATAAGAACACAAAAAAACTGTTCTTATTCATACTTGAATTCGCGAAAATCTATAATATAACCCACACACACACACACACACATATGACCAGCCTCATGGGCTAGTGGTCAGCGTTACTGATTACTGTTCATGAGGTCCCGGTTTCGATTCCCGGTTAGACCATAGTAATATTTTCTTAAAGGGAATTATTCCTGTGGTTGCCCATGGTCTGGAATTTAGGTTAAGTTTAGGTTAAGAACTCTCCTGGCACTTCATTATCATTTATCATCCATCATATCATCGGGGTAACGTAACTCCGTCTTCCAGGTGCTCCAACCTAAGAAATGGATTACAATTCTGCCAATGCCAGGGGAGAAAGCCAGAAATGTTATAAAAGGTAACCTGGTGGCATTAGACATATATATATATATATATATATATATATATATATATATATATATATATATAGGCCTACACACACAATAGCATTACTGTTACAAAGTAGTAAATATTCTATTTAAAAATGCTACTTGTTATAGTGGCCACTAGATGGCAGTTGGACCGTCACACAAGACTGATAAATCGGCTGATGTTGGTTTTTGTTCGAACTGAGATTAAACATTTTCTTTAAGGAAACTGATGCAACCGGGTGGGCACAGACAATAACAAAATACGGTTGGTCTCGTCTAAGTTTGAGTTTTGTTCTGGCCTATATTTATTTACACGCAAGTCATATTTATTATGTATGAATGTAGTATTTGCAGCTGAGTCAGATACAGACTGAAATGGGAAGAATTGTAGTTTTAGATTTAATTAATGGTAACAGAACGCTAAATAGAAAATGTCATTGATTGCGAAAACACTTTTAAATTTAATGAATAGATACAGAACACTAAATGGAAAATGTCACTAATTAAAGAAAACTAAGTGAAGAAACCTAGATGGATAAAATCGCTAAATGAAAATAAGTACTAAGTGAAAAATAAACTAATCGAAAAAAAAATTACTGAATGAACAAAAAATTAAATTGGCGAAACGCTAATTTCTCGTGCCAGTTATTTAAATGTGTCGGACCGTACAGAAAATAAAAACATGTAAAACTAAGTAGTCTATATTATGTAAAAATACCACAACTCATGTCCGACACAGGGATGGATGGAGGGATGGCATATGATGAAGCCCCTTACATTGGAGATCTGTGAGTAACAAGAATGCTGGCCGACCATCCCTGACGCACCATCGCAGGGGCAAATAAAACGAAATGAAACCAGGCGAAAGAGATGAATGTGGAGAAATGGTGGAATGAAATTTGTGCCTGGAGAAAACGGGAGATACCCGAGAAAAAATTGCCTAGACTCCTTTTGTAGACGCGAACTCGGAAATCCACGAGGGTCTAACTGTTTGCGCCACATGTTTATTTTATAATTCGATACAAATTTAAGTGATTTTTACTACTTCGTCTTTCAATTGTTAAATTTTTAAAAATCAATAAATTAAACCAAAGTATTTTGTAGGATACATTTCCGATTTTAGGTTTATTGCAAAAATTCGACAATTCACAAGGAATAACATCAACGACCTGCCAACATCCAAAATCCTGAAATTCCAGTTTGCAAAATGGATCCAAATGTTTTTAGAAGGAAACAACAAGCATCTGAATGTGTATAAGTAACAATAAAATAAACTTTATTAAAATATTAACACCAATACAATTTAAATTGCCTGAACCAAGGGTACTGTGACCTGAACCAAGGGTACTGTGACCTGAACCAAGGGTACTGTGACCTGAACCAAGAGTACTGTGACCTGAACCAAGGGTACTGTGACCTGAAATAAGGGTACTGTGACCTGAACCAAGGGTACTGTCACCTGAACCAAGGGTACTGTGACCTGAACCAAGTGTAATGTGACCTGAACCAGGGGTACTGTGACCTGAACCAAGGGTACTGTGACCTGAACCAAGGATACTGTGACCTGAACCAAGGGTACAGTGAACTGAACCAAGGGTACTGTGACCTGAACCAAGGGTACTATGACCAGAACCAAGATTACTGTGACCTGATCCAAGGGTACTGTGACCTGACAGATAGAGTACTGTGACCTGAACCAAGGGTATTGTGGCCTGAACCAAGGGTACTGTGACCTGAACCAAGGGTACTGTGACCTGAACAGTAATTTCTCATTCAAGTTATTTAAATGTTTCGAATCGCACTGAAAACAAAATCTTGCAAAACTCTAAAGTTATTGTAAATTATTGTGTAATTTGATACAAATTTAATTAATTTCTACTCGTTTGTTTTTCTATTGTTTATAAACAATATATATATATATATATATATATATTATTACAATCGGTGACGCTTTAGTTCGTGGTTACTAGGTAAAAAAACCTATGCTTTATATCCTAACAAAACACGCTATCAAAGCATAAAATACAGGTCCAACAAAACGTAAAATACACTTTAATAATGTTTGATAAAATTAACTATATTTGTTCTCTTTCTCTCTCTTTCTCTCTCTCCTCTCTCTCTCTCTCTCTCTCTCTCTCTCTCTCTCTCTCTCTCTCTCTCTCTCTCTCTCTCTTCTCAAAGTCCACATTAAACAATACTTGTTGATTTATTGTGTGTGTTTTTTTCCGAAGCCCACATTACTCTATATCTAAACACATCGCTTCCTCAATAAATAAAATTTCATTAAATATACTAAATATACAGCATATACTAAAATAATCTGAAAGTAGATAAAATATTGTCGACAACAAGTAACAAAATTAGGTTTAGTAACTAGTCCTCTAAATACCTATAAATAAATGAAATCAATATATTTTATAGGATACGCTGCAAATTTAAGGGATAGTATGCAAGATTTTCTTGGCGGTAATAAATTATTTTACACATATTATCAATTAAAACCTAATCACCAAACAAAATTAAAAACATTTAAAATTCGTCAACGCGTTTCGATAGCTAAGCCATCATTATCAAGCCTGAATGGAAACATTAGAGTCTACTACCATCACCTTCCCAACCACCACCAAATCAGTAATGTAGTCCACTTTACCTGACGAGATACAACAGAAGATGTTTTGGAGGCACGTAGCCACTTTCAGAATTTCCCTCTTCCATCTCCAGACGTCTTGCAGCAAGGCGCTGTTTCGCTCCACTCGATGTCAACAAACTGGCCTTGGCTAGACTTTCTGCCAGGGCTAGGGACTCTCTGATGTTTCCCAGTGATGTCATATCAGTTTCTTCTATCATTTTGTTTAAGTCACACGCCACTGAACACTCGCCAAAACATATAGTACTTATTACAGCTTTATTTTGTTTTTTAATCTTTCGTATTCATCAATATGTCTCTTCCAATTCATACATTTTTTGTTAGAGAACTCAAAAAAAAATCTTTAAAACTGTAAATAATATTTAATCCGGGTTTTTCCTTATTATTTTTAAAATATTTCCAATTTATAAATATATTACTTCGAATCCATCCACGATTTTGTCAACTGAATTTAGGAAATTTTCTCTAAATACGGCTAATAGTAAAGTTTTTTTCTAATTTAAAAAAAATATATAAATTATAAATTCAGACCTTCAACTTTTCGTCAAAGTATTCGTAAAAGTCCTCTAAAAACTACAGTTTTTTTTTCTCTTTATTTCTTAAAATAATATTTCGAATTTATCACAATATAATTTCCAATGCATACAAGTTTTTGTAAATATAATTAAGATATTGTTTTGTGAAAAAGCGTCCAATGCCTCAATTAGATTACAAATAGTTTATTTAAATTTATAATTTTTCAAGACATCACAATTCGCCTTTCACTCTAAAAAAAATCCTCTCCGAATATATGAATTAAAAATAAAAATTCATTTCTGGAAAAATTGGTTGAAGGGATTTCAAAATATTTTATTCGATTTAATGTTCATTGAATTCCAAAATTTACGTCCAAAAGACCTCTAAAATCTCTAATAAATAAATTTATTATTGTAATGTTTTGTATTGTTTTCATTAAAATGGTATAAAATTCCTCTTCAAAAATGTAATAAATTATTTTATGTTACTATTTCAAATAGAGATTCTATTAATATGTGCACTTGTGAATGAAATTATAAAACATAGCTTCTTAAAACGTTTATGAAAATTAATATGTTTGCATATTATTTGTTTTTATAAAACACGAGTAAAAAGTTTCTTCACCAACGCAAGAGATTAACAATCGAATACAACCATCACCATCCAGATTTCTGGGTCTTCCATCTTGATATCTTCTGAATAAATCAAAGGAATCCTGCCGAGAAAAAAAAACAATGCAATGTATAACGAAACAAATGCCTAACTTCATATTGTTGTTAAATAAAGAAGTCAGAGGAATGGAATATCCATAGGCCCTATTTTATTTTAAATTCAATCGCTATTGAATTCAAATTTTCTAAATATAACATGCAAATCTTCTACATTTTCTCTTTAACTTTAGAGATTATTATTGATTAATTAACTTTCTTTCCCCTGTCGTCCATTTTACTAGCTAAGCTTCTATTCATTTCCCTATCCTATCCTACGCATCCCATGTTCAGAAATGGAATTCTTTCAGTAAGTGAGAAATGACAAAATTTCATCTGTCTTATTCTAGTCAGTTGTGTATCGTTTATAACGGAAATGTCAAATTTTAAACAGGTGGGTGGGATATATGATGATGAAGATAATAATAATAGTAATACTAATAATAATGATAATAATAATAATAATGATAATAATAATAATAATAATAATAATAATAATAATAATAATAAAGGTAAAGCAATCCCACTACAGGCCTCAGGAGGCCCTTGGGGTAGTAGGAGGTTAAGGTGCCCACTTTTTCTGCACAATCGGCCTTGATGTCAGCTGGGTGTGAGCCCTGCGTGACGGCCGCCTTTAACCCCAGAATAAGCGTCTGGTACTCGTCTCCGCTAGAGGCTGAGTCGACTCCACGACCAAAGTGCCGCCAATAGGTTTGGGTCAGTTTAAAAATTCTGACTTCACCGGAACTCGAAACCTCGACCTTCCGGCTTGTAGCGTAGTGCCTTAACCACTTCGCTACGGCGTGCCCCAATAATAATAATAATAATAATAATAATAATAATAATAATAATAATAATAATAATAAATGTTCTTGTTAGTTGATAACATAGCAACAAATAAACGGTAGAGCTTATTCTGCTTGTCCAGAATATTTATTTTGCATAATGAAAGAATGTACTATAATAATAATAATAATAATAATAATAATAATAATAATAATAATAATAATAATAATAAAAGTTATTAACATAAAATTGAATACATATCATTCCTAGCTAAAATACCAAGAAAAATTATAAAAACAAATTATTCATAAATTCTCTAGTTTAGCATTTTCAATATAAATAAACATGTAATAAATTACTTGCCAGCATATAAAAGGGGATGCGAAACATGAACTCTTACTTTAAGGGAGGAGAAAAGATTACGAGTATTTGAGAATAAAGTTCTTAGGAAAAATTTTGTACCAAAGAGAGATGAACAGACAGGTGAATGGAGAAGACTGCTTAACAGTGAACTACATGATCTTTAAAGAAAAACCAGATATAATAAGAACAGTTAAGTCTCGTCGACTGCTATGGGCAGAACATGTGGCACAAATCTGGAATGGAAGAGGGGCATGGTGGCTTCTTTTAGGGAAACGAGAGAGAAAACACCCAGTTGATAGACCAAGATCGTGGGGAGTTTGGATAGCTGCAATAAATACGAGAGATTGAGAAAACCAGCCATTACGGCTGGGGAACTAACATGCTCACCAGATGTCTCTCTTATACTGGCTGCACTTAAACGACAGAATCGGATGTGAAACCGTCCGCCGGCAGTAGGTCAAGGACCTTCTTGGCCTGTCGCACCGTGGAGTTTTATTTAATTCTAAACTTTTATAAAAATGTCGTTACAACTTTAGGGAAAATCGAAAATAAAAACTCGTGCATGGGTGTATTAGTTTAAATTTTAGGCGCCCTCAATTCTCGACCTTGGTATCACTAACTATAGAATGGCACTTTATAGATGTGAGTATTTAGGCCAATGCGAAGAAACACACAATTTTACATTTTTACGTCTTGTAATATAAAGATTTGTGTTCGACATCTTTCTGTATGATTCACAAATGTCACGGACATTCGACGCTATTTATTTCCTCTAGTAAGCAAACAAAATGAGGACAACGGATTAAGAAATAAACTGTGTTATTTTTGTTCAAAGGAAACCAGAATAAAAATAGCACGTTATATAGTGTTTATTTATGCATATAACGTAAAAAAATACGTATTTAACCCTTAAATTGGCAAAACACAACACCAATTTCACGTGAATGTTATTTAACATGTGTCGGACCGCAGTGAAAATGAAATCATGCGTAATTTTTTTATTCGTTTCACCCTCTTTGGGGTACGTTACATCAATCATTTCTCTGTGAGTTGTTTCTTTCTTAGGCCCAGTATTTCTTAATTCTTTCTGATCTTCTTTTCCTCTCTTCTTCCGAGAGAAGTAATACGTAGGTTTGAATATTTTTTGTAGAATTATCTTGGAACATTATGTTTTCATTTTGAATAACCAATTTAGCTGTTCGATCGATTAGGGAATTTTTCTGTAAACTTAATTTTACTAGGTATTTTTCATTTTATTTAAACAAGTTGGGTTTTGTTTTGCGGTTAGGGAAAAAATCAATGATTTGTTTGGTTAGTCTGTTATAGTTCATTGTGAGAAGATGACCGTAAAGATTTATTCTCCTTTTTCCCATACTATTTCCTTAAAATTTTCCTTTCTTTTAGCTTAAGTTTCTCCATTTGGCCTTCGAAGTCCGGGTTTAATGTGCATTACTGTTATTATTAGGTTTATTGTTTAATATATTCGACATACATTTAAGTAATTTCTATAAATTGTTCTTCAATTTCAAATCTTTATATATATATATATATATATATATAAATCAGTGTCATTCTGTCATTTATGGATTCAAAAACGACTTGACCGATTTGAGTGGGAATTTTTCCATAAAAATCATGTAGCTCACTGTTATGCAGATGAAATAACAGTTAAGCCTCGTAAACTGTGATGAACAGTACATATGGCACGAATGGGGAATCGAAGCGGGGTATGGGAACTTCTTGTAAGAAAACCAAAGGAAAAGCCAATAGAAGGTAGGCCAAGAATGGGGTGAGAGAGTGTCATTTACCATGATTAATTGAAGGAAGTAAATTAAACAAGGAATAATAAGAAATGGAAAAATCCTAGCAGCAAGTCCTCCGGGAGGGACTTTAAGCCGTGGGTCCCGAGTCTGAAGATTTTCAGGCTCGTAAAAAAATCCTTAAGCCTGAATGAAAAGGCCTCTAAGCAAAATTAACGGAATGTTCCCGTCCTAGTACTACCTTGGTTTCCTAGATGTCAGTATGAGGCGGAACGCTGACCACGGACCACTAAAAAATGACTTCTATACGAAAACAAGTTTAATTAAATTAGTATGGTTCAAATTCTTCTCTGTAGGGGGAGAGCACCAAATCTCTGTAAAGGGAAAACATCGGCTTACAATACAATACAATATAATACAATACAAATAATAAGAAAAATATTAGCTCAGAATAGAGAGCTTATTTGTCTGCGCAGCCGTAGACCTCCGGATTTGGTAATGAATTACGTAATGCATGTGATTGTATGTCACATGCTGTACTTTGCAGCTTATCTTCCTAAAATAAAAAAAAATGACTTTTAAACCCTGTACAAACTAGCTATAACCACTTTCCATTTTAGTTTCTGATGTCTGTGGTCAAGACTCCGATAAACTGTAAAACTTCTACATTTGGTAAAAACAACAAACATATTGCGTCAAAGTTTCCTCACTCTCATGGAATCGCTAAGAACTTACTTACTCACTGGCTCTATCGAACCCGTAGGTTCATGGCCGCACGAACATAAGCTCTCCATACATCCCTATCCTGAGCTAATGCTTTCCAATAATTTCCTGTATAATCTACTTCCCTCAAATCATAGTTAATGTTATTCTCCCACCTCATTCTTGGTCTACCAACTGGGCGTTTTCCCCCTGGCTTTCCTACAAGAAGTTTCCATGCAAGTCTCTCATTCTCCATACGCGCAACATGTCCTGCCAATCGCAGTCTACGAGACTTAACTGTTCTTATTATATCTGGCTTCCTATAAAGACCATGTAGTTCATTGTTAAGTAGTCTTCTCCATTCACCTGTCTGTTCATCTCTCTTTGGACCAAAAATTTTCCTAAGTACTTTATTCTCAAATACCTGTAATCTCCTTTCCTCCCTTAAAGTAATAGTCCATGTTTCGCACCCATATAATATAACTGGTAGAATAAGTTTTATATATTTTCAGATTAACGTAAGAACTGAAAAATCATTTGGAAATGTGTCTTTCAAATTTCATTTTTGTGACTATTCTCGTGGTATTGTGGTCAGAGCTTCTGATTACTATACATGAGATCCCTGGTTCCATTCCCGGCCAGTTTTAGGAAAATAAGCCTAGGGCTCACCAAAATTAAATGGTTAAGAAACTTATGTCCCGTGTAAGAATATTTGGGGTAGACCACCGCTATTCAATTACGATAGGTATCATCAGATTATTCAATTAAACCACGTACACTGAGATGAGCAGGACATGTGGCACGAATGGGAAATGAAAGACGACCATGGTAACTTAAAACTAGTAAGAAAACTCCCAGTAGATAGGCCAAGAATGAGGTGAAATAATAGCATTAACCATAATTATATATGTGACACAATTAAGAGAATATTTAAAAATACAAGATAGGAAACAAAACTAAAAGTTTATAAAGCAGTGGCAGTCCCCTTGCTGTTGTATGGTAGTGAATTTTAGATTAGATTTGATTTATTTAGCCTCGTGGAGTTATGGTCATGTGGCCTTCTCTTCCACTCACCAGGACAAACATATATTACATCAGAATATAACAATCTCAATTAACTCTAATATTAAATACTAAATAAAAATTTGATCAAAAAGATAATATCTATTAAATAACGATATATAATGCAACCAGTTAATGTTAGTTAAAATTAAGACTAAAACTAATAATAAAATGTATACAAGCAAGACATATTAAATTGTCCCTGTCTAATGTATATAAAAAACAAAGAAAAATAATGAGATATAGAAAACTAATTTTACGATTATACAATACTTAAAACAAAACAAAAGAAAATATTTATTAATCTTAATATTATTTTCATAAATAATTAAATTTATTAATTGTTAAAAGAATACTATCAGTGAGATGTATAAGTTAGTTTGTTATTAAATAATTATTTAGTTTGTTTTTGAAGGATGTTATAGTTTGACAGTCTCTGACATTTTGGGTTGTCTGAAAAAGAAGAGAAGATCATAGAAGCAGCTGAAATGGGATTTCTGAGAAGTGTGGCTGGTTGCAAACTTCTAGATAAAAGAAGAAATGTAGATATTAGAAATGAGCTAAATATTTTTAAACTTTTAGATAAAATAAAATAATCTAGAAAAAACCGTAAGAACAAGTTCAAAGAATGAAAGATAAACGCATACCAAAAATTATACTTAATTACAAACCAAAAGGTGACAGGAATGTTCGTAGACTGAAAAAGAGATGGATCCAACGTTTTGAATGAGGATCTTTGAGACCGGAACAAGTCACATGGGCTTAATCCGTGATTGTTGATGATGATGACTAGAGACCGGATTTTAGGGAAAATGCCTATAGTTATTTATTATATGTATTGTAAAAGTGACTTCATATAAGTTCATACCGACGACCCTAGAGTTGTTTTCCATTAAGTTAATTTTGCCTATAAATGCCTATTTCAGCTTACAATGCCTATAAATGCCTATTTGCCATTTTCTCTCGAAATTAACTTAGTATTTCAATGAAATTTACTGAAATGGACAAACTTCATGACACATATCATTGCATAGAAACCTTTAATTGACTGGCAATATTATTTTTGATGTTGGTAACATTGAATTCAGTCTGTAGTCCTCGTTCACAGACAGTCGCCTCAATTTCAGAAGTGGGTTACAATTAGGCCAATGTCAGGAGAGAACACCAGAAATGTCGAAATGACAAACTGTGGCATTGAATAAAAAACTGGAACTTTTATCTGAAGTTAGTGAAGTATTGGCTTTGTTTATCTTCTTATATTTGGAATGTCCACCGCTGTGATCTCGAGGTAGAGTGCTGCCTCGTCACACAGCGGGCCCGGGTTCGATCCCCGGTCGGGCAGTTTTTCTGGGTGAGGTTTTTATCGGGGCTTTTCCTCACCTGAAAGACGAATGTAGCAAAACTCTAAGACCCAAACGGTCCTCCCGAAATCATATGGCCATCATCATCATCCTTCACCAGTGTGGAAAGCAACGGAAAGCTACCACACCTATAATTCCCTAGTAAAGCTGCAAAACATAGCATGAAAATGCTATGATTGCAGTGAAAGACCTGCCCTCGGGCAGAATTACTATGGATGGATGGATGGACATTTGAAAAAAAAAACAGAACAAAGAAAAGAAGGTCGCCCTAATCTGAAAGATTCTACATGATCTCTAGGTAACCTACTGCTTAATAATATACAGAGGAAAGATTGAGGAAACAGTTAAAGCGTATTACTGTATATCCTTGCAAGGCGCACAGGCAGAGCAATATAACTTGTTCATAACATTTGAGGCCATTTAATTTCCAATTACTTTTTTTAATACATCGAAAGAAAAAGGAAGCTGACACTGAGCAAAATGAATATGTAATTTCAATCTGGTTTTGAAAACAAGGAAATGTTAAACAAATGTCGTAAATTCACTTTCTTTCTTTTTTCTTTTCTTTGAAAGGCTACGGTGACATGGGACACGTAAGAATATCTGCATCGTTGGAGGTTAAGCTAAGGAAAAAAAAAGTACCTACTTCGACAAACGGAAGTATCAAGCTTTAATATTAGTATTTCCGCACCCATATAATATAACTGGTAGAATAATAGTTTTATATATTTTCAGTTTAAAGTTTTTTGAAAGGAGTTGGGACATCAAGAGTCTCTGCAATGCATAATAGCACGCATTTCCAGAATTGAGCCTATGTTTAATTTCCTTGTGCATCTCATTCCTATTTGTGATTATTGTTCCTAAGTATTTGAATTTGGGGGCACGCCGTAGCGTAGTGGTTAAGGCACTGAGCTACAAGCCGGAGGGTCGAGGGTTCAAGTCCCGTTGGGGTCAGGATTTTTAAACTGACCCAAACCCTCTGGCGGCACTATGGCCCTGGGGTCGACTCAGCCTCTAACGGAAATGAGTACCAGACGCTTGTTCTGGGGGTAAAGGCGGCCGTCACGCAGGGCTGACAACCCGGCTGACATAAACTGCCGATTGTCTAGAAAAAGTGGGAGCCTTAACCTCCTACTACCCCAGGGGCCTCCGGGCCTGTTGTGGGATCACTTTACTTTTTTTGTTTTTATTTTAACCTTTCTATTTTGTAGGTACTTTGCGTGCCCCCCGGCACACGACATTTAAAGGGACGCGATCTGTCAAGAGAGAGTTTGATCTCTAGACCACCCACTTTTTAAACTGCACAAGAACTTGGAGAGCTCTAAGAATGACAGATCTGTTCAATGCCAGCGCCATTTCTGAGACAACACGAACATTTAAAATGTTAAAAATTTAAAATCTAAATCTGTAACTCATTATATCAGCCGTCCTCAACTAAATCTTCTATTTAAAAAATTATGTTAAACATTAAAAAATGTAGGCCTTTCAGAAAACAATATTCCATCACCAGCATTTAAAATGGTACTGGAGGTTTTCGTAGTTCAAGTCGTTAGGTGTTTTCTCCTTCAATGTGTTGTGTTCATTGCTTCTTTTAATTCTCTGAATTCAATCTGAACGTGAAGTGCCCACAAATTTTGCTCAGAATCATTCTAATTGAGGCATGAGGATCTTATACGTGCAGTAAATCCTCCACACGTGACACAAAGATTTACTTTCATTTTAAACAAAGTGATGACCTTGAATAATCATCGACCCCGCCCGGTTTTGAAATCGCGACCCTTACTTCTGGTCATAATTTTAGGCTTAAGAAACATTTGCTCAGGATAGGGATATATGGAGAGCTTATATCGCGCGGCCATGAACCTATGGGTTCCATAGTGCCAGTGAGTTAGTTAGGCTTAAGAAACTGGTGTTAAAGGATGCAGAGGAAGTCGTTGGACAGGAACGAATGGAGAAAGATCGGGTCAGCGGAAGGGTTCAAAATGGTCTGCAGTGCCATCTTACTTACTTACTGGCACTATCGAACCCGTAGGTTCATGGCCGCACGGACATACGCTCTCCATACATCCCTATCCTGAGCTATTGTTTTCCAATCATTCCCTGTATAATCTACTTCCCTCAAATCAAAGTTAATGCTATTCTCCCACCTCATTCTTGGTCTAACAACTGGGAGTTTTCCCTCTGGTTTTCCTACAAGAAGCTTCCATGCACGTCTTTCATTCCCCATTCGTACCACATGTCCTGCCCATCGCAATCTACGACACTTAACTGTTATTATTATATCTGGCTGTAGTGCCATCTGTGATGATAAAAAAACTAAGAACGATAAAAGAATGATGTTTTATAAACCAGAGTAGAAATAGAATTAATTAGTTCATTGGTTGTTCTGCTGCTATAACAAAAATAGCTCAAATCCCTTTTTCTTCTTGATTACCGGCGGCTATGGCTGCCGCTACTCCCGTTATGGGTACATTTTACTATTATATGGAAGTGAAGTGTGGGTTGCCACAAAGAAAATGAAGAGGCAAATCAAAAGTGCAGAGATTAAATTTTTAAGAACAAAAGTTTACAAACTAGATCGCATACGAAATTAAGAGATACAATCAGAATTAAATAAGTATTCCGTAAAAAAAAACAGAAGAATATCTTAATAATGGATCACACGAATTCAAATAATAGACGCGAATAAACATCTAAAAAATAATTTCCAATATAAGCCAACAGGTCGAAGAGATATAGGAAGAGCCTTCAAAAGACAGAAGTATGCCTTGAGAACGGAACAGACCTAGACCCTAAATAGTCAATTAAAAAGAAGTAATCGAATGCCACCATATTTACTTACGGCATTTCTATCATTTTCTCCTGGCATTGGAATTATTATAACTTACTTCTGAGATTTGGGTGCATGGAAGACAAAGTTTCGTTACCCCGATGATACAGTGGGTGATAATTGATAACTGGAGAGTCGTTAAAGATAAACTTAATCTAAATTCAAGATCATGGGCGGCCACAGAATAATTTGCTTAAGGGAAAATTCCTGTTGTTTAAGTGGGAATCAAACCGGCAGCTCAAACTTGTCCAGAAGCTCTTACCAGAAGATCATGGAGCTGAAATCAAGGTAATATTATATGGATGATTCTGATAACCAATTGGTGTTCGTCTCTGTTTGATATAAAAAATGGGGGATTATGCACTACCTAAATAAATTCAAATATCATCAGCATCATAGTACATTCACGAATTTAGGTCATTTGTTGACCTGTTTCGGCCTCAAGAGAAACTTACTTACTCACTGGCACTATCGAACCCGTAGGTTCATGGCCGCACGGACATAAGCTCTCCATACATCCCTATCTTGAGCTAATGCTTTCCAATCATTCCCTGTATAATCTACTTCCCTCAAATCATAGTTAATGTTGTTCTCCCACCTCATTCTTGGTCTACCAACTGGGCGTTTTCCTTCTGGCTTTCCTACAAGAAGTTTCCATGCACGCCTTTCATTCCCCATACGTGCAACATGTCCTGCCCATCGCAGTCTACGGGACTTAACTGTTCTTATTATATCTGGCTTCCTATAAAGACCATGTAGTTCATTGTTATGTAGTCTTCTCCATTCACCTGTCTCTTCATCTCTCTTTGGTCCAAAAATTTTCCTAAGAACTTTATTCTCAAATACTCGTAATCTCCTTTCCTCCCTTAAAGTAAGAGTCCATGTTTCGCACCCATATAATATAACTGGTAGAATAATAGTTTTATATATTTTCAGCTTAACGTTTTTTGAAAGGAGTTGGGACATCAAAAGTCTCTGCAATGCATAAAAGCATGCATTTCCAGAATTGAGCCTATGTTTAATTTCTTTGTGCATCTCATTCCTATTTGTGATTATTGTTCCTAGGTATTTGAATTCAGCCAATTCCTCAAAATTTCCCTCATTTGTCATTAGCTGTCCATTTCCATTATATAATGTATTTCTACGTGTGACCATATATTTAGTTTTACTGATATTTACTTATCCAGTCCTAATTTCTTAGTGTTACTCAATAGTGTGTGCGTGTTGGCCTTTAGTATCTCCTCGCTATCGGCCAGTAGTACTACATCATCAGCATAAACTAACAGCTTATTAATACCATTGAGTTGTAAGCCTTCCTCATTCTCTAAAGATTTAATGGCATGCTCTAGTACAAAATTAAATAGTAGAGGAATAGTGCATCTCCTTGCTTCAACCCATTCTGGATTTCAAAAGTGTCTGAAAACTGTTTGCCTACACGCACCCTACTCGTTGAGCCATTTAGACACATTCGTATAAGTCTAACTAACTTTTTAGGAATTCCGAACTCCAGCAGGATACTATATAACTTCTCCCTCTTAATTGAATCATATGCTTTTTTGAAGTCTACATATAGTTGATGTACAGTACCATTATATTCCCATTTCTTTTCTAAAATCTGTCTTATACTAAAAATCTGATCTGTTGTAGACCTGTTTCTTCTAAATGCACATTGATGATCTCCTAGAATGTCATCAATATAGGGAGTAAGTCTGCTTACTAATATATTTGTTAGAATTTTGTACGAAGTTGAAAGTAATGAGATGCCCCTATAGTTGTTGCAATCAGTTTTATCTCCTTTCTTATAAATTGGTACGATAATTGATTCCTTCCATTCATCTGGAAGAGCTTCTTTTTCCCAAATCATACTAAGCAACCAGCGTATCTTGTCCATCAATTTTTCTCCCCCTGATTTTATCAGTTCTGCTGGGATCTCATCTGAACCTGATGCTTTATACATCTTCAATTTTTCAATTGCCATTTCAACCTCTAATGCACTTGGCTCTGCGACTAGCATTTCTGCTGTCTGTAACTTATCCTCCTCAATGTCCTGTTCTGTATGTACATTTAATAGCTGATTAAAATAACTTTTCCATCTATTTAATATACTCTTGGAATCTGCAATCATATCCCCATTTTCATTCCGAATTATGTTTGTTCTAGCCTGAAACCCTTTCTTCTCTATACTAATTCCCTGATATAATTCTCTAATGTTCCTATTTTTTGCATTCATTTCAAGATCATTAATCTTCTCTCTCAAATATTCCCTCTTCTTACTCTTTAGTAACTTGGTGGTTTCCCGTCTAACACTACCCAATTGCTCTAAATTTACCTCATTTGCTCGTGTAACCATTTCATTTTTGCTAGCTTTCTTTTCTTTACAATGTCGGCACATTCCTCATCAAACCATTTCTTGTTTTGCCTCTTTTTTAAACAACCAATGCTTTTCTGATGCTGACAATTTAATAGTATCTCTTATAGCCTCCCATTCTTTATTTATATCAGTTTCTTCTTCGTTTGCCACATTGCCATCTGAAAATTCCAGTACTTCAAATCTATTAGCAATTTTGATTTGGTATTTTTGCTGCATTTCATCATTTTTTAAGTTTTTTAATTCATATTTTACAGAATCATCTTTAGCGTTTGTTCCTCTCATAAGCGATAGCCGTTGTCAAAGGTAAAGTGATCCCACAACAGGCCTCAGGAGGCCTTTGGGGTAGTAGGAGGTTAAGGCTCCCACTTTTTCTAGACAATCGGCACTTGATGTCAGCCGGGTTGTCAGCCCTGCGTGACGGCCGCCTTTACCCCAGAACAAGCGTCTGGTACTCATTTCCGTTAGAGGCTGAGTCGACCCCAGGGCCATAGTGCTGCCAGAGGGTTTGGGTCAGTTTAAAAATCCTGACCCCAACGGGACTTGAAACACCATCCAGAAATATTTTGAGTGGACGTCCTGGTCTTCTTCTTCCTGCAGGTTGATATCTTAACATTTGTTTGGATATCCTGTGATCTTCCATTCGATGAACATGTTGCATCCATCTTGACTTATAATCAGAAATTTTGTTTTCTAAAGGTTCCATGTGTAATTCTTCTAAGATGTCTTCATTTTTTTGTGATCTAGTAGTGTGTATCCTGCAGTCCTCCGAAGGCATCTCATTTCAAAATTCAAATATAAAAACGGAAAAACGCCAATTTATTGTTGCAGTAATTATATCAGAGAAATATATATGCTGATTTTTTTAAAATGAGAAATTCCTTACAATGAAGTGGGAAGTTGAGCTCAAAGTAACCCAAAATCAACACATTTACAATGTAAAATATGCATTAGTCATTGCTCAGAAAGTGTAGCCAACTTATCACAAAAAAGCGCTAACAAACAAATGAACGCTAACTAATCTGGTGCACATTACCTCGCCTATTTGCTCACCCTAACTTGTCTAATCTAACACAAACTTGCCCACTATTGTAGATGGACACCTGGGATAGAAATCCCTTTCATGTGAGTAAACATGTTGGCAACTGGCTCTAGCGGAAACGTGTCTTATCATTGGCCAACATGACGCACTCACTTGTTCTCCGATCGAATATTCACATGTGGTATCCTGGCATAGAATAGCCCAAAAATGTCCCTAAACACTTTATCCTCAAATTCTCGTATTTGTGCATTACTGTTATTATTATTATTATTATTATTATTATTATTATTATTATTATTATTATTATTATTATTATTATTATTATTATTATTATTCTCAGAATGTTTCGATTCCATGGAATTCACATTGTATTTAAATGTAACATATGATTGTCCTGGTGAGTGGAAGAGAAGCCCACATGGCTTTACACCATGGCTATTTTTTTCTATTTAGAGCCCCACCACCACTTCCCGGGTTACCTCGGGCATAATGCCCTTATCCCCGGGTCTGCTCTGTGTCCCTAACTACTATATAATCTTTATTAAATAAATAAGCATAATACATACAGATTTCCAGTATGTGAAGTGTAGATGTTACATAAATAAATCGTGCTGTGTGTTTGTTTGTGAGTTTGTGTTTTGTGATACATAAAATAAATATAGCCTACATAATACTTAAAGTAATGATAAATGAATATATTCTAAATGTATCCTTTCTTAAAGTAAGAGACCTAGTTTCGCATCTATATACTGTAACTGGAAGAATCGCCATTTTATAAATCACTGCCTATATGATCACTCAAATTGAATGTCAACACATAAAATTAGTGTTGTTTTACATTCCGAAAAATAGGGAACATATAATTACAACAATAATAAACTGAATAAGAAACTTGTAAAAACCAATTAAACTTAAAATGTAAATAAACGGAATTACTGCTATCTCCATAACTGCCTAATTGATAAATAAAAATAAGATTACTATTACCTGTCAAATGTGCTGTTAGTACACAACTGATGCGGCGAAATCCAAGTAAGAGAATGCCTATAATCTCTGGTGCTTAAGTAGCCTTGCAGGTGGTATTGTATCAATGGCCTCACTCCACATGGCCACGGGAGTGCCTCCCCCCTTCTCATCGCAATAAATTCACTGATTTGCAACCTTGGAGCAACTGTAACAGTACGTGTTCTGTATACGAGGCCCATTTTCGTGCCCCACATTTCTAAGATAAACGTTTCTGGGTATTCCAATGCCCCCTCTCATTTTAGTTCCCAATTTTAACTACTATTTTTTATATTAATATATTTATACATGAACTAACTAACTCATTGGCACTACCGATCCATACATCCCTATCCTGAGATAATGTTTTCCAATCATCCCCTGTATCATATTTCCTCAAATCATAGTTAATGTTATTCTCCCACCTCATTCTTGGTCCACCAACTGGGCGTTTTCCCTCTGGTTTTTCTACAAGAAGCTTCCATGCACGTCTTTCATCCCCCATTCGTGCCACATGCCCCGCCAATCGAGGTCTATAAGACTAAACTCTTCTTATTATATCTGACTTCCTATAAAGACCATGTAGTTCACTCAGTCTTCTCCATTCACCTGTCTGTTCATCTCTCTTTGATCCAAAAAATTTCCTAAGAACTTTGAATCTTACACAATATCTATGACTAGAGCATGGATACTTCCCAGTCATGTCAGGGACTGTCGATCGCTATCATTATTTAAATACAAATTAACTAATATATTAAATCGACACAATGAAAACATTAATTGCATAACAACTATATAGAGCATTCTATAAATAATCATCTAGGAAGCTACTTACTTTATTTTATATAATTTTAATTTCATTATCCATCCATAGTAATTCTGCCCGAAGGCAGGTCCTTCACTACAATCATAGCATTTTCATGCTATGCTTGCAGCTTTACTAGGGAATTGTAGGTGTGGTAGCTTCCCGTTGCTTTCCACACCGGTGAAGGATGATGATGATAATGGTAAGGATGATGACGGCCATATGATTTCGGGGACCGTTTGGGTCTTAAAGTTTTCCTGACATTTCTCTTACAGGTGAGGAAAAACCCCGATAAAAACCTCACTCAGAAAAACTGCCCCGACCGGGGATCGAACCCGGGCCCGCTGCGTGACAAGGCAGCACGCTACCTCGAGACCACAGCGGTGGACATACTAGGATGATAAGGTCAGTAAATTTTGCTTAGAGGCCTCTATATTGAGGCTTAAGGATCTTTTACGAGCCTGAAAATGTTCAGACTCGGGACCCATACCGGAGGACTTGCTCCTTGGATTTTTTCATTCCAAAAAAAAAATCTATCGACCCCGCCGAATTATAAACCGCGACCCTCGGACCACAAGCAAGGAACATATATTAAGGAAATACTGAATTGGAATTCAATTACCAAGAAAAATTTTATCACAATCATTAATCATTATTTTACAATAGATCTGTCATTTCTCTCTCTCTCTCTCTCTCTCTCTCTCTCTCTCTCTCTCTCTCTCCCTCTCTCCCTCACTCTCTCTCTCTCTCTCTCCTCTCTCTCTCTCCTCTCGTCACTCTCCTCTCTCTCTCTCTCCTCTCTCTCTCCTCTCTCTCCTCTCTCCTCTCTCATCTCCTCCTCTCTCTCTCTCCTCTCCACTCTCTCTCTCCACGTCTCTGGTTCCTTCTCTCCCCCTCTCTCTCTTTCTCTGGAAGCTCAGTTGGTAGAGCGGTGGACTGTAGTGGTATATAATTTCAGTAATCCATAGGTAGCTGGTTCAAATCCAGCACGAAGGATTCTTTTTACAAGAGTAATACTTTTAGCTCATACTACAATAGTATTGAATTTAAATATATTTACATTTTTATCTTATTCTGTAAAATATCAAAACTAGAAATAAAAAATTAATAATAATTTAAGAAACTAAAACAACACGCTTTATTAGAAAATCGAACTAAAAAATCAAAAATAATTTTACTTTCCAACACTCTTGGAATACAATTAAAGTGGTCAAGAAAAAATCATCTCTAACACATCCAGAATAAAACTAGAGTTATGTACAAAAAATAATAATTTTACGATCAAAAGCGTTTGTTGCTTTCTACGGTTTTTACGTTTTCTTTTTAGAGACTTTACTTTTTACCAATATGTGTTTATTATCAAATATATTAATTGCTATAGAGCACCCCACACTTTTGATTGTACAATTATTTCTTTTGTAGATAACTCTAGTTTTATTCTAGATGTGTTGGATATGATTTTTTTTGTTGAACACTTCAATTTTATTCCAAGAGTGTTGGAAATTAAAATTATTTTTAATTTTTTAGTTCGGTTTTCTAATAAAGCGTGTTGTTTTAGTTTTTTTAAACTATTTTTTTTCCCTTACTTTCGTCAGTCGTTAAGACAAATAGTTGGAACATCATTATCAGTAAGGATTCTATCGCAAACGTTAATCACAATAGATCTGTCATTTAAAACATTTCATCAGCGAAGTTTCACAAGAACACATGGCAACATATTTTAGTCGCTGTAGTGTGATCGTATGAGTCCCCGACCTTTCACTCCGGCATCCCAGGTGCGATTCCTGGCGAGGTAGAGGATTGCTCAGAAAATAATAAAATTGAACTTACTTACTTACTTACTCACTGGCACTATCGAGCCCGTAGGTTCATGGTCGCGCGGACATAAGCTCTCCATACATCCCTATCCTGAGCTAATGCTTTCCAATCATTCCCTGTATAATCTACTTCCCTCAAATCATAGTTAATGTTGTTCTCCCCACCTCATTCTTGGTCTACCAACTGGGCGTTTTCCTTCTGGCTTTCCTACAAGAAGTTTCCATGCACGTCTTTCATTCCCCATACGCGCAACATGTCCTGCCCATCGCAGTCTACGAGACTTAACTGTTCTTATTATATCTGGCTTCCTATAAAGGCCATGTAGTTCATTGTTAAGTAGTCTTCTCCATTCACCTGTCTGTTCATCTCTCTTTGGTCCAAAAATTTTCCTAAGAACTTTATTCTCAAATACTCGTAATCTCCTTTCCTC
This sequence comes from Diploptera punctata, assembly GCA_030220185.1. Classification (NCBI taxonomy): domain Eukaryota; kingdom Metazoa; phylum Arthropoda; class Insecta; order Blattodea; family Blaberidae; genus Diploptera; species Diploptera punctata. The sequence goes on along the minus strand of JASPKZ010007250.1, from coordinate 369,944 downwards.
CCTTAAAGTAAGAGTCCATGTTTCGCACCCATATAATATAACTGGTAGAATAATAGTTTTACATATTTTCAGCTTAACGCTTTTTGAAAGGAGTTGGGACACCAAAAGTCTCTGCAATGCATAATAGCACGCATTTCCAGAATTGAGCCTATGTTTAATTTCTTTGTGCATCTCATTCCTATTTGTAATCAATCACATTCGTGTTTAACTCATTAAATGCCAATTCTTAAAATAGCAAATCAAAATGGATGATAATATTAATTGTCAAAACACTAATTTCTCATTTTAGTGTTATTTAAATATCCTGGACGGCATTGAAAGCCAAATCATGCGTAACTGTAAATTATTTTTTTTTCAAATGCCCCAGGTTGTCTTTCGACATTCTCTCCTGGCATGGCGTACTTGTAACCCACTTCTGAGGTTGGGGCGCCAATCATTCCCTGTATAATCTAACTCCAAGAGCGACAGGCCTAGAAGGCCCATGACTGACCATCCGGCAGCTGGCCTCACATCCACATGCATTAATCACAGAGGTAAACGATCATCTAGACAGTGTAGAGGTGATATATAGTCAGCATGTCGGGTTCCCAGCTGTTATAGCTCGTTTTCTCAACCTCGAGTTGCTACTTATTGTAGCTACCCAAATGCCTCACGATGCTGGGTGGGCACCGGTTCCATACTGGCCGAAATTCCATGAGAAAAATTTCTTCCCCCATGGAGACTCGAACCAGCGCAGGTCCCGTAGCTCTGCGCCAAGGCTTCTTGCCTTAACCACTCGGCTACGGCGTACAATCAAGTCCCCTCAGATCATAGTTAATGTTATTCTCCCACCTACACCGCTATATCTTTTATAAATTTGTTTTTGTTATCAGAACCAGACGGGGCATATAGAATATTTTTTTTTTAAAGTAGGGGAAGTTTGTTGTATGTAGGCCTACATATAAATTTTAGCCTTGGTAATTTTCGGAATATTCTGGATAGGGTTGGTGAAGATCTGTAAATTTTCTTCAAATATATTTTAATGGGGAAAATATCAATAGGATTCCTTCTGAATTCGTTAAAATAAAACAGTAGATACCTAAACGTTATTCTAGTAACAGTGACACGAAATGTCGGCAGTGGAATTTAAAATTTGGATCTCAAACTTTTTTACACTACAAGACATGGACGGATACTCGGAATGAATGATTATGGGGGCTCGCCGTAGCGTAGTGGTTAAGGCTAGAAGCCGGAAGGTCGAGGGTTCGAGTCCCGGTGGGGTCAGGATTTTTAAACTGACCCAAACCTTCTGGCGGCACTATTTTTTTAATATCAATATGTTCCATGTTTATGGTTTCAAAGTTATTCTTATCAGATAATAATCGTTTAAAATTGTTGTTACTATCATCTGTATTTCATAGTTGGTATCTTGAATTTCTTCGAAATACTGAATTTAATAAATAATAGTTATAAAAAACTAAAACAACACGCTTAATTAGAAAACCGAACTAAGAAATGAAAAATAATTTTAATTTCCAACACGCTTGGGATAAATAATTTTACCATCAAAAGCGTGTGGTGCTCTATATCAATTAATATATTTGATAATAAACAGATATTGGTAAATTAAGCTCTCTAAGAAGAAAATATAAAAATCATAAAAATCACCCCACGCTTTTGATGGTAAAATTATTTTCTTTTTGTTGATAACTCTAATTTTATTCTATATGTGTTGGAGATGATTTTTTTGTTGAACACTTTATTTTATCTCAAGCGTGTTGGAAATTAAAATTATTTTTCAATTTTTTAGTTCCGTTTCCTAATAAAGCGTGTTGTTTTAGTTTTTTAAAACTATTATTTATTTTTTAGTTTTTATTTTTAATATATTATGCAGAATAAGATAAAAAATTAAATATCTTTAAATTCGATACTATTATAGTATGAGCTAAAAATAATACTCTTCTAAAAAAAAACTCCCAGCCGGATTTGAACCAGCGACCTATGGATTATTGAAATTATATACCACTAAAGTTCACCGCTCTACCAACTAAGCTCTTACAACGATTGATTGAGAAGTCGACAAGTCCGCAACCTATTATACTAGTTTTCATTTTTTTTATTTTCTGATGATACTGGCCAGGATTTTAGAAACAAATATGAATATATTGTATTGTCACGGGTCCTTTACAAGTATACAAAGTTTCAAGTCGATCCAATGTTTCGAAGTGGGTGAAAATCGTGTTCAAAGATTCCGTTACATAGATACAAAGACACTTTTTTATTTTCTGATGATTCTGGCCAGGATTTTAGAAAATAAATATGATATTATTATATTGTAACGGGTGCTTTATAAGAATACAAAGTTTCAAGTCGATCCAATGTTTCTAAGTGGGTGAAAATCGTGTTCAATGATTCCGTTACATAGATACAAAGACACTGTTTTTGATTTTCTGATGATTCTGGACAGGATTTTAGAAAAAAAAAATTTAATTATTGTATTGTCACGGGTCCTTTACAAGTGTACAAAGTTTCAAGTCGATCCAATGATTTTAAGTGGGTGAAAATTGCGTTGACAGATTCCGTCACATAGATAGATACAAGTCAAGCTAATATAAAGCGTGTAAAAAAGAATAGTTTTAAAAAACTAAAAGAACACGCTTTATTAGAAAACTAAAAAATGAAAAATAATTTTAATTTCCAATACGCTTGAGATAAAATAAAGTGGTCAACAAAAAAATCATCTCCAACACATATAGAATAAAATTAGAGTTATCAACAAAAAGAAAATAATTTTACCATCAAAAGCGTGGGGTGCTCTATATCAATTAATATATTTGATAATAAACAGATATTGGTAAAAGTAAGCTCTCTAAGAAGAAAATGTAAAAATCATAAAAAGCACCCCACGCTTTTCATGGTAAAATTATTTTCTTTTTGTTGATAACTCTAATTTTATTCTCTATGTGTTGGAGATGATTTTTTTGTTGACCACTTTATTTTATCCCAAGCGTATTAGAAATTAAAATTATTTTTCATTTTTTAGTTTTCTAATAAAGCGCGTTATTTTAGTTTTTTAAAATTATTATTTATTTTTTAGTTTTAATATTTTACAGAATAAGATAAAAATGTAAATATCTTTAAATTCGATACTATTGTAGTATTAGCTAAAAGTAATACTCTTCTATTAAAAAAAACCCTCCCAGCCAGATTTGAACCAGCGACGTATGGATTACTGAAATTATATATCACTAAGAGTTCACCGCTCTACCAACTGAGCTCTTACAACGATTGACTAAAAAACTCGACAAGTCCCCAACCTATTATACCAGTTTTCATTTTTTTTTATTTTCGGATGATTTCTGGCCAGGAGTTTTTTTTAACAAAATATGAAATTATTGTATTGTCACGGGTCCTCTACACATATACAAAGTTTCAGGTCGATCCAATGTTTCTAAGTGGATGAAAATCGCGTTGAAAGATTTCCGTTACATTTATACAAAAACACGTTTTCTGATTTTCTGATGATTATGGCCAGGATTTTAGAAAATCAATATGAAATTGTTGTATTGTCACGGGTCCTCTACAAGTATACAAAGTTTCAAGTCGATCCGATGATTTTAAGTGGGTCAAAATCGCGTTGAAAGATTCCGTTACATAGATAGATAGATACAGGTCAAGCTAATATAAAGCGTGTAAAAATGCACTAGATTCACTAATGAGATTTCTTGTGAAGAAAACCTTGTCGACCAGTGTCATTGACAATAAGGCTTATGAAAATCAACTCACTCTTCTTGAATAGAAGATTCTAATCACTTATGAAATGACTCCGCCTTTTCTATTGTCAATTTTATGTTGATTTTCTTATTGAACTAGCAAATGTCAGTCAGATATCAAATAGGAGATAGTAAATATTATTTGATCTAAGAAATGATATAGTGTACCATTCGTACCCATAATGACCTTTATAGTTCAGTACATTAGCCCTGAGGCTACTCAACGACTTCCTCATAGCCACTTTAGAGGACAAAACTTATTGAAACGACACCTTACAAAATAATTATTATCGTATAATTATACAAACGCCCTTAAAAACAAGTGTCATCTTCATGAAAATAAATCAAGATAATATAATTAACTGGTTGTCCGTGGGAGGTGTTCAAGTTTTGCCAACATTAAATGTTAAACATACCCTTCCTTTGACTTTTTACCTTCAACGTAAAAGTTGAGAAATCCACGTTGTATTATTTCGCAACAAAAGTATCAAGAATTTATTGTCAGTAACAGGATTTGTTTCAACTATTTCTAAGCGATATAATTTAAAATAGTCGCCGTAGCGTAGTGGTTAAGGCACTGAGCTACAAGCCGGAGGGTCGAGGGTTCAAGTCCCGTTGGGGTCAGGATTTTTAAACTGACCCAAACTCTCTGGCGGCACTCTGGCCCTGGGGTCGACTCAGCCTCTAACGTAAATTAGTACCAGACGCTTGTTCTGGGGGTAAAGGCGGCCGTCACGCAGGGCGGACAACCCGGCTGACATAAAGTGCTGATTGTCTAGAAAAAGTGGGAGCCTTAACCTCCTACTACCCCAAGGGCCTCCTGAGGCCTGTTGTGGGATCACTTTACTTTACTATGAAATACAGTTCCTGAATTTTGCAATTATTGAAATTCAAATCAATTAGCTTCCCCCCTTCCCTATTTATTTTCTAGTTTAATCTCACTCTACTATACATAATACTAGCGGATCTTAAATTATATAAAACAAAGGCTGTTCTTTTGTTGTTGTATGGAAGTGAAAATTGGATAATGAAATCAAGGGATAAAAGCAGGATACAGACTGCGGAAATGCTAATATTAGATTAAAATAATACACTTTTGGAACATTATCTTATAGAATCAGAAAATTTGATCCTTAGAGATATATATTACGTCAAAAAAAATATTCCTGCGTCAATTTCAAAATTTTCACCTCGGTATGACATTTTCGTGGAATCGCTCTATATATAAAATTGAAGATAGAATCAGCGAAAATAATAAGAAATGGACAGAACACTTAATGAGAATGAACAACGAAAGAATACCAAAAAGAACCTTCCTATAGGCCTATAATCCCAGAGGAACAAGAGATATTGGCCGACCACGTAGAAGATGGACTCCACTTTTAACTTCGCCGGAACAGGCTGCATAGCCTAAACCTTGTAGTAGAAGAAGAAGAAGACTAGCGGATCCGGAGACGTTATCCTGCCCGAACGTTCAATTCTCGTATCATGGCCGGATGATGAAAATATAACCTACTTTTTTACCATAATATTCACTAATTAATAAGTTCCCAAGAAAACTCCTCACTGCCAACTGTTGTGCCTCAAGAAGCGTGCAGTTAGACGTCACATTGTTGTCGCGCGGTATACGTCGGTAATGCAGATGACTACATATTTGACATAAAAAACCCTATACCCCGATCGTAGCGCTACCTACCGGGTCCAATTGTGAGTCTAAACCATCCAGGGACCCACTCAGACACACAAAAAAAAAATCAAAATCGGTCCAGTCGTTTAGGAGGAGTTCAATGACAAACACACGTACAGAAGAATTATATAGGCTATATAAATAAAGACTAGCTTATGCCCGGCGTGCGCTGCTACGCCTAGATAAATTAAATATGGTTTTTAAATTTTCGTTTCTGGTGAACTCCTACACCTAATGGTTTTAGAGCATAATAGCAGCTAAACACTCGCCGTGCCTGAAAATGTGTAGCCTATATACAAAGTTATAGGCCTACATTGTGACGAACCAAACATGCTGTTTTGCTAGAGTCAATTATTTTCGAATTTCAAGTAAGCCCTAGCTTCTAACGGTAGGATTTCGCTAAGTTTTGGATAATATCAACCTCGGTTTTTATCTATCTATCTATCTTCGGGTTTTTACAGCTGCTGCCGTCTTCCCGTGCCAAACCTCCAAAGCCTACGGTCTTGGGCATCTTCGATGCTTAGCCCTCTAGCTTGCATTACTGTCTTCGGGACATTCCATATCAAATCGGACAGCAAAAAATCTTGCAATTTATTTTTTTAATGTTATGTATCCCTAAATATAGTGAATACGTTTATAAACGTATTAATACAGAAATTTAATTTTTATCATTTATAGGTTCATAGTTATGATGATCTAAAATTATCGTAAATATGATAAAATAAAACGTTTACTAACTAATATTTCTGAAACAGTAAACAGCAAAAATTTGTTTCAAACATATTTATATAGGTGATATCATGTAGTTTAAGGGTGTTATTTTTATAATTAGGATATTTTTATTTTCGGTGTCAATTTTCTGTTTTATGGCGATTTACTGCAGTACATATCAAAAAATGAAAACGGAAAAAATACAGGATACTATTCACGTAATAAGGATTAATTTTCAGCAATTACCCTTTTGGAGAGTTGAATAGTTCAGACAATATAAATGTTTTTTATTCTATTTTCGTAAAAAAACTCGCGGGTCCACGGCGCATCAGATTCATTTCACGACCAAGGTCGCGCGCGTACTTTATTAAAAGAGCTTCATCAGTGACTTTTTCAACTGCCATTAAATCGAATAAATTATTATATGTTGTGCTTAATGGAACAGTACCGTAAATTTATAAAAGTGGCGATATTTTAATTCTTACACAGTATATACTTATTTATCAAATTTTATTGCTGAAGTGAGAAATAAAGAGCTCTGTTACTTACGTTTACTGTGAATTATTAAACAAATTATTTATAACTAACTCACTCACTGGCTCTGTGGAACCTGTAGGTTCATGGCAGCGCAGACATAAGCTCTCCATACATCCCATCCCGAGCTAACGTTTTCCAATTATCCCCTGTACTTCCCTCAAATCATGTATAATGTTATTCTCCCACCTCATTCTTAGTCTTCCAACTGGGCGTTTTCCCTCCGGTTTTCCTACCAGAATTTTCCAAACACCTCTTTCATCCTCCATACGTACCACATGACCTGCCCATCGAAGCCTACGAGACTTAACTGTTTTTATTATATCTGGCTTTCTATACATATCATCTAGCTCACTATTATGTAGTTTCCTCCGTTCACCTGTCTGTTCATCTCTTTTTGATCAAAATATTTTCCTAAGAACTTTATTCTCAAATACACGTAATCTTCTTTCCTCCCTTAAAACAAATTATTTATTTTGTTACAAATTTTTCATTGCAATTAAATTAAATATTATAATAAAAACTCTTACACAATTAATTGAATAAACTGGTATAGATTTTTATTATGTTATAATTACTACTTTCAATCTTAAAATAATTTTTTATTGAGTGTACTGTATTGTACCCTGGAAACTATGACGAAATAGTGTTGTTACAAGATATCACTTCCAAATAAAACCGAATGTTTTAATACTCGTATCACTTCCTAACAAACGAATGAAATGCTGAATCAGCGCGTCTTCTTAAAACATCTGTTCCTCTATCAACAATTCTCAAGTTCAGATTATTTACTAGACAGTAGATTTAAATCAGTACGTGTGTTTAGTGTGTCACCTCATTATTTTAAGAATTACAATCAAATTTAAAATAATCTTTCATCGTTTTTAACTAACAAGTGCAGATTGAAGTGTTTTATTTTATTACTGTACATATAATTACACTGTCTATTATGAATAAGCCTAACTGGTGTTATGTGAATGGAAAGTGCTTCAATCCACTCGGACGACGACATAAGAGTAGTTTTAAAAAATTCAGATCTGTCCCTCCATGGATCTGTGAGGAATTCGGGGTACCCCAAGAACACTGGCTCTCGGCAAAAATATGTAGTAATTGCAGGCTAATTTTAGAGGGTACGAGAAATGTTGAGGATGTACAGCCTAACAGATTAACTAATACTGAAAATGAGGAATCCGATGTAACACAACCTAGTAGCAATAACGATAGTAGTTCCGACATCGTTAAAGAATCGGCTATACCAACATTAAATGAATCATTTAAATTGATAGGGGAAAGTCCCATTAGGAGAGCAAAAATTTCTCACAATAAATATGTGAAAAATAAATATAAAAGTGTAACTGAGGCAATTAAAAATAAAATTTTCCACCAATTTGATTCTTCAAGTGAAGAAGAGGATAAATATGAAATTGAGGTTTTGGAAAATCTTAAGAAGGCGTTTGCTGCTAGCAGTGATAAAAAAGATAAAATCAAAATTCTAACGTTGCTTCCACTCTCCTGGTCAGTAAGAAGAGTACAACAGCATTTTTATGCATCAAAACATAGCATTAAAATAGCAAAATAGCATTCAGAATTGTTACGCCTTTAAAATTCCATTGATTCCTATCGAGTTTGAACCCGGGAACCTCGGAATCGGAGGCGTGCAGAGTAACCACTAGTCCACGATGATGATGATGATGTAATAATTGTTATAATGATAATAAAAATAATGTAACGATGATAATAACAATAAAAATATTTGTTAGTGCGCAAAGGACTATTACCAAGTAGTTCCGTCATTGTTTGTACGAGCGAGCGATCTCCACTCACGCGAAAGGTATTGCGGGCAGTTTACACATAGGAGATTTTAGGAAAAATAATTATTTTTGGTAGTTTCCTTTCAAGACTCCACTTTAATACTAATTACAAAAAATTAACTGGTGTTCAGGTAATAATGTGGCACTTTTTGATTTTATAATTTTTTTGGTGAGGAAGGTCAATTGCATATTAATAGCATTTACGCCCTTCAGAAAAACGTAAATATTAACATACTAATTTTCACGCGATAGAGCATAAAATCATCTATAATGTGACTATCTTTTCAAGTTGAGGGAATAGCCATACTTCGAGAAATGTATTTTATAAAAGAGACTATTTAAAACAATACGATAAATTGACAGCTCTATTACTATTTAATTACACCAAGCGAAGACTTGAAATTCGGTACAGATATTCAGTATATCATAAAGTTTCACTGTAAAAAAAAATGGTAAACTTTTAAAGATGTGAGTTCATTTTTCACAATTTTTTTGCCGATTTCGTATGGAATGTCCCCTTCATGTTTTCCTTCCATGTTAACCTTGGTCTCCCTCTTTTCTTCTTTCTGTTCGGATGCCATTCATATAGTTGCTTCGGCCATCGCTCATCTTCCATTCTTAAGACATGTCCTAACCACTTTAATACCTTCTCCTCAATTCTTTCAATTACGCTTTCTTCTGCTTCCATTATGTTTCTAATTTCCTTATTTGTGACATGTTCTAATCTAGACTTTCTGGCACTTCTCCGTAAATAATCAATTTCTAGAGCTATTAGTCTATTCTTGTAGTACTTATTGATTGTCCATACCTCACTCCATACATTGAAACAGATTCCACCAATGTTTTACCAATATATTTTTTTGTGTCTTTCCAAATATGCTTATCCCACCATATGGAATTTAATGATGATATTATTTTGCTACTCAATTCAATTTTATGTTTTATGTTCTCTTTGCCTATACCTTCAATGTTATCCATAATTATTCCCAAATATTTAGTTTGTTTCACTTGCTTTATTTGGATTCCTCGGTTTTTATAATACTCAATACATCCCTTCAAGTAAACTCATGTTTAAAATATTAATTCCACACTTTATTTAAATATTCGATTGTAAGTAATACTTTTTTTAAATATGTCGCATATTGTCCTGTTGAGATGCAAAGGAAAACATTCACGAACTTTGGACATTTATTATGAAATAATCGGCCGCGGTGGACTAGTGGTTATGTTCCTTGCGTCTGGTCTCGAGGGTCGCGGATTCAAACACGGGCGGGGTCGATGGATTTTTTAGGATGGAAAAATCTAAGGAGCAAGTCCTCCGGGAGGGCAAGGATGATAATCGATATGTGGTTCGATACGGGTTATCGCTGGCTCTATAAACTCTGGCTCATGCGCACTCTTGTTCTATATGACTTCAAAAATATATCTTACTTACTTACTTACTTACTCACTGACACTATCGAACCCGTAGGTTCATGGCCGCGCGAACATAAGCTCTCCATACATCCCTATCCTGGAGCTAGTGCATTCCAATCATTCCCTGTATAATCTACTTCCCTCAAATCATAGTTAATGTTATTTTCCCACCTCATTCTTGGTCTACCAACTGGGCGTTTTCCCTCTGGCTTTCCTACAAGAAGCTTCCATGCAACTCTTTCATTCCTCATTCGTGCCACATGTCCTGCCCATCGTAGTCTATGAGACTTAACTGTTCTTATTATATCTGGCTTCCTATAAAGACCATGTAGCTCACTGTTATGCAGTCTTCTCCATTCACCTGTTTGTTCATCTCTCTTTGGTCCAAAAATTTTCCTAAGAACTTTATTCTCAAAAACTCGTAATCTTTACTCTTTCCTTAAAGTAAGAGTCCATGTTTCGCACCCATATAATATAACTGGGAGAATAACCGTTTTATATATTTTCAGTTTAACGTTTTTTGAAAAGAGTTGGGACATCAAGAGTCTCTGTAATGCATAATAGCATGCATTTCCAGAATTGAGCCTATGTTTAATTTCTTTGTGCATCTCATTCCTATTTGTGATTATTGTTCCTAGGTATTTGAATTCAGCCACTTCCTCAAAATTTCCCTCATTTGTCATTAGCTGTCCATTTCCTTTATATAATGCATTTCTGTGTGACCATATATTTAGTTTTATTGATATTTACTTCCAGTCCTAATTTCTTAGTGTTACTCAATAGTGTGTGCGTGTTGTCCTTTAGTATCTTCTCGCTATCGGCCAATAGTACATCATCAGCATAAACTAACAGCTTATTAATACCATTTCAAAAACATATCAGGTAAGCTAAAGTGCTGTTTTTCCGAAAATAATTGTCATTATTTATTAATCAGTCCTCGTTTACTTTCAATGACAACAGTTAACTTGTAAATTGGGATTAGTTACAATAATTTAGGCGTTGACGTGTTTACAGAGAGAGGGTTCATCTCGTGATGAAGGTTGCAATCTCCGGAAGTTAGGAATACGAGGTCTATTCCCGGGGCATAATTCGAAAACACAATTCCATCCTACGTTGTTCGTTTTTGTTTACCAACATAACTAACCTTCATATTCCATTCACGATCAAATTTCAAGATACCTTAATTTCAAAATCTCTAATTGCAACCTTAGCATTTTCAAATATGTACACAACTGTAACAACTTACTTTACAAGTAAGCGATATAGCTGTCGATTCAAGTTACAACACAGAGAAACAAAGAGATATGTTAGCATTAGGAATATTGCCCTTGCTTCATCGTCAATGACGCAATCATGTTTATTTTCTGTTTTTACTTCCCATACTTTTTGAACACATGGGGCGGAAATCATAGTTCTGACTTAACCCTCCTTCTTCTTCTGCTTCATGAAATTAGGCCTTTTGACCTGTTTTAACATCAAGTGGATGCAATGTATCATACTGCCAGAAGGAAGATATTAATATTAAATTAAATAGATTTTACAGAATGTGTGGCACTATAAGACGGACACTGAAAAATAAAACTTTGAGGAGCACACAACTAAAATTTTACAAAATTATGGCAGTGCCTGTCTTAACATATGCAAGTGAAAATTGGACTCTTAACCGTTCAGACAGAAGGAAAATAGAAACTGCAGAAATGAAGTTCCTACGTTCAGTAGCAGGTGTGACAATTTTGGACAAGAAAAGAAGTGAGGATATTAGGAATGACTTAAATATTTTCAATTTAACAAATAGAATTGACAACATGAGAAACAATTGGTATGAACATGTCAAGAGAATGCCTACAGATAGAATCCCTCAGCTGTTACTAAAGTACAAACTAATAGGACATAGAAATGTTGGACGCCCATTTACTTAACCCTTAAATTCGCAAAACACAAATTTCTTCTATTAGTTATTTGAATGTGGCGGACCGCAGTGAAAACGGAATCTTATGTTACTGTTATTATTAGGTATATTACATAATTAGACACCTATTTACGTGGTTTCTTTTTGTTTGTTTTCTTCTGATTTATTTAAAATATTAATTTAATTGAACCAATTGATGTATCCGGAAGGATGCATTACGAATTTAAGGGTTAACCATGCACATGCAGTGTGTAACAATCTTGTTTGTACAGTAGGCCCATTGTTTAACGCAGAAAACATTAATTATCTCCCCAAAATGTGAAATAAGATCTATTAAATTAATAATTAATATATAGTTTTAGAAACAACTTTAGGGTGGCGTGGATTCTATCACCATATTTAATTACATACTTAAAACACCATTTAAAAGCAATAAATAATTACGGAATTATATTAGTAGGGTGCGTGTAGGCAAACAGTTATCGGACACTTTTGAAATCCAGAATGGGTTGAAGCAAGGAGATGCACTATCTCCTCTACTATTTAATTTTGTACTAGAGCATGCCATTAAATCTTTAGAGAATGAGGAAGGCTTACAACTCAATGGTATTAATAAGCTGTTAGTTTATGCTGATGATGTAGTATTGTTGGCCGATAGCGAGGAAATACTAAAGGACAACACGCACACACTGTTGAGTAACACTAAGAAATTAGGACTAGAAGTAAATATCAATAAAACTAAATATATGGTCACACGTAGAAATTCATTAAAAAATGGAAATGGACAAATGAGGGAAATTTTGAGGAAGTGGATGAATTCAAATACCTAGGAACAATAATCACAAATAGGAATGAGCTGCACAAAGAAATTAAACATAGGCTCAATTCTGGAAATGCGTGCTATTATGCATTGCAGAGACTCTTGATGTCCCAACTCCTTTCAAAAAACGTTAAACTGAAAATATATAAAACTATTATTCTACCAGTTATATTAACTTATATGGGTGCGAAAACATGGACCCTTACTTTAAGAGAGGAAAGGAGATTACAAGTATTTGAGAATAAAGTACTTAGGAACATTTTTGGACCAAAGAGAGATGAACAGACAGGTGAATGGAGAAGACTACATAACAATGAACTACATAGTCTTTATAGGAAGCCAGATATAATAAGAACAGTTAAGTCTCGTAGACTGCGATGGGCAGGACATGTTGCACGTATGGGGAATGAAAGACTTGCATGGAAGCTTCTTGTAGGAAAGCCAGAGGGAAAACGCCCAGTTGGTAGACCAAGAATGAGGTGGGAGAATAACATTAACTATGATTTGAGGGAAGTAGATTATAGAGGGAATGATTGGAAATCATTAGCTCAGGATAGGGATGTATGGAGAGCTTATGTCCGTGCGGCCATGAACCTACGGGTTCGATAGTACCAGTGAGTAAGTAAGTATATTAAAAATATTTACTCACGGAATGTAATTGTCTTTATAACTAATTTTAGTCGTAAATACCGAAAAAAAGGTGTTTCAGTGCGTAATTAAATATGGTGCTAAAATCCAATTTGACGTCTAATCAAATAATACGAAGAGAAATATATGGTTATCATGGCAGAATAACACGGAAGAGGCCATTCGTAAATAAAAACAGAATTTCCAGGATGAAATTGGCTAAAGAGCATGTAAACAAAAATGTTTGCAATAATTCGGTCTGACAGAACAAAAACAAACCTTTTCGGAAAAACAAAGAAATAAAATAGTTTCCATTTCATTGAATTTTCATTGTGCCAAAAAACGTTACGCCGCCGGGTGAAATATAGATTCCAGCTGTACCTGAAATTTTACTTGGGCCTCACTGCACACCCTTATGTGAAATACAGATAACAATTGTACAGTAAAATCTTAAATTAGTTTAAGTTCTGAGAACGATCATTCACATGTGGCGTTCTGAATTTACGAAACAAAGATGGCTACGACATATGTATTATTGTCATTAAACGAAAAATGAAAGTGATTGAAGACAAATCTCCAAATTTCCGGACCGATGCTCCAAAGTCAAGCTCAAAGTCAAAGTTGCTAAGTCCCTAGGGAATAACGATTTCAAGGCATCTTCAGGTTGGCTGGACAGTTTTAAAAGACGACACAATGTAGTGTGAAATGAAATTTGCGGAGAATGTGGACGAAAGTGAAGTTAGTGAGTGGAAACAGAAAGTCATCATCATCATCTGCATTCATGGATTAGGTCTGCTGACCCGTTCCGACTTCAGCCCATCTCTTTCTAGGTCTGCCCACATCTCGGGTGCCTTTAGGTTTGTATATTGTTATTTGTTTTGGATATCTATCTTCATTCATTCTGTCTATGTGTTGCTTCAATTTTTGCCTATATGTACATATTTTATCAGTTATTGCAAATTTCAAGTTCCTGTCTTATTTCTGTGTTCTTGATTCTGTCTTCCTTAGTGCACCCTTTAACAGATCTCAAAAATTTCATTTCTGCCGCCGTTATCCTACTTAGATCTTGTTTTTTATGTATCCAAGCTTCTGATCCATAGAGCAATACCGGTACTGCCAACATTTTATAAAATTTCAATTGGGTCTCTCTTGTTGTTTTGTTATTTAGTGATCGTTTTATCGTACCACATATTCCCTGGAATTTTGCTATTTTATTATTTATATCATTATCATAATTAAATGAAATGTCACATAAAAGTGCAATAGCCAAAAGAGAAATTAAAAAAGCACACAAAGTCAGTTGGAAACAGAAACTACGTACTTTAATTTCAGGATACGCGTCTAAGAGACTTTTTTAACGCTGACGAAACGGGACTCTTTTATTTTTTCTCGTGTTACCTCATACATAGGCCTACTATACTTCACTTTTCAAAGATAGCGAAACTACAATCAATCCAAGGTACATAACATATACGGTACACTATAATCTAAGCTTTTTAATAAGTTTTTTTTATAATGCGGAATGTTATGTAATGTGGAATAAAAAATTGGTCCCATGCGATTCCGCTTTGAACAAGTTTTACTGTATTTTCATGAAAACAACCTCAATGACTTTATTCCTTCAGAATTCGCTAAACGTAAGCAAGCAAAATAAGAAGATAAAAAGAAGAGTAGAATTTATGAGGTGTAGGAGTTGACATTGAAGATGTTTTGATTCTATTAAATTGAGGCCAGCAAATAACTCTTCCTGGACCACCAGATGATTGATGTTAACTTCCGGCATCCTAACATCACATTATATGTAAATTATAGCTCGCTTCGTGATGATATTGACCCAGGTCATTTCTATCAAAACAAAATACAAGCGACTACTGTTTACTTTACTGCTTTCCCTGTTAATGATCATTATCACAAAGTATTATTCGTTGAAAAAACATTTATTTCTTACCGGGGAAAATATTTATAGTACTAAAAGCTTAAACTAGAAACATAGTATATTTTAATAATAGCATTTATTATTATTATTATTATTATTATTATTATTATTATTATTATTATTATTATTATTATTATTATATAGAATATAAGTATTTGGGAATTAAAATTACTAAAGATGGAAAACAAGAAACAGAGATAAGAAACAGGATCAATATAGGAAAGTATGCTATATCTGCCCTAAATGGAATAGTATGGGACAAACATATCTTCAAAGAAACAAAAAAAACTATTTTTAATACAATAATCAGAAGCATTATTACCTATGGAGCTGATGTGTGGGCTTTAAATGCACAAATGAAAAAAAAAATACTCGCCACTGAAATGGACTACTGGAGACGTGCTTCAAGAATATCCAGGAAGGATAAAATCCGAAATTCATATATAAAAGAAAAAATGCAGGCACAATATTCAATATTAGATTTTATAAAGAAGAAACAATTAAATTGGTAAGGACACATTAGAAGGATGGAAGAAGGAAGACTACCTAAAATAATCATGGATTGGGAGCCACAGGGAAGAAAAAAGAAGGGTAGACCAAATATTACGTGGATTCAGGGAATCAATGAAACTAAGAGGGAATGGGAAATAGAAGAAGATATATGGATGAACAGACAAGAATGGAAAAATGTGTTGAATCAAATGTGTAGTTAACTGTGAACATGGGTACCGGAAAAATGTATATTCATTGTAAAAGCCGGAATAATAAAAATTATTATTATTATTATTATTATTATTATTATTATTATTACTATTATTAACTAGAATGGTATACAACTAGAATGGTATGGTCATATACGTAAGATAACAGGGAAAAGATTACTCCACACAATCTTTGGAAAGAATTCAACCTGGGAAAGGAAAGAGAGGTCGACTTAGATTTAAATGGATGGATGATGCAAGAAGAGGTGTGAAGGAGGTAGGTCTGGAAGAATTGGCATGGGAAGGTAGAGAACATTGGAGAAAGAAGATACCTACCTAATACAGGCTTTCCACTTTACAGCAGTTCGCCCTTGATTCCTGCTTTCCAGAGATTCTTATCTTCCCATTGTTCCTCTTCCATACTCTTCTTCATCGTGGCATCATATATTCCCTCATACCATGCTCTTCTACTTCTCATCCTCTTCCTTCTGGCTGGTACCATCCAATCTAACACCTGTTTAGGCCACTGGTCTTCCGACATCCGTTGTACATGTCCATACCATTGTAAAGCTCTCTTTGTTATCCTTTCGATAACAGTTTCTTGTGCATCCATTTCTTGTCTGATATATGTATTTCGAATACGTTGTAGCCTGGATATTCTCATACTTCTCCGTAATCCAACCATTTCTGTCGCCAAGATACTTCTCTGCATCCTTTCATTTAATGTCCGGCTTTCTGATCCATATGTAAGTATACTTTCTATTATTGTCTGTATAATCTCTTCTTTTTTTGTTTTTCTGGTCAAATTTCTATTACATAAAATACTATTTAGGGATAAAAATTTGAAAAACTATGGGCACAAGAAGATGTTTTATTACATTGTAAACCTGTTTATGAATAAATAAATAAATAATAATAATAATAATCATCATCCGGTATCATGGCAGCTGCCGCCTTCTTCCGGAAACCAAACGTCATTCCTCTCTGTATAATAATAATAATAATAATAATAATAATAATAATAATAATAATAATAATAATAATAATAATACACATAAGGCCAAGGGATATTAAATAATCTCACTGTAGGCCTTACGAACCCTCTGGTAGTGGCAAATTAATGCTTCCACCTCTAGGCAAATCGGCACTAGATAACAAAGCAGATAAATCTGAACATTTCAGTATGGAAAAGTTTAAATGTATGGGTTATACAGGAAAACTTCCATCTCATAACCCTTCACATTTATAAACTATAAGTTGCGGAAGAGCAAAGAGCGACTTCCTGAAGCTTTAACGAGGATAAACTAGCTAGAAAGAGTATCCTGATAGAAAACTAGGCCCTCCATCGTCGCGTACATAATTGAATTTATTGATTTTGTATGAATATTTCCATTCATCACATAGAAAAAGTCTACCGCTGTGGTCTCGAGGTAGCGTGCTGCCTTGTCACGCAGCGGGCCCGGGGTTCGGTCCCCGGTCAGGGCAGTTTTTCTGGGTGAGGTTTTTATCGGGGTTTTTCTTCACCTGTAAGACAAATGTCAGGAAAACTTTAAGGCCCAAACGGTCCCCGAAATCATATGGCCATCATCATCCTTATCCTTCACTGGTGTGGAAAGCAACGGGAAGCTACCACACCTACAATTCCTTAGTAAAGCCGCAAGCATAGCATGAAAATGCTATGATTGCAGTGAAGGACATGCCTTCGGGCAGAATTACTATGGATGAATGGATATAGAAAAAGTTGCAACCTAGGGGAACTGAAACAATCTCTTCATTTTTTTTCTTCTTCCTACCAAGATAATTTTAGCTCTAATTATGTCTGCTCCTTTAAATTTCGATTTTTTTGGCTGAAATTTTCAAATAAAAATAAAAATTAATGCAATAATTGTTTTTACTTTTTTTAAACTCATGCCCCAAATGGGAGTCAATGACCAATCACATTTCAATGAATTTTGTTTTACAACAAATTACTGTCGTGTTTCACCTCGATAATTGCCGAATTTTTATTACCAAAATAAAGAAAGCTCCCCTTTTTTTAATATTCTGAACAGGTCAGAGCATTATTTTGCAGTGACTGACTCACTAACAAATACGTTGAATATAGCAAATAATGAACAGATTTTTTATGTTTCAATTTTTCTCCACTAGGGTGCATTCTTACAATATTGCGATCCTATTTGGTAATAAATATGATCAAGTTGCAGTGATAAACAAATGAATCATAACCAAACATTTCTCATGTGTTTTCAAACATCGCCGTTTACATTAAATATATAAATATTTTAAAATAAGTATATTTAAATAATGATTTATGAGTAAACAGCTTAATTTTATTCGTTAAATAGTCCTAACAAATGCCACTCTTGATTTCCAAATCCTCTAGATAATTTGGAAATCACTCGTGGCATTACTTTGATAAACTAGCTAGGAAGAGTATCCTGATAGAAAATCTAGGCCCTCCATCGACGAGTACAAAACTGAATTTATTGATTTTGTTTTGAATATTTCCATTCCTCATATAGGAAAAGTTGCAGCCAAGGGGAACTGAAACAACCTCTTCAATTGTTTTTTTTTTTCCAAGATAATTTTAGCTCTAATTATGTCTGCTCTTTTAAATTCTAAAACTCTTGATTTTTAGCTGAAATTTTCAAATAAAAATAAAAATTAATGCAATGAATCTTTTTGGCTATGTTACATGCTTAACATTTCAGCGACTATTGAATCCTACTTGAAAAGTAGCCCATGGCCCGGGATCTATGCGGAAACGTTGCGTACTCTATGAAATCAAGGTCTAAGTTTATGTCACAAAACAGAGAAGGTCATGAACGATTACTGAAAGCTGGAGGTCATCGGGTTGCATAAACCATCCTAAAGACCTTGGCCCCCCGGTTAACCATATTACAATATGAACCAAGTGCAAAAATGTGTTTTATGAGTCAGTGAAAAAATATACTTTTTTCATCGGTGCGCTTATGATAATGTCAAAGTATTTTCAAGTCCAGACTTGGTGTCTCTTTTAGTTCTCAGTTCATGATACAGTCAAAGACAGGCCTATTAAAATGTATTCTTATTATTATTCATTACACTGAACAACAAAAAAGAAATTTGTTTTTGTCTCAGAAAGAAAACATGTGATTCTGATAATATGTTTTCTCCTGAATTCAAATATGATATCGGTTTTTCTCCATCATGCAAGGTTTCCGAGAGACGGGAATTTATAATTTCAAACACTTTAATATTTTTTACATAATATATTTTATTACATCTAATTTTATTTTTCATAAGTAATGCCACGAGTGATTTCCAAATTATCGATAAATTCACGACTCACGAAGTGAGGAGTGAATTTATCTAGAGAATTTGGAAATCAAGAGTGACATTTGTTAGGACTATTTAACGAATAAAATTAAGCTGTTTACTCAAAAATCATTATTTAACTATAGTTATTTTAAAATATGTATATATTTAATGTAAACGGCGATGTTTGAAAACAAATGAGAAACGATAGGTACGCTTCATCTGCTTCTTTTGTTTATCACTGCAATCAGATCATACTATTTACTGCCAAAGGAACGCAATATTGTAAGAATGCTCTCTAGTGGAGAAAAAAATGAAACACATCAAACTATATTAATTCATTTCTGATGTCGTATGATGTAAATATGACAATTATATTTTTCTGGATTATTACCTAAGAAAAAAAAACATTTAAGAAAGTGCAAACAGTGGTTTCTTTTTTTGGTGGTATAATAAATTGCTACAAATATTTTTATATTAACTCCTGCAAGCGCTATGTGTTGACATCTATGCACTATATATACAATCTGGTAGCCGTATTTCTTATAGGCTCAGTCACTGCAAAATAATGGTCAGACCTGTTCAGGATATTAAAAAGGAGGAGCTTTCTTTAATATGGTAAATATAACACTGATAAATATTTCGTGAAACACGACTCTGATTGGTTGTAAAACAGAAATCATTGAAATGTGATTGGTCATTGACTACGCCGTATCGTAGTGGTTAAGGCACTGAACTACAAGCCGGAGGGTCGAGGGTTCAAGTCCCGTTGGGGTCAGGATTTTTAAACTGACCCAAACCCTCTGGCGGCACTATGGCCCTGGGGTCGACTCAGCCTCTAACGGAAATGAGTACCCGACGCTTGTTCTGGGGGTAAAGGCGGCCGTCACGCAGGGCTGACAACCCGGCTGACATAAAGTGCCGATTGTTTAGAAAAAAGTGGGAGCCTTAACCTCCTACTACCCCAAGGGCCTCCTCAGGCCTGTTGTGGGATCACTTTACTTTACTTACATTGACTCCCATTTGGGGCATGAGTTAAATAGTCCTAGTATTTTTTTTCATATATACATTAGATAGGGACCATCTATCGAACAATTCAATTTATGATCATCTTGAAAATTTCCGGGCTGTAGGTCGTGGTCTAGAGGCTTGAAGTTCCCCGACGTTTCGCCAGAGACTGCGTCTGGCACCCTCAAGATGCCTTCAAGCCTCGAGACCACGACCTACAGCCCGGAAATCTTCTTTAAGATCATCATAGCAACTCCGGCCGCGAAAGCCTAAGTCAATTACATTTATCTTGCTTGCGTATATTTTATTATTAGTTTAGTACGATTTTGCAAGTTTACTATTAATTATTTCTGTCTTTTGTTAACTACATATCTGTTTTATTTTATTTTGTTGCGAGGGATCAGATAGTCGACTCTTAGTTTAATTTCAACATTTTTGGGTTCCAGATAAGCCTCCATTCCTAACACTCCGATTTTCCTGATTATACATAATATCTTTATAAACCATTACGTAAAATATTGATAATTCTGAATAATATTTTATTACATTATGGAGTCAATACTAATAAAATTCATTGTTAAAACCGTTGAGGTGGAGAGTCATAAAATAAAATAAGTTAAAATATACCTTCTTAGGTAAAATCCGTCGTCCTCAACTTATAAAATATGTCATCTTTATGCCTGTAGGCCTTTCAGAACATCCGTTCCATCTTCAACAGATCCCTCTTCGCCACAACATCCAGTATGATGGTTGATGCTGCTGGTCCTAATGTGGTGTTGTCGTAGGACCAGCAGCATCAACCATCATACTGGATGTTGTGGCGAAGAGGGATCTGCTGAAGATGGAACGAATGTTCTGAGAGGCCTATAGGCATAAAGGTGACATATTTTATAAGTTGAGGACGACGGATTTTACCTAAGAAGGTATATTTTAACTTATTTTATTTTATTACATTATGGAAAATAAAATTATTATTCTTCTTCCATTGGCTCTACAGTCCTCTAAGAACCTTGGCCTCCTTCATAAGAAGTGCCCATCCTTCTCTATTAATAGCTTTCTGTCTCCTTATTTTCACCCTCAGTTGTTTTAAGTCTTCCTCAACCTTATCTAAGGATCTTAGTTTCTGTCTTCCAGCCTTTCTTCTTCCTTACGCTTTCCCTTCTAAAATCTTTCTTGCGCCTCTTTCTTGCTCCATCCGCAAAACATAAGTAAATTATTATCTGTTTAAAAATACTATTAGTGACATGTTTCTGTCAGTTAGTTAATATAATAGATAATATTTTTAAAAACTAAAACAACACGCTTCATTAAAAAACCGAACTAAAAAAATGATAAATAATTTTAATTTCCAACACGCTTGGGATAAAATTAAAGTGGCCAACAAAAAAACCATCGCCTAACACATCTAGAATAAAACTAGAGTTATCTACAAAAAAAAATAATTTTCTCATCAAAAGCGTGGGGTGCCTTTTATGGTTTTTACGTTTTATTCTTAAAGACTTTACTTTTTCCAATATCTGTTTATTATCAAATATATTAATTGGTATAGAGCACCCCACGCTTTTGATGGTAAAATTATTTTTTTGTAGACAATTCTAGTTTTATTCTATATGTGTTGGAGATGGTTATTTGTTGACCACTTTAATTTATCCCAAGCGTGTTGGAAATTAAAATTATTTTTAATTTTTTAATTCGGTTTTCTAATAAAGCGTGTTGTTTTAGTTTTTTAAACTATTATTTATTTTTTATTTTTTAGTTTGGTTTTCTAAAAATGTTAAATCTTTAAATTCGATACTATCGTAGTATGAGCTAAAAGTAATACTCTTCTTAAAAAATCATCCAGGCCGGGTTTAAACCAGCGACCTATGGATTACTGAAATTATATACCACTACAGTCCACCACTCTACCAACTGAGCTACCAGAGGAAATAATATTAATTTCTTACAACGATGGACTTAAAAGTCGATAAGTCCGCAACCTATCATATATTATTTATGAAATTATTGTATTGTCATTGGTCCTTTACAAGTATATCAAGTTTCAAGTCGATTCAATGTTTTTAAATGGATGAAAATCGTGTTGAAAGATTCAGTTACATAGATAGATACAGGTCAAGGTAATATAAAGCGTGTAAACATATTTCAGTTTTTTATCATATCGAAACATGTAAAATGATACACAAATATCTATGAGGTAAGATGTGCCAGGTTCAACTTATTTATTAAAACTGCATTTGCATAACGTTGTACCGTTTGGCATTTAGAGTACACAGCGCTGATATATTACACTCATTAGCATAATCCTCTCACTGGAGAGTCACAAGGACAATTTGGGACTGTACTAGCGTTCACTCCTTCAGGTAATATTACCATAATTACATGTACAAGTTACAAATAGCTTTGTGACCTCACAAGTTCATGCATTGTTAAAAATATAAAATTATTCCACCTATTCCATTCATTAGTTTGTTATTATTATATTTCTTATTTGTAGACGCTTTAACATCTAAGGTTATATCGCGACTACGTTTTAATGACAATATGAAATGGTGAATATAATTAAATTAATTCTGGTAATGAAATTCCAACCCAGCATTTGCTTGACCGCTGAGGAAAATCATGAAAAAGCCTGCAGAGATTGGTCGGCTCCGGATTCTGAACCCGAGATCTCCTGAATGGGTTTGAAACGCTACCAATTGAGCCAAGTCTCTAGGTATTATCATTATCATTATTATTACTATTATTATTATTATTATTATTATTATTATTATTATTAGCATGATTTGAAAAAATTAGATCAGGATAAGGATGTATGAAGAGCTTATGTCCGCGCGGCCATGAACCTACGGATTCGATAGTGCCAGTGAGTAAGTAAGTAAGTAAGTAAGTAAGTAAGCAGGATATACTCTGCTGGATAAGAAAAGAAATGAAGATATAAGAAAGGAACTAAATATTTTCAAACTTACATACCGAATAATTAAATATAGGAACGAGTGGAAAGAACACGTTGATAGAATGCCAGAAGAAATATTTCCAAAATTGAATTGACTTAGGCTTTCACGACCGGAGTTGCTATAATGTCTTGGGACAACCCTTGAGGATGCCAGACGCAGTCTCAAGCGAAACGTCGGGGAACTTCAAGCCTCAAGGCCACGGCCTACAGCCCGGAAATCTTCTTCAAGATCATCATTTCCAAAATTATTGCTAAATTATAAACCGCTGGGAAGGAGAAATGTCGGACGCCCACACAGAAGATAGTCTGAACAATTTTAACAATTCTAACTTTCATGAAACCGGAACGAGCAAATAGGCTTAATCCCTGAATGATTATTATTATTATTATTATTATTATTATTATTATTATTATTATTAAGTCTACGAAACTTAACTATTCTTATTATATCTGGTTTCCTATAAAGATCATGTAGCTCACTGTTATGCAGTCTTCTCAATTCGCCTGTTTGTTGATCTCACTTCGGTCCAAATATTTTTTCATTCATTCATTTTGAGAATTTTCCTCGTCATTGAGGGTTTTCTCCAACCGATCTTAATAATTAACACGAGTTTAACAAAAAATTATGCATAAATGACTGCGGACTTACTGTTGTACCGGTATGACTGCGGACTTACTGTTGTACCGGTATGACTGCGGACTTACTGTTATACCGGTATGACTGCGGACTTACTGTTGTACCGGTATAATTGGAGGGCTCTTTCGATTGTAAGAATAAGTTCTGTATTTTGGAAGACAGTTATATTACGGTCTTAGACTTTGCGCAAATCCTCAAGATTAAAACTCAGAAGGGGAGCATCGGTACGGTTAGGAGGGATGAAAGATAGGTTTATTGCTTTTAAGAAACTTCAAACTGAAAAAAAAATGTATCCTCCAAAAACATAGCGGGCAGCTAGAGAGATTATTGACCTCGAGTAACTTGGAAATGAAGATAGTCCTGTAAAAGTTCACGCCCTAAAATTTAATAGGCCTATATCGACTTGCACATGTAGCCTATAGAGGTGTGTCAAAAGATTTATTTTATCCAATGAAAATTTTGTATAAAAACTGTAATGGCGACGGAAAAATAAGTCAAATCCACGACTTTCTTAAATATTTAATATAAAATGTTATGTAAGTTAAAAATCAAGTAAGTGGAGCGAGTGTTCTTATAGTCAAGAGTAAGTAGGGCGGGTGCCCTATCCGTAGACCATACAGAGTGAGAGGGACGAGTGCTCCCTTATAGCCGGTAGTCGAGTAAGTAGGGCGTAGGAGAACGTACTAAAGAAAGATCCGCGATAAGCATTATTAAAATTGAGTCGTGGTTTTGACCGTTTCTTAGCAAAGTTATAAGAGAAAAGTGTATAATTTACTATTGAGGGAAAAGAAAATCAATAAAATCCTTCTATCACGTCAGCTAAAATTGGTATGATCACTATTTACCCCGGTTAAAATCATAAGTTCAGCCCGACCCTGAAGAAACATAGAGGAACTAATATATAGTTCCTTTTATCACCTAGATAACAATAAAATTTTCCGCTACATTGTACAGACTATCAGTTTGTAACCAACTTTCACAAATTTCCCTTAATTAAAGTTCTCCGTCGTTCTCTGTCCTCTGCATCTTCATCCGTTACATCAAATTTTCTCATTGAATTTTGAATGTTATTCTTCCAGATTGTTCTTGTGTCTCCTTTTCTGCTCCTTCTTTCAATTTTCCATGCATAGAAAGCCTTTGGTAGTCTTCCATCCTGCATTTTTCTTGAGTGTCCATACAATTTTGGCCTTCTTTTCTGTGTTCAATCTCGCCCATTACACTGAGCAACAAAAAATATTTTTTTTTGTCTCAGAAAGAAGAGTATGTGATTCTGATAGTATTTTTTCTCCTGAATTCAAATATGATATCAGTTTTTCTCCATCACGCAAGGTTTCCGAAAGGCAGGCATTTATAATTTCAAACACTTAAACGTTTTCTACATTCGTAACTACATAATATTCGAACATTCGGACTCACCTAGAAAGTAAAAAATGACTATTTTCTGCTATATTTCGCCTGTGGAGCATCACTCTTGATGGTCCAACAATAATCGGCCAGCATATTAGCATTCCATTTGCCTTGATATCTCTTTTCCATAGCTGAAATCTCCTTAGTTAGCTCATTTGGTTTTATTTTACAATGAAAAAATGGACGAAAAATGTTTATTTAAAAAAAATAATTATTTAAATATATTAATTGAAATTGAAATTAAAAAATGTGGGTGATGGAGAAATTCCGAACACATATTTGAAAACACAATAAAAAACTGCATTAAGTACAACTGTTGGTACTCATGAGTCAAAAATCATGTTGACCAGTGTTATATTTCTTTCTGCATTCATCCATTTTCTAATTTCTATATTTCTAATTCTTTCCAGTCGAGATTTTCTGGCAGCTAATCTCCAAAAATCCATTTTAACTGCAGTTATTCCTTTGGCATGTTCTCAGGAATAATTCAATGCGCAAAATACGAAGGTGACGGGGAAAGGGAAGAGGAGGACAAGATAGAGAGGTGGATACGTATCATAATATTATTAAGGCCAATGATGTCATGGCGTTGAAGTATTATCTAACTAGCATCGCTATTTCTAATATTTATTTTAAAACGTTGCTAGAGGCTGCTGAACCCTGAAATGACCAAACTGGGCCAGGGACGCAATGGGAACATTTCTGGAGTACCGGCTTCGTAACCTCCACTGGATTATCTAACTCTCTCACAATGAATTCTTATGTTAATGACATAATGAAGCTTCAATTACAGACAAGGACGTGTGCGCAACATGATGCCCGCGAGCCACCTGTGTTTGTCCTCCCTAATCAGATCCGGGGTCAATTTTCCCAAACGTGTTATTTCATTTCGTAATTGTAACAATCTTTTTAGCCACATGGAGCTACTCCTTTTGAATAAATTAAGAAATATCTATTAACCGAAAAGACAACCTGCAATGTGATTAAAAAATACAATCGTCAAGAAACGCGTACGTCGGTTCCACTGGGGTAAAATTCTCCAGAGGTAATGGAGAGCTTATGTCCGCGAGGGCATGAACCTACGGGTTCGATAGAGTCAATGAGTGAGCTACATAGAGTTAGTTAAATATACATAGTAAATCTTTCTATGCTATTTTTCAACACAATGAAAACATTAACTGCAGGACAACTGTATTCAGCATTTTCTAAATAATCGCCTAGTAAGCTTTACTTACTTTATTTTATTTTATATTATTTTTATTTTATTATATTCCATGTTTTGTTAATATTAGCTAGTATTAGATCACATCACCGTTGTCTTTTGTTTAGTCTGTATTTTAATATGTTAAAATTGTAATAAATACGTAATTTCTGAATAATTCTACTATTCGCTGGTTAAATGGAAGAGAAGGCCTTATGGCCTTAAGCCCACCAGCTAAAATAAAGCATTATTATTATTGTATTAAAAGATTCCGGGCTATGTGGCCGTGGTCTATAACTGGCGTTTCTTCCAGACGTTCTCCCTCAACTGCGGAGGGCATCTTTAGTAGCGAGCGCTTCCAGCTGTTCTTTCCCTGTCGTAGGCTCGACTGCGCAGTCGATGGAAATCATGAAAGCAGCTCACAACAATGACAATCTGATAAACGAAAACGAACCCAATACATGTAACCCCCTCTACCAGATATTCAGTGAAACACCAGTTTTGAATCCTGCCGATGATGGGACAAGTCCCGAAAGCGCTACAGTTAAATAATTAATTAAGTTGAGGAGACGGACCTTTCAGGTGAATATTCCATAATTTTATATTTTAATTTTGAATAATACCTCAACAGAATACATCATGAATCTTATAAAAGTTGATAAATATACCCGCAAAAATCGAATGATTTAACGTGATCTAATAAACAAAGGAACTCTACAGCGATGCTAAGATGGCAAATAACCCAAATATTATTATATTCGATGAGTTGTTAAACGAGGCCATAGACTGTAATATGATATGTACTGTAATGCGATATGTTTACGATATCGTAAATAAGCATTATCTACTCGACCTATGACAGCTGTTTGATAAATTAGCTGCCTCCCCCTTAGCATTATGAAAAATGTGGTCACAAACCCATATAAATCCTACAATACAAACATTTTTGGCTGACTAACTCATTGGCACTATCGAACCCGTAGGTTCATTGTCGCGCGGACATAATTTCTCCATACATCCGTATCCCCCACCCCATTCTTGGTCTACCAACTAGGCGTTTTCCCTCTGGTTTCCTACAAGAAGCTTCCATACACGTCTTAGGCGCGTATTCTGAAATTAAAATACGCAGTTTCGATTTCCACTCACTAACTATACTTTCGTCCACATCCTTTGATTCCCCGCAAATTTCATTCCACACTGCATTGTGTCGTCTTTTAAAACTGTCCAAAACCAACCTAGAGATGCCTTGAAATCGTTATTCCCAAGGGATATAGCAACAACTAGAGCTTGACTTTGGAGCATCGGTCCGGAGATTTGGAGCTTTTTTGTTCGTGGACTTGTAAATTGACCATTTCCTTGTGTCCATTCAATTATTATTTTTCTTTGTGTTTTAAAATCTCATAAACTTGGGGTTCTCCACATTTAAATTTAGTCTTTATTTCGTGTGCTGAGAGTTTTTCTTCTTCTTGAATCACTTTAACTTTTTTGTTTAATGACAATGATACATACGATTTATCTATCTTTATTCCGTAAATTCAGAACGCTACCTATAGAAAATACGTACACAATCGATCTTAGAATTTAAACTAATTTAAGATTTTACAGTGCACTACTTACTTCTAAGTCAGATATCACACGGCAAATATTTGTTAAACGAACCTGTATTTCGCAAAACGGGTGTTCAGTGAGGCCGAAAGAAAATTCCAGATACAGGTAGAAACTCTACTTCTCCCGACAGCAGGAGTCATCAGGAACGGGAATTAAATGAAGTGGGAACTAATTTACTTCTCTCTAAGTCTTTCCGCCTCATAAACATTGTTTTCATGAATTGTGTAGAAATATCGGCCGGGTGGGAGAACAGTGCCTTTTTATTTACGCACTTTAACAGTACATAATTAGCAAACATATTAATCAAATACTATATTTAACGTATTTCAATCTGGGAAAGTTATTATCATTTCTTTATTTTCTCGTAAATATGAAAATAAAGTGGGACTATTTCCTATCATGACCACGAAGGTTACAACAGTTCTTACTTCTAACCAGCGATAAACCACCGATTATCACACCAATGAGCACCGATGACCACAGATATACCACCGATGAACAGCGATAAAACACTGGACCACAATGTGTAAACCACATTGTGTACATTTAATCATGGGATTCAACATATCTGTGGCTTCAACAAATTATGTCCGAATTTGTCTTTTACATATATAACCGCGTAAAATAATAAAAAGGACGTTCACTGGAATTCACCTACGTTAGAGTAATTGATTTAGTTTCCATTCAATGATTTAGGTTTGGTTAGCTTTTAGTTTCCTTGCGTTTTAAATCTGATTCAATACGTAACATAAATTACCTCTTCATATCTGTTATTCTATGGAACATTCAACATGTCTGACGGTTACAACGTAAAATCATATTTCCACCACTTCATTTCATGATACGTTTCAATATTTTTACGATGGTAAAATTCCAGAGGTAAATGGTATCATCAACACTTCGTAATACTTTAAATTACATCAAACATGGCATAAGTCGCGTAAGTAAAAAGCTGGTCTTGTACAACCCCACCGAAATATCCTTTCGTTTCGGCTTTGGACAGATTCCGTTTTATACAAAATAAATACAAGTAAAATTACTATTTTTTGCGTTCCGGATTGAACAAGTTTTACTGTACCTCATATAGACATTAAAGTGACTGTAAACAAATTCTTTGTCAGGTCGAGAAATATAATCACCACATCACAGTGAAGAGGAGATGAATAAACCGGTGATCCTTGTGCCAGTTTTACGCGACCTTGCTCTTGTATTTCCCCGCGCACTTCCTATTCAGTGAAAGTAGTTCCACTACATGGCATTACTACGCACGTTCAACAAAGTTGAATGCAAAGTTGTACCTGGAGTGAACGAAATATGCTTCTCCCCCAAATACAAACACAAATAAGTGAAAAATACATATAAAAATGATGGTCAGTCCGGTGGAAAACAAATTGCCCCCATGCTAACCACTCGATTATCTACACCGTCATTTGTTAGTGACAATTAACATTTCATTTGACCTTGACTCTTCGTCTGTTTCTCCTTCACCATCATCTTACTGATGTCCTTCTTCATAATCATCTTATTTATCATTTTTCTAATAATGATCATCATTGTTATCATTATTTATCCAAATTAATAGAAACCTAAAAACAGATTCCTTGCTTTAAGCTCCAACAGAAACAGATTTACAGTATTCTATACACAATTTTAATATAATTGCTAAAAACGCACAGTATGGAAATCAGTACGAAGAAAACTAAAGTGATGGTCTTTTGTGGGAAATACCCTATACATAGCAAAGCTGTTTTGGATGATGAAATTTTAGAACGAGTAAATGAACTTAATTATTTTGGTTATAATTTAACATTTCAAGATGAAGCTGATGTATCGAAGAAAATTGCAAATTTCACAAAAACAACGGGGATAATTAACAGTATAATGAAACCATCTTTAGTACAGAAGAACACAAGATTGCGGCTTTATAAGGTTCTCGCAAGACCAGTATTAAGATATGGTAGTGAAGCATGGACAATACGAAGAAGAGATGAAAGCCGAATAACAGCAAATGAGATGCAATTTATGCGCCGTACAGCAGTCTATAGAAAGTGGGACCATAAAAGAAATGAGGAAATTATGGAAGAATTGGATGTAGAACCTATTCTGCACATATACAAAACTACCAGAACAACTGGAAAGCCCATCTTCAACGAATGCCGTCTCATAGAATTCCAAAACTCATACTTCATTACTGCCTCTAAACCAAAGATCGCTGGGACGTCCAAAAAAGCGCTGGATGGAAAATTCCTCTCGAGACCGTAACAGGCCACGGCCTAATACTTGCATGGATGATGATGATTATCAATGATTTTATCTTATTTGTCTTCTTCCTCATCTTCATAATTATCGTCTTCATTTTAAAATTTTTCTTCATAATTTTCATCACCATCTTTTTATTTTTCATCTATTCACAACCATCTTCATCATCATCATCATCAGCAGCAGCAGCAGCTTCTTCATGGTTATCTTGTTCCTCATTATCATTATCATCATCGTCATCATAGAACATTCACGAATTTAGGCCATTTATTGACCTGTTTCGGCCTCAAGAGAAACACCATCCAAAAGTATTTTGAGTGGACGTCCTGGTCTTCTTCTTCCTGTAGGTTGATAATTTTTGTTTGGGTATTCTGTGATCTTCCATTCGATGAACATGTTGCATCCATCTTGACTTATAATCAGAAATTTTGTTTTCTAAAGATTCCATGTGTAATTATTCTAAGATGTCTTCATTTTTTTGTGATCTAGTAGTGTGTATCCTGCAATCCTCCGAAGGTATCTAATTTCAGCAGATCTAAGTCTCATTATCATTATCATCATTTTAATTTTCATCATCATGATCAACAACTTTTACATCACCACCACTATCATTATCATCAATATATTCCCATGGCGTGACAGGTCTAGAAGGCCCTAGAGTCAGCTGCAGACCTCACATCCACATGCGTTAATCACAGAGATGGATGATAATGCAGTCAATATAGGTGTATTATCTTGTCCTGTCTGTCGGATCAGCTGGTTTTCTCAGCCTGGAACACTACTTACTAGTGTAGCTACCAAATTTCTCAGGATGCTGTATGGGCACTACTTCCTTACTGGACGAAATTCCATGAGAAAATTTATTTCTCTATGGAGACAAAATATATAAATTTAGGAGTCTGTTTCAAGATATAAATAAATTCTGCACATAAAAAAATTAAAAAATAATACAAGGGAAAATAAAATAAACAACAATATACCATAAATTAATACCATATTGAAGAATGGTAATTAAATATATTAGGAAATAATATACAACAAAGTACATTTAGAAGAAAGTTTCAAAATATAAAACGCTCTCTGGCACACAAAGAATTAATGCAAAGACGAATGATATAAACAAAACATTATATAATAAATATCAACTGGAAACTAATAAACGATTATAATTTAAAGATATCAACAGAGAAAACAAAGTCAATGGCATTTATTGGAACTTAGCATAAAAGGACACAAATTGTAATTGGAGCAAACATAATTGAACAAGTAACTTGTTTCAATTATCTAGGATGCATGATATCGTACCAGCAAAATTTGGACATGGAGAAGAAATTAGGGAAATTTCAACAGGTATGTGGTTCAATAAGAAGATATTTGAGAAATAAGACCACAAGAGAAACTCAATTAAAATTTTACAAAACAGTAGCCGTTCCAACATTAACATACGGGTCTGAGACTTGGCCTTTAACGGTCTCTGATAAAAATAAAATTGCGACAATAGAAATGAGATTTCTCAGATCAGTTGCAGGTGTATCTCTAAGAGATCAAAAGAGAAGTCAAGATATCAGAGATGAACTACAAATCTATAATATAAACGAGAGAATACACACAAATAAACGTAATTGGTTTGAACATATACAAAGAATGCCAAATAATCGTTAAGAAAACAGCTGCTTCATTATAGGCCTCTAGGCCGAAGAAATGTAGGAAGACCAAAAAACGTCGTTGGAAGGACGACCTACACCTGCAGCATATAGTGCACCGGGGAGCGGAACGGGCCAACAGGCCATACCTTGAAGAAGAAGATGATGATGGTGAATAAATACCAATCTAAAGAATGTAATTAAATAATTAAATACATTAGGATCTGTGGGTCGACCTTTTCGGACATGGCGGGAGACCGTAACAGGCCACTAGGCCTAATACTTGAAAGGACGATGATGAAATACATTAGGGATATTGTGACAGGAATATATGACCCCAAATATAAGGACAGAGTTAATAAATAAAATATAGTATATGTATGATAATGTAAGAAAAATAGATAAAAGAAATGTTAAATTAGATATATCAGAATGAATCTGAATACAAAAAAAAAATAAATAAAAATAATCTCAACTGAGGAACATTTTACCAACAGTTCCCACGGTCAAGAAACATCCCTTCTATGAGGGGCCATAAGATGTAGCAGCCAATCAGCGTAAACATTTCTTAAGTTGGGTGTTCTTTCAGAACAGACACCTGTTAGGGAACTTTAAGATTCCAGACATTGTGACTGTGTGAAAAATAACGTCTGGGAACAACGCTCTCTTACCCGTGAGAACCTATAAAGTGGGTGTCTATTTAATAAAATTCTTCTTCTTCTTCTTCTTCCTTTGGCCTCCTTCATAACAACAGACCATTCTTCTCTATTACTAGCTTTCTGCCTCCATTTTTCACCACAGATAATCCCTGTTTTCACCTTCAGTTGTCTTAAGTCTTCTACAACATTATTTAAAGGCTGTCCGCTCTTAAAGTGGTCCTCATCAAGACAAAACCATGTGACCTGCTCGCTTTTCATTGGTTATGAACACCGACGTACGATGTAGAAGCAGTAAGTACGCGAAAAAGTAGTTGCCTTTATTATATTAAATATATCTATCTGAATATACTTGTTATTCTTCGTGAATGATGATGATGATGATAACAATAATAATAATAATAATAACAGGCCTATTCTTCTTCTTCTTCCTTCTTTCCAAGTATTAGGACAAGGCCTGGTACGATCCTATAGAAAATTTTCCCTCCAGCGTTTCATAGGACGGCCCACAGATCTTCGTCCTCTTGGTATATAATTATAAACAGCTTTGGGGATCCAAAACTAAATATATGGTCACACGTAGAAATTCAGTATATAATGGAAATGGACAGCTAATGACAAATGAGGGAAATTTTGAGGAAGTGGCTGAATTCAAATACCTAGGAACAATAATCACAAATAGGAATGAGATGCACAAAGAAATTAAACATAGGCTCAATTCTGGAAATGCGTGCTATTATGCATTGCAGAGACCTTTGACGTCCCAACTCCTTTCAAAGAAGGTTAAGCTGAAAATATATAAAACTATTATTCTACCAGTTATATTATATGGGTGTGAAACATGGACTCTTACTTTAAGGGAGGAAAGGAGAATACGAGTATTTGAGAATAAAGTTCTTAGGAAAATTTTTGGACCAAAGAGAGATGAACAGACAGGTGAATGGAGAAGACTACATAACAATGAACTACATGATCTTTATAGGAAGCCAGATATAATAAGAACAGTTAAGTCTCGTAGACTGCGATGGACAGGACATGTTGCGCGTATGGGGAATGAAAGACGTGCATGGAAGCTTCTTGTAGGAAAGCCAAAGGGAAAACGCCCAGTTGGTAGGCCAAGAATGAGGTGGGAGAACAACATTAACTATGATTTGAGGGAAGTAGATTATACAGGGAATGATTGGAAAGCATTAGCTCAGGATAGGGATGTATGGAGAGTTTATGTCCGCGCGGCCATGAACCTTCGGGTTCGATAGTGCCAGTGAGTAAGTAAGTAAGTAAGTAAGTTTGGGGATCCGATTTGAACTCATTCTTTCAAGATGGTGTTTCCAATTTAGTTGGTACTGTTTAATATATTCCAAAATTGGCGTAGTGTTCAATCCTTTTAAGATATCGGTGTTCCTTTTCCGATCCCATCTGGTGTAACCCGCTGTTCTGCGCATGAATCACATTTCACAAGCCATTATTCTGCTTTCAGGCCTATTCAAAACATTGAAAATATTCTAAAATATGCCTAATCAATAATTACAACTTAAAATAGTTTATTACATATGGGTAATGCATTTGAGTCATGCTTCAGTCTATTTTATGAAACAAAATGGCTGAAGGTATTGAGTTTTCTGTTGCTGTGTCGCCATCTAATTTTTTAAAACACAAGTCTGGCAAACCTTTGACTAGTTGTAAAAAAAAATAGTTATTTTAAATGTATTTCACAAGTTCAGTGAAAAATCTCACCAGCTTTCTTGAAATCTACCCCATTCAACGATCACATGTCTTATATACTTCACACGTGCTCTCTGTGAATGGTGACAGTATTTGTAGCGCGAATGGCGGAAGGATACAAGTAGCGGTTGTTTATTTTAGGATCACTGTAAGAGCGGATAAGGTATAGGCCTAACTATCTTAGTTTCTGTCTACCAACCTCTCTTCTTCCTTCCGGTTTCACTTCCAAAATCTATCTTACACCTCTTTCTTGCTCCATCCGCAACACATGTCCTACCTATTCCAGTCTCTTCCCTTTAATAGATTTAACGCCTCTTAAATACGCGTCATAGAATATTTAACCAATACGTAAATGAGATAAGAAACTCATCGCTTCGTCCTAAAAGAAAATAGGAACCGACTTACTACCGAGCTAGGAACATTTAAAATACCATTGTGACTAATAAATTAAGAGAGAGAGAAGTTATATAGTATCCTGCTGGAGTTCGGAATTCCTAAAAAGTTAGACTTATACGAATGTGTCTAAATGGCACAAAGAGTAGGGTGCGTGTAGGAAAACAGTTTTCGGATACTTTTGAAATCCACAAAGGCTTGAAGCAAGGAGATGCACTATCTTCTCTATTATTTAATTTTGTACTAGAGCATGCCATCAAATCTTTAGAGGATGAGGAAGGCTTACAACTCAATGGTATTAATAAGCTGTTAGTTTATGCTGATGATGTAGTACTACTGGCCGATAGCGAGGAGGTACTAAAGGACAACACGCACACACTATTGAGTAACACTAAGAAATTAGGACTGGAAGTAAATATCAATAAAACTAAATATATGGTCACACGTAGAAATACATTACATAATGGAAATGGACAGCTAATGACAAATGAGGGAAATTTTGAGGAAGTGGCTGAATTCAAATACCTAGGAACAATAATCACAAATAGGAGTGAGATGCACAAAGAAATTAAACATAGGCTCAATTCTGGAAATGCGTGCTATTTTGCATTGCAGAGACTCTTGATGTCCCAACTCCTTTCAAAAAACGTTAAACTGAAAATATATAAAACTATTATTCTACCAGTTATGTTATATGGGTGCGAAACATAGACTCTTACTTTAAGGGAGGAAAGGAGATTACGAGTATTTGAGAATAAAGTTCTTAGGAAAATTTTTGGACCAAATGGAGATGAACAGACAGGTGAATGGAGAAGACTGCATACCAGTGAATTACTTGGTCTTTATAGGAATCCAGATATAATGAGAAGAGTTAAGTCTCGTAGACTGTGATGGGCAGGACATGTGGCACGAATGGGGAATGCACGACTTGCATGGAAGCTTCTAGTAGAAAAACCAGAGAAAAAACGCCCAGTTGGTAGACCAAGAATGAGGTGGGAGAATAACATTAACTATGATTTGAGGGAAGCAGATTATACAGGAGATGATTGGAAAACATTGGCTCAGGATAGGGATATATGGAGAGCTTATGTCCGCGCGGCCATGAACCTATGGGTTCGATAGTGCCAGTGAGTTAGTTATTTTGTGACTAATAGTGACGCAAAGGCTTCTGCAACAATGTGAAAAGAAATCTTATCAGGTGCGTAAAAAGTATAAAAGTCAATAACGAAATATTTATTAGGTATCTCAATTGAAATATATTAATTTTAAATTTTACACTCGCTGAATCCAAACTGGGATTCCTTCGCTACTGACATGTAATAAATTATAGTTTTAAAAAATTAAAACAGCACGCTTTATTAGAAAACCGAACTCAAAAATGAAAAATAATTTTAATTTCCAACACACTTGGGATAAATTTAAAGTGGTCAACAAAAAATTCATCTCCAACACATCTAGAATAAAACTAGAGCTATCAACAAAAAGAAAATAACCATCAAAAGCGTGGGGTGCTCTATATCAATTAATATATTTGATCATAAACAGATTTGGTAAAAGTAAAGTCTCTAAGAACAACATGTAAAAATCATAAAAAGCACCCCACGCTCTTGATGGTAAAATTATTTTCTTTTTATTGACTATTTAACTCATGCCCCAAATGGGAGTCAATGACCAATCACGTTTCAATGATTTCTGTTTTACAACCAATCAGAGTCGTATTTCACCAAATATTTATCAGTGTTATAATTACCATATTAAAGAAAGCTCCTCCTTACAATATTGCGTTCCTTTGGCAATAAATAGTATGATCTGGTTGCAGTGATAAACAAAAGAAGCAGTAGAAGCGTACCTATCGTTTCTCATTTGTTTTCAAACATCGCCGTTTACATTAAATATATAAATATTTTAAAATAACTATAGTTAAATAATGATTTGTGAGTAAACAGCTTAATTTTATTCGTTAAATAGTCCTAACAAATGCCACTCTTGATTTCCAAATTCTCTAGATAAATTCACTCCTCACTTCGTGAGTCGTGAATTTATCGATAATTTGGAAATCACTCGTGGCATTACTTATGATAATTCTAGTTTTATTCTATATGTGTTGGAGATGATTTTTTTGTTGACCACTTTAATTTTATCCCAAGCGTGTTGGAAATTAAAATTATTTTTCATTCATGAGTTCGGTTTTCTAATAAAGCGTGCTGTTTTAGTTTTTTAAAACTATTATTTATTTTTTATTTTTTAGTTTTAATATTTTATAGAATAAGATAAGAATGTAAATATCTTTAAATTCCATACTATTGTAGTATGAGCTAAAAGTATTACTCTCCTAAAAAAACCCTCCCCAGCCGGATTCGAACCAGCG
Source organism: Diploptera punctata (assembly GCA_030220185.1). NCBI lineage: Eukaryota > Metazoa > Arthropoda > Insecta > Blattodea > Blaberidae > Diploptera > Diploptera punctata. Next base: position 332,888 of record JASPKZ010007250.1, on the reverse strand, counting down.
ACCTACGGATTACTGAAATTGTATACCACTAGTTCATCGCTCTACCAACTGAGCTCTTACAACGATTGACTAAAAAGTCGACCAGTCCGTAACCTATTATACCAGTTTTCATGTTTTGATTTTCTGATGATTCTGGCCAGGATTTTAGAAATAAAATATGAAATTATTGTAGAGTCACGGGTCCTTTACAAGTATACAAAGTTTCAAGTCGATCCAATGTCTCTAAGTGGGTGAAAATCGTGTTCAAAGATTCTGTTACATAAATACAAAGACACTTTTTTTGACTTTCTGATGATTCTGGCCAGGATTTTAGAAAATAAAATATGAGATTATTGTATTGTCACTGGTCCTTTACACGTATACAAAATTTCAAGTCGATCCAATGATTTTAAGTCGGTGAAAAACGCGTTGAAAGATTCAGTTACATAGATAGATAGATAGATACAGGCCAAGCTAATATAAAGCGCGTTAAAAAAATAAATAAATTGATTACGAACTTCCTACTATTTATATCACTAGAAGAGTTCATTCACCAGTTCATTAACAGCTTTCGAGCGAACTGCAATAAACATCAATTGCACATTCCTCGTTCAAAACTGTTACAGAAGTCGTGACATCTTCAAACTATACACAACTATTAACTTATAAAATGTGCCATAATTTCTGTGATAAAACATTGGAATGTAAAATAGGGCGTCTAAATATACAGCTGCCAACTTCCCAGGGCCGAAGGGAACACGCCCCCAAAAAAAAAATATTAAAACCAATCCGTATTCTCTCAATATTTCGAATAAACAATAGATAGATAGATCATCGGTTGATTAATGTCTTTGACATCGTCCGATTCCTAATCGCCAATTTTGTCGGTCCATCCTATCTCCTGGGTGTAGATGTTTCTCCTTCATGTATAAATATAATCCCTGACTCCAGGAGGTTTTAGGTCTTCCTCTGCCTCGTCTTTCCTCAGGTTTCCATTCCAAAACACATTTTGATAGCCGAAATAAACAATAAAATAAACATCAAACAATGGTAATAACTGATAAACTGACACTATCGAAGCCAGAAGTTCATGGCATTAGTGAACATAGCTCTCCATACATCCCTATCATCAACTAATATTTACCAATCTTCCCCTGTAGAATTTACCTCCCACAAATAACGGTTATTGGCTTCCTCCCACTTCTTCTTTGGCCTACCTACTGGACGCTTTCCTTCTGGATTTCTTACACATGTTTTTTTTTTACCACCCAGGATATGAAGGGCCTTCCCGAATGAGGGATCAGCCCAATGTCAGGGCCTCCTCCGAGCAACATACCATTAAGACACACACATTCATACTAGACATAGCGAATTTGATAATGATGTTAATGATGGACAGATGATGATCGGGGACAGTTTTAGCCATAAAGTTTCCTGACATCTGTCTTATAGGTGAGGGGAAAAAACCCGAAAAAAAACATCAGTCAGGAAACATGTCCCGTTACGAGTGGACCGTATAGCTTATGAATTGTATACTCAAAAATATTATCAGACGCATTAAGAAAATATAAATTATATAATGGAAATGGACAGCTAATGCTAAATGAGCAAAATTTTGAAGAAGTGGCTGAGTTCAAATACCTAGGAACAATAATCACAAATAGGAATGAGATGCACAAAGAAATATTAAACATAGGCTCAACTCTGGAAATGCGTGCTATTATGCATTGCACAGACTTTTTATGTCCCAACTCCTTTCAAAAAACGTTAAACTGAAAATATATAAAACTATTATTCTACCAGTTATATGGATGCGAAACATGGACTCTTACTTTAAGGGACGAAAGGAGATTAGGACTATTTGAGAATAAAGTTCTTAGGATAATTTTTTGGACCAGAGAGAGAAGAATAGACAGGTGAATGGAGAAGACTACATAACATGGAACTGCATGGTCTTTATAGGAAGCCAGATATAATAAGAACAGTTAAGTCCCGTAGACTGCAATGGGCAGGACATCTGGCACGAATAGGAAGCATCTTATAGGAAAACCAGAGAAAAAACGCCCAGTTGGTAGACCAAGAATGAGGTGGGGGATAACATTAACTATGATTTGAGGGAAGTAGATTATACAATGAATGATTGAAAAACATTAGCTCAGGATAAGGATGTATGGAGAGCGTATGTCCGCGCGGCCATGAACCTACGGGTTCGATAATGCCAATGAGTGAGTTAGCTAGATTGAGATGGGTAGGACACATCCAAAGGATGAAAGAAAGTGAGATAATTAGAAGAAAGTAAAAACGGAGAATTGCAAGAGCAAATTTAAAAGTGTGACCATATATTTACTTTTATTGGTATTTACTTCCTGTCCCAATTTCTTGATTTTTCTCAATAGTGTGTGCGTTTTGGCCTTTAGTATCTCCTCGCTATCGCCCAATAGTACAACATCAACAGCATAAACCAACAGCTTATTAACTGTAGATTTGTATTACAGAGCTAAGATTGGTTTCCGGTTTGGTGTCATTGTTTATAAGTGTTAGAGCCTTTTTTTTTTCTCCTCATAAATTGTTATGTGCTATTCCATGGCACAATGAGGTCCGTAAGTTCGTTATTGGGCTTTACATATATCGGGGAGAAACTATATGTAGACAAAATGTACAGCATGTGAAGTCTTTAGGACTTAAGAGCTGGTGATTACTTTCCAGAGATAGAGAAGTTTGGAGCAAGAATGTGAAGATGTTATGCATCAATCGGCTAAGCGCCATTTTTTATTGAGATTTTGGTTCCTTCTGTTGCATTGGCTCATGAATATGCATACTTTTTAGCGCTAAATCTTTAAATATAGCATTATTATTAAAGAAAAATGTAAACACCATAAGTTCTATCAGACATTCTCTGTTTTACAACAAACGGTTATAAAAGTAGATCTTCAAGCAAAGCAAAAGCAATCAGGCTCGGAGGCCCTTGGGGTAGTAGGAGGTTAAGGCTCCCACTTTTTCTAGACAATCGGCACTTTATGTCAGCCGCGTTATCAGCCCTGTGTGACGGCCGCCTTTACCCCCAGAACATGCATCTGGTACTCATTTCAGTTAGAGGCTGAGTCGACCCCAGGGCCATAGTGCCGCCAGAGGGTTTGGGTCAGTTTAAAAATCCTGACCCCAACGGGACTTGAACTTCAGTTAGAGGCTGAGTCGACCCAAGGGCCATAGTGCCGCCAGAGGGTTTGGGTCAGTTTAAAAATCCTGACCCCAACGGGACTTGAACTTCAGTTAGAGGCTGAGTCGACCCAAGGGCCATAGTGCCGCCAGAGGGTTTGGGTCAGTTTAAAAATCCTGACCCCAACAGGACTTGAACCCTCGACCCTCCGGCTTGTAGCTCAGTGCCTTAACCACTACGCTACGGTATGCCCCTAAAAGTAGATTTTGTAGGCCTATATGAAACCAAAACAAAAGACAGCCATAAGTCTAACTTCTCACTATACTATTCAACTGTTTGTATGTAAAACCAAAACAAAATACAGTCATAAGTCTAACTTCTCATTATACTACGTTACACTCTTATATTTTAGAACATAAATATCCTAGCTCTGGCGATGAGCTTATCTATTAAAGAGCGCACTATCTGCAAGTAGCACGTGATAAGTCTAAATAATCACATTGTTAGCACGTAAACTTCCTGTTGGCAGACGTTGTTAACAGCTGACATCGCGCAATACGTATTTTTGTGTTTTAATTCAGCGGGAAAGAAGCTCTGCCAAATACCGCGTGAACGGAGCCACAACCACGCGATATCCATATTGTTGGAGAGAAAGAAGGGACACTTGACCTATCGCTCTGGCTTCTATCCAAAATAATATTTTAATAGATGGATATTTAATGCGCATACAGAAACTAAAATTGCTTTACATACCGTACTCAGAATCATCATAAGCATAATAATAATAATAATAATAATAATAATAATAATAATAATAATAATAATAACAACAATAATAATAGTAATAACAATAATAATAATATTATTATTATTATTATTATTATTATTATTATTATTATTATTCTATGCTCTGCACCTTTACTAGAGAATTATAGGCGTGGTAGCTTTCCGTTCTTTCCACACCTGTGAAAGATGATGATAATGATAAGGATGATGATGATAATGGCCGGATGATTTTCGAGGATCGTTGGGCCCTAAGCTTCCTGACATTTGTCTTGCAGGTGAGGAAAAACTCCGAAAAACCCTCAACCACGAGTCTGTCCCGACCGGGAATCGAAACGAGGCCTGTTGTGTGACAAGGCAGCACGCTACCTCGAGACCACAGCGGTGGATATATATATATATATATATATATATATATATATTGTGGAAAGCAACGGAAAGCTACCATACCTACAATTTCCTAGTAAAGCTGCAAGCATAGCATGAAAATACTATGATTGCAGTGAAGGACCTGCCTTCGGGCAGAATTACTATGGATGGATATATATACATATATATATATATATATATATATATTTATTTATTTTAATTTCTTTAAAAATATTCTTATTCAATAATATTCCATTTAGCATTGCTATAGTTGATTTCCTTTGTTTACTCTATTTTTAATAGCATTATCTTTTAGGCAGAAGTTCCCAACGGCTAATGGGATGGAGGGTATATACCACAGTGGTGTCCAATTTTAATTAATCTGGGAGCCAGGAACACGGTTTTATAATCAGGTGAAGGGCCGCAGATTGAAAATAAAGTATATTCTCCTACCAAAATTATTGTAATTTTTTTTTTTTCGTTTATACTCATTTTTCCTTCTTGTTTAACTTTTTTCCATTTTTTTTTGTTTCACCTGTTTTGTTAACTTTATTTTACTCTCACATATAACACAAGGACAGGACACAAACACACCCAGACCCAACGTGGAGATTTAAAATCCCCTACCACTCCAGGAATCGAACCCGGATCGCCGGAGTGGAAGGTAGGGACTCTACCGACTACGCGACGGCGACGGACATAATCAACAAGTACACTTAAGTTTCGAATTATGAAAGAAAATTTTTATGATCTTGAAAATCTTCGTCTCATAGATGAAAGTCCCTCCCGGAGAAATTGTTTGGATTTTTCCATCCTAATAAATCCATCGACCGCGGTGGGTTTGAACCCGCGACCTCAGGACTAGAGAGAGATGTACCAATAAAGTGAATTAGCACTGCAGTTTATTAGCTACCAAGCTATTGTCTTCTTTCCTCTTCTTCCTTCCAAGTATTAGGCCAAGGCCTGTTACGATCCTATAGAAAATTTTCCCTCCAGCGTTTCATAGGACGGCCCAGAGATCTTCGTCCTCTTGGTATATAATTATAAACAGCTTTGCGGATCCAATTTGAACTCATTCTTTCAAGATGGTGTTTCCAATTTGGTTGGTACTGTATAATATATTCCAAAATTGGCGTAGTCTTCAATTCTTTTAAGATATCGGTGTTCCATTTCCGATCCCATCTGGTATAACCCGATGTTCTGCGCATGAATCTCATTACCAAGCTCCCAAGCTATTTGATGAAAGTTCTTCTTCTTCTTCTTCACGGTTTAGGCTTATTTACTAGCCTGTTCCGGTTCCAAATTGCTGCTCTTTCCATCTTTACCTTGGTCTTCCCAAACTTCTTATTCCTCGTGGTGAATAGTTGTATGCTGCTTTTAGTAATCTATTCTCAATCATCCTTGCCAAGTGTTCCTTCCAGTTTGTTCTGTATTTCTCTATTGTTGTGTTTAATTCCTCTACTTTTAGTTGTCTTATTTCTGTGTTATGTTTTATGTCTGTTATTTGATATCCTGCTATTGGTCTGAGGAATTTCATTTCAGCAGCTTGTATTCTGGCAGATTGTTGTGTTGTCACTGTCCATGTTTCGGATCCATAAGTAATAATAGGCACTGCCATTGTCTTGCATAATTTCATTATAGAGTCTTTCCTGTCTTTTATTTTTCAAAGTTCTTTTTAGTGTTCCTGTTATATAATTAAACTTATTTAGTTTGTTATTTATATCAGTATTTGATAAAAGTTAAGAAAATTAAGTTGTACCTGTTGGTAGGTGCCGTCGTCCTCAACTTTGTTAAGATATTGTATATAAAATTAACTAGTATTGATTTGTTATTTATTTATGTACAGAATTTTAATATTTACACATCTTTCTGTGCCTAAAGTTTTATTTTTCTTCTCCACTCGTCTCTCTCCATCCAATCCATGTCCTCCAGTCCTCTTGCTCTCATTCCAGTTCTTATTTCCTGCATCCACGAGTTTCGAGGTCTTCCTCCCCTCCTTCTTCTAAGTGGACACCATTCCAATGTTTTCCTGGGTAATCTTTCTTCTTGCATTCGTCGTACGTGTCCATGCCAATTTAATTGCTTATACTGTACATAATCTACTATTGAATAATCAATATTCGTTTTTTCTCTTATGACAGTATTTCTTATTTTGTCTAATTTTGAACATCTTGCTGCTCTCCTCAAGAAATCCATTTCCATCGACACCAAGCTATTGTTATATTATTGTGTAATAACCGTAAGAATCGTACACGAGTCTCTCCCTTCATCTCGATTAAGAGAGAGATGGAACGGAAATACAGAAGCTTGTGGCTGTGTGAGCGGGCTTGTTCCGGATAACACAAGTGTTAATGAGTTGGGTGAACTGGACGCACGCCCTATCACGAGCCCGAGATATCCCCTGACCTGCCGGATAACAGATAAACTCGTGCCATGCGCAAGCCATGAATTCGTTAACTGACTCTTTACTTGTTATAATTTCCTAATTACAAAGAAGAGGGCATTACACTCCGAACAAAATTAAGATGTTTAGCATGAAAAAACTCTTATTGTAACAAACAGATGTTTAGCATGAAAAAACTCTTATTGTAACAAAGTCCACCGCTGTGGTCTCGAGGTAGTGTGTTGTCTTGTCACGCAGTGGGCCCGAGTTCGATTCCCGGTCGGGACAGTCTCTTGGGTGAGCTTTTTTCGGGTTTTTTTCTCACCTGTAAGACAAATGTCAGGAAGCCTATACCTTTTCACCTCTTAGAGTGATCCTAACATAAACAAATGCCACTTATACCCTTCCGCCATTCGCGCCATAATTACTGTCACGTTGACAGGGAGCACCAGTGAAGTATATGCGACATGTGATACTTGTGTGGGATAGGATTCAAGAAAGCTGATGAGATTTTTCACTTAACTTGCGAAATACATTTAAAATAACTGTTTTATAACTACTGGTCAAAGGTTTGCCACACTTGTGTTTTAAAAATTTAGATGGCGACACAACAACAGAAGACTCGACACCTTCAGCCATTTTCTTTTGCATCAGAATCGGCTGAAGCATGAGTCAAATGCATCATCCATATATAATAAACTAATATATATATCCATAGTAATTCTGTCCGAAGGCAGGTCTTTCACTGCAATCATAGCATTTCCATGCTATGCTTTGCAGCATTACTAGGGAATTAGCCTATAGGTGTGGTAGCTTCCCGTTGCTTTCCACACCGGTGAAGGATGATGATGATGATGATAATGATAAGAATGATGATGATGCCCATATGATTTCGGGGATCGTTTGGGCCTTAAAGTTTTCCTGACATTTGTCTTACAGGTGAGAAAAAAACCCGATAAATACCTTACCCAGAAAGCTGTCCCGACCGGGCATCGAACCCGGGTCCGCTGTGTGACAAGGCAGCACGTTACCTCGAGACCACAGCGGTGGAATATATATATATATATATATATATATATATATATATCATCATCATAGTACATTCACGAATTTAGGCCATTTGTTGACCTGTTTCGGCCTCAAGAGAAACACCATCCAGAAGTCTTTTGAGTGGACGTCCTGGTCTTCTTCTTCCTGCAGGTTGATATCTTAACATTTGTTTGGGTATTCTGTGATCTTCCATTCGACGAACATGTTGCATCCATCTTGACTTATAATCAGAAATTTTGTTTTCTAAAGATTCCATGTGTAATTCTTCTAAGATGTCTTCATTTTTTTTGTGATCTAGTAGTGTGTATCCTGCAGTCCTCCGAAGATATCTCATTTCAGCAGATCTAAGTCTCTGTATATCCTTCTGTTTCAACGTCCAACACGAAAAAAGCCAGAAGGAATTGAAATATATATATATATATATATATATATATGCTACATCTTTATGTATATAAGTTGTAATTATTGATTAGGTACATTTTAGAATATTTTCTATGTTTTGAATATTAATAGTTTTATTTACGAAGAATAACAAGTATATCCAGAGATAATTTCTTAATTTAATGAAGGGAACTACTTTTTCGCGTACTTACAGCAACTACATCAGGCGTCGGTGTCAATATCCAATGAAAAGCGAGCAGGTCACAAGGTTTTGTTTTGATGAGGATCACTCTAAGAGCGGATAGAGTTTAGGGCCCAATGATCCCCAAAAATGATGTGGCCGTTATCATCATCGTTTTATCGGTTGTGTGGAAAGCAACAGAAGCCACCACGCCTATAATTCCCTAGTAAAGTTGCAAAGCATAGCATGAAAATGCTATGACTGCAGTGAAAGACCTGCCCTCGGGCAGAACAGTGTAGAATAGAATATAATTGTAACAAAAAGAGAAAATATCAAGAAAATTTTTTTTGGTACTAGAAATACCAGCTAACAAAATGGGGTTGAAAATAAATTAATGAAGAAAAGACTAAATACTGATTATATTGGTAACAAAAAACAAAAACAGAAACTAACAAAAGATTATTTATAACTAACTCACTGGCACTATCGAACCCGTAGGTTCATGGCCGCGCGGACATTAGCTCTCCATACATCCCTATCCTGAGCAAATGTTTTTCAATCATCCCCTGTATAATCTACTTCCCTCAATTCAAAGTTAATGTTATTCTCCCACCTCATTATTGGTCTACCAACTGGGCGTTTTCCCTCTGGTTTTCCTACAAGAAGTTTCCATGCAGGTCTTTCATTCCCCATGTCCTGCCCATCGCAGTCTACGAGACTTAACTGTTCTCATTATATCTGGCTTCCTATAAAGACCATGTAATTCACTGTTATGCAGTCATCTCCATTCACCTGTCTGTTCATCTCTCTTTGGTCCAACAATTTTCCTAACAACTTTATTCTCAAATACTCGTAATCTCCTTTCCTCCCTTAAAATAAGAGTCCATGTTTCGCACCCATATAATATAACTGGTAGAATAATAGTTTTATATATTTTCAGTCTAGCGTTCTTTGAAAGGAGTTGGGAAGTCAAAAGTCTCTGTAATGCATAAGAGCAGGCATTTCCAGAATAAAATTATTCATATCTGTAAATATTAACTAACTCAGTGTTACTATCAAACTCATAGGTTTATGGTCGCGCGAACATAATCTCTCCATTCATCCCTATCCTGAGCTAATGCTTTTCAATCATGCCCTGTATATTCTACTTACCTCAAATCATGGTTAATGTTATTCTCTCGCCTCATTCTTGGTCTACCAACTGGGCGTTTTTCCTCTGACTTTCCTACAAGATTTCATTCTTCTCTTCCATTCCCCATTCGTACAATATGTTCTGCCCATTGCAGTCTAAGAGACTTAACTGTTCTTATTGTATCTGGTTTCCTACAAGGATCATGTAGCTCATTGTTATGTTCATCTCTCTTTGGTCCAAAAATTTTCCTGAGAAATTTATTTTCAAATACTCGTAATCTTTTCTCCTCCCTTAAAGTATGATTATTCAATAGACATTTCAGAGCACACACACACACACACATACACATACACAGATAGATCTAAACATTCATAAAGACAAGCAAGGACATTTTAGTTTGAAGAAAAGACAACAGTTGAATTGTACCAGGAAACGGAGTGGGATCGGCATTGACCCTCATTGTGACGGTTGTCAAAATATTATGAAATTAGGTCACAAGATCACAAAGTCTCTCTGTGTCCAAGAGATGTTTGACAAAGACAATTATTATCACTTAATAGCAAAACAAACTGATTCAGAGGAACCGCCAAGAAAGTTGCGAAATATGTAAAACTATATTATAGACAGTAAACATATGTAGCCAGCCAAAACTCCTGACACCTTAAAACCTAAATGGAACATTTAGGCCAGTATTCAAGAATTATTCAATAATCAGTACTCAGTATTCAAGCTCTCTAGGCCATGTCATCTCCGTATTCCGTAAGCTGAGTCTCTCATCTTTCAATTGTTCCCGGAAACTTTTTTAGAATAAATATCTTGTTAGCACATGATGTTGAATAGAGTGAGCCAGTTAGAGTAGGTTCTGCATGGCCCACATAATGAACCCTCAAATTGGCAAAACTAGACTAACCTATGTGTTGGAAATTTGATCATTTTTCCAACATGTCTCCCCTCCCCGAGCCAGCCCAGCAAACATCCAGTTTCCTGGATGCAACCTCGGCAGCCGAGAAGGGAATCAATGGTCCATGAACCCAACTTCCGGCTATTTTAGGGATTTGTTTACCCTCTTTAGCCCTTTTGGTAATAAGCGATTTATCTAGTGCCAACAACTAGACGCAGATCGACAAGCAAAGGTTCAGTGGTCGGACATTAAAAAGCCTTTCATCAGATCCTTATTGAATTTGGATTTATTTTCTTGATGTTTTAAGTTAGTATGTCGAGATGTTAAAGCCTTTAGAAGGCATGTGACTAGGCATGACGCACCCTCTCCAGCCTTGGATGTAAAGATTTGAGTGGTTGGAATTGGTGTATATCAGAGGTACTTTTTAATCCAATAAATATTTGTTTACTCTCTGATAGTTTTTGTTTTCATTGTATTGTTTGGCTATGTTGTTTACTACATAACTAACTTTACTCATAAAGAAGTAATTTATCATGTTTATGACATCCACCTGATGTAGGCACAGTGTACCCAAACAGCTGTAACGATTGTTTATTAAAATAAGTTAGTATTTAAAGTCATATAAAACTTTTATAGTTTTATTTATTACCTTAATTACCTAATGGATTTTCATGAAGTAAACAAAACAATAGATTGTTTTTACATTGCACATGTATATTTCATCATCATCTTCAGCAGCACTACAGTCCGATTCGAGCCTCGGCTTCGCTCAGAACCCTCTTCCAGGCATATCTGTCTTTTTTTCTTTCTTTCTTTCTCGTTTTCTTTCGTTTACACCGTTCTTCCTTTTTGTTTTACCTCTGTTAACCTCTTCATCTTATTCACACATACAAACACGAGACAGGACACACACCCAGACCCAAGGTGGAGATTTAAAATCCCCTACCCCGCCGGGAATCGAACCCGGGTCGCCGGAGTGGAAGGTAGGTACTCTACCGACTACGCCACAGCGACGGACCATTTAAAAATTTCTTCCCAGATGGAGACTCGAACCATCGTATGTCCCGTAGTTCTGCGCCATGACTTCTTGCGTTAACCACTCGGCTACGGCGCAGGTGATCTTAAAACCTAAAATTCGTATTGTATCCTTTTAGATACATCAGTTGGTTTAGTTAACTTAATTTTTTTGAAATAAATCAGAAGAAAACGAAGAAAAATAAACCACTTAAATGTGTGTCTAATTATACAATATAGGCCTACCTAATAACTGTTACACAAGATTCCATTTTCACTGCGGTCCGTCACATTCAAATATCAGACAGAAGAAATTTGTGTTTTGCCAATTTAAGCCATCATCCCTCAATTCTAAGTTTCATCAGATCGTCCAAAAAATGTCATTCATCCAACGCAGTCTCAGTCGTCCAACATTCTTTTTTCCTTCAAATTTACATGACATGATTTAATATATAGATAACCTATGTAAATCTGGAGGTAGCATTATTCACAATATAAATTTAGCTTCTCGATAAATAAATACTGTACTCTTAACCAATGTAAAATAATGGTAGTCAGGGCTCAAGTATAGAAAAGCACTTATCCTTGATTTTTCAGTTTATTGTTGTGAATTATAACTCTTCTACTGTATCTAGTAATATTTAAAACAATTTTTATAACTTAATTTTAGAATTTTTAAGTATTTATTCAAATGCACATATTGTGATGGTGACTTGCTATTTTCTCCAGAGAGTTGGAACCAGTGGGTTATCGATGATTGTGATTTTTAAAGAGTGAAAAAAAAGGGCGTTTCATGGGATCCACCCTACCTACTTACTTACTTACTCACGGGCACTATCGAACCCGTAGGTTCATGGCCGCGCGGACATAAGCCCTCCATACATCCCTATCCTGAGCTAATGCTTTCCAACCATTCCCTGTATAATCTACTTCCCTCAAATCATAGTTAATGTTGTTCTCCCACCTCATTCTTGGTCTACCAACTGGGCGTTTTCCTTCTGGCTTTCCAAAAAGAAGTTTCCATGCAAGTCTTTCATTCCCCATACGTGCAACATGTCCTGCCCATCGCAGTCTACGAGACTTAACTGTTCTTATTATATCTGGCTTCCTATAACGACCATGTAGTTCATTGTTATGTAGTCTTCTCCATTCACCTGTCTGTTCATCTCTCTTTGGTCCAAAAATTTTCCTAAGAACTTTATTCTCAAATACTCGTAATCTCCTTTCCTCCCTTAAAGTATGAGTCCATGTTTCGCACCCATATAATATAACTGGTAGAATAATAGTTTTATATATTTTCAGCTTAACGTTTTTTGAAAGGAGTTGGGACATCAAAAGTCTCTGCAATGCATAATAGCACGCATTTCCAGAATTGAGCCTATGTTTAATTTCTTTGTGCATCTCATTCCACCCTAGGTTAGAGTAATTGAATTAGGTTAAGCGTGAGTTAGTTAGCTAGCTTTTAGGTTCGTTACATTTTAAATATGTCTAAATACATAAAAAAAAAAGATAATCAAAACAACGATAATAATCGATATGTGGTTCGATGGTTGGTTATCGCTGGCTCCATGACTCTGGAGCATACGCACTGTTATTAAAAATAAATACTGTATTCTCTTAGCCAATGTAAAATAATGATAGTCCAAAAATAGTATGTAGGCCGAATACATTTGCGAACTACGTAACAGATTCTAGGAAATGGAATAAACAGAGATTACATAGGTTCCTTCTTGATCTATGGGAATACATTAAGTTTGGACCTTTTGTTAACTTTATCTCGATTTTATTAATTAACACTTATCACATGTGTAGGGTATTGTAAAAGTACACTGTATTTATATTTGTTGACTTCACATTGAATAACACAAATAAAAAACGTGTTCTATATAATTGTCATAAAAAGTTGTGCAGATGCCAACAACACACGCTGAACAAAATTGAAAATAGAGATTGTCTTCTGTCCAAGTCGTGATGCAACAATGCCATCTGCGTAATCCTACAAATACTGCGCTTCAGTTGTTTTGTGCTATTTTCATTCAGAATCATGGAAATGAGATTATTTTTGTTTCCCATTCTGAGTTATAAAAGAAAATTATTTGTAATGTATTATTTCAAAATTTTATTTTATGCGCAAGGTTTAAAATTTCTCACGTGGGGAAAAAACTATAATATCGGCCTGATAGAATCTCAAACCAAGAGATATGGTGTCAAGGATTATCTATGTATGTAAAACTGTGGCAGCACCCATCGAAAAACGAATAAAGGAAAGAAAATGGCGTTGGATTGGACATACTTTGCGTGAACCTCAAACTGCAATACGAAAGATGCGCTCTGGACTGGAATCCTCAAGGTTCAAGGAGGAGAGAAAGGCCAATAATTAATAGTTTAAAAAAACTAAAACAACACGCTTTATTAGAAAACCGAAATAAAAAATGAAAAATAATTTTAATTTCCAACACGCTTGGGATAAAATTAAAGTGGTCAACAAAAAAATCATCTCCAACACATCTAGAATAAAACTAGAGTTATGTACAAAAATAATTTTACCATCAAAAGCGTGGGGTGCTCTATATCAATTAATATATTTGATAATAAACAGATATTGGTAAAAGTAAAGTCTCTAAGAAGAAAACGTAAAAACCATAAAAAACACCCCACGCTTTTGATGGTAATATTATTTTTTGTAGATAACTCTAGTTTTATTCTATGTGTGTTGGAGATGATTTTTTGTAGACCACTTTAATTTTATCCCTAGCGTGTTGGAAATTAAAATTATTTTTCATTTTTAGTTCGGTTTTCTAATAAAGCATGTTGTTTTAGTTTTTTAAACTATTATTTTTTTTTATTTTTTTAGTTTGGTTTTCTAATAAAGCGTGTTGTTTTAGTTTTTTTAAACTATTATATATTTTTAAATTTTTAGTTTAATTGATTGTCATAAACCGGAATCCCATGAAAATTTAACTGCTTAACACTCTTTTAAAAAAATTCTCCGGGCCGGATTTGAACCAGCGACCTATGTATTACTGAAATTATGTACCACTACAGTCCACCGCTCTATGGACTAAAAAGTCGATAAGTTCGCAACCTATTATTCCGGTCTTTATTTTTTTTTATGTCCTGATGATCCTGACCAGGATCTTAGAAAAAAATATGAAATTATTGTATTGTCATTGGTCCTTTACAAGTATAAAAAGTTTCATGTCGATCCAATGTTTTTAAGTGGGTGAAAATCATGTTGAAGAATTCCGTTACATAGATAGATACAGGTGCTATATAAAGCGAGTAAAAATGACTTGGAAGAGAACTATTGAAGGAGAAATACGTAAAATAGGAAAAAAACTTGGATTGGAAGTGAAGAGGTTGGCGGATTATAGAGCTAAATGGAGAAATTTCATTAAGGCCCTTTGCTCCAGCTAAGAGTGAAAGGAAATGATGATCAATAGTGATGATTGTACAATGGAGTCGTGTCACGCCAGAAGACATGATTTAGATTTTGAATAACACGCAAGAAGCAATTTTGCTATAAAAATTGTTAGTCTATAGATAATTAAAATAAAGGTATTTAATCAATCCCCAAAAGAAGACCTAAACCGGATTAATAAGTTCATGAAGTCCCGGGTTCGATTCCCGATCAAACAATGGGAATATTTCCTTAAAGGGAATTATTCATGTGGTTGCCCATGGTCTGGAATTTAGGTTAAGAACTCTCCTGATACATCATTATCATTTATCACCCATCATATCATCGGGGTACGTAACTCCGCCTTTCAAGTCCCCCAACCTAAGAAATGGATTACAATTTTACCAATGCCAGGGGAGAAAGCCAGAAATGTCATAAAAGACAACCCGGTGGCATTAAAAAAAAACTTATGAAGTGTGTTATATGTTTTCCAATGCATTGGGTTCCATTATCAACTAATTCTTAAGTTTTGACGCATTATTGCGTAACCTGTCTTCAAGGTGATATACGAATAAAAAGCACACTTTAAGGGGATAACAGAACTATTACGTGATAAGAGGAAGAATTGATGTTTCTAAAGTAGTAAACATATGTAGGCACTTGAGTTGCATCACACCACATTTTTCTGTACTTTGTTCCTTGGTAGTTAGCAGATTAAATTCCTAACTTTGAAACTAAATTTATATATTTTCTATAAATATGTGACCAGTTTACTGTATTGCTGTCCTCTTATAGTGGGTGAAGGTTCTATTTGTATTCCAAGTTTTTACGTACTTGTGTTGCCTTTCTTAGGATATTGATAATCTTTTAGTCTGTATAAATTATTTTGCAGTGAAGAGACAAACATATATATGAATGCAAGGAACTACAGAGTGATTCAAAAATATGGCTATACTTTTGATCGCATTTTGTGAAGAAAATATTATTATTAAAGGAAATATGATGTTATCATTGGAAAGGGAATCCTTCAGATTACAACAATAGAACAAAACAAAACACAAATCACTGCTCACGTGCAGCTTGGCAGGTTGATTTTTGTGGGCTAGCGTCGAACACCTCCACAATTCTCTTCGTGTTTCTGCATCCGTGCTTCCAGGAGGTTTGATTTTCTGCATCCTTCCCGTTTCCAGCAGTCGTTTTCTCCACTTCCCCACAGTCGACGGCTGTAATGCTAAGTTAAACTCACGTCTTGCCCATTTTGCGGCCTCACGATCATTCCATCCATAGTAATTCTGCCCGAAGGCAGGTCCTTCACTGCAATCGTAGATAGCATTTTCATGCTATGCTTGCAGCTTTACTAGGGAACTGTAGGTGTGGTAGCTTCCCGTTGCTTTCCACACTGGTGAAGGATGATGATGATGAAGGTGATAATGATAAGGATGATGATGATGATGGTCATATGATTTAGGGGACCGTTTGGGCCTTAAAGTTTTCCTGATATTTGTCTTACAGGTGAGGAAAAACCCCGATAAAAACCTCAGCCAGAAAAACTACCCCGACGGGGATCGAACCCGGGCCCGCTGCGTGACAAGGCAGCACGCTACCTCGAGACCAGAGCGGTGGACTTCACGATCATTAGCATACGTTATTTACCATGTAGCAATTGTAATTTGCTGTTGCATATTCAACGCCATTTTGACTAATGACGTAAGTTCTACACTGTTTTGTTTTATTCCATTGTTGTAATTTGAATAATTGCCTTTCAAACGGTAAGTTCATATTTCCAGTATATGGTTTATCAATTTTTCATCACACAAAACGCGATCAAACGTTTATAGCCCATATTTATGCTTCACCCTGTACATAAGTGATCTCCAATATATATGTGACAAAATATAATAAGAACAAATATACCTAAGTCTCATAGACTATGGTAGGACGAAATGAATGTGGAAACTTCTTGTAGATAACCGAAGGGAAAGCGACCAGTAGATAGGCCAAACATTGGGTTAGGATAATAACATTAACTCTTATATTGGCACAGGATACATGGATTGGTTTAATTTATGTAATATTTTTAATAAAAGAGTAGAAAACACACGAATAGAAATTACTTACATTTGTATCGAATTACAAAATATATCTTAGAGAGAATAAGTGTCCTACCTTGCATCTGGTTGACCCGGTGGCGGGTAGTCCTTCGGTTCCCCCCTAGGGAGGAGTCCCGGGTTCCTAGACACAGTCCATTTGTCCCGGTTAATTTTGAGGGTTGGATTGAATAGTCTATGGTGGTGGTTGATGGCTGATTGACCAGCAGCAGCAAGTATTACCCGTTTAAGGAGTAAGCGCAGTTGTTGACGGAGGGCACTGCAGTCGTGTTTATGCAGGAATAGAACACGTGACACAGCAGAGGGGAATGGGACGTGGGACGCTGACAGTGAACACTGCCTTATATGACGTCACGTGTAGCAACAAAAAAGCTTCGTAATTCTTCCGCCTGCAGAGATATTTTGAATGACTAATACCCGTCCACGGTTTTATGTTTATTTTATTTATTATTATTTATGGATATAGTATGTTCGATTTAGTTATGTTTTTCTTTGAATTTCGGGTTGGTGAGCAGCTATTTTTCCTCAAATAGCTACGCGAGGCTTGAACACTGATTGGTCCAAAAACAAGATCGATTTTT
Source organism: Diploptera punctata (assembly GCA_030220185.1). Taxonomy (NCBI): domain Eukaryota; kingdom Metazoa; phylum Arthropoda; class Insecta; order Blattodea; family Blaberidae; genus Diploptera; species Diploptera punctata. The sequence goes on along the minus strand of JASPKZ010007250.1, from coordinate 315,469 downwards.
TTAATGTTTTTAATTACGAATTAAAAAAAACAACGGATGTCGGAAGACCAGTAGCCTAAACAGGTGTTGGATTGGACGGTGCCAGGCAGAAGGAAGAGGGGGAGAAGTAGAAGAGCATGGTATGAGGGAATATATGATGCCAAGATGAAGAGGGGCATGGAAGATGGCCAATGGGAAGATAGGAATCTCTGGAAAGCAGGAATTAAGGGCAAACTGCTGTAAAGTGAAAAGCCTGTATTAAGTATTAAGTAAATTACGAATTTGATGTTTTATATATTTTTAATGAATGTTTTTTTTGCCAAAATATATCTAATAATAACAATAATGCACGATTTCGTTTCACTGCGGTCCGCCACATTTAGTTAACTGACACGATAAGTTAGAGTCTTGCCAGAGTCTTGTCAATTATTTAAGGATTAAATACGATTAAATACAACGCGCAATTTACACATTAAGTAAAATATGTGAAACGTACAAATTGAAAATATCTACTCTAAAAACAAAAGTTTTAGCTTTTCGAGGGTGTGAGCCACTAAGAATATAAATCAAATTAGAGAAGAAAACAATAGAACATGTGAGCAATTTTAATTATCTGGGGTACAATGTGTCATACAGAAAAAGTGAAGACATTGCAAACAAAATAAATACATTTAATTATATGTGTCTCAAAGGAACTAGAAAGGAGACACTTTTAAATTTTTATGAAACAATGGCGGTTCCAATACTACTATATGGATCGGAACACTGGGTCTTAACCAAAAACCAAGAACGAAGAATAGAAACGTCAGAAATGAGGTTTCTGAGGAGTGTAGCTGACTATACAATAACAGATCGGAAACGAAATGGAAATATACGAAGTGAACTAAATATATTAAAACTATTAGATATAATTGCACAATACAGTGATGAATGGATGGACCACATCAATAGAATGGATAACAAAACAGATTCTTCATTACAAACCACTAGGACGAAGAAATGTTGGAAGACCGAGTAAAAGATGGACAGACCAATTCTAACATGAGATCGGAACAGACCTTAAGGTCTAATCCTTGATGCTGCTGATGATAATACGATTAAGATTAATTACACGGGAAATGGTTAGAAAATGATCAGGTTAGGGTTGTATGGAGATGTTATATACACCTGTGTATTAATCTCCGTGTTCTATGAGCCAGTTACGGCAAATGCTGGAAGGAATTCCATTACCTGGACCCATTACATCATACTCATCTCCTTATAATATTATTAAAAAAATAAAATATCATCATTATCATCTTCTTTTTCCTTTCATGTCTAGTCCTGAAAGCACTGTTACGGTAGGCCTATACAAAAAAATATCCAATCATCTCTTCGTAGGCCATCATAAATGATCTTCTACCATTTGGTTGGTATTCTAAAACTGTCTTACTTACTTACTCACTGGCACTATCGAACCCGTAGGTGCATGGCTGCGCGGACATAAGCTCTCCATACATCCCTATCCTGAGCTAATGCTTTCCAATCATTCCCTGTATAATCTACTTCCCTGAAATCATAGTTAATGTTATTCTCCCACCTCATTCTTGGTCTACCAACTGGGCGTTTTCCCTCTGGCTTTTCTACAAGAAGCTTCCATGTAAGTCTTTCATTCCCCATACGTGCAACATGTCCTGCCCATCGCATTCTACGAGATTTAACTGTTCTTATTATATCTGGCTTCCTATAAAGACCATGTAGTTCATTGTTATGTAGTATTCTCCATTCACCTCTCTGTTCATCTCTCGTTGGTCCAAAAATTTTCCTAAGTACTTTATTTTCAAATACTTGTAATTTCCTTTCCTCTCTTAAAGTAAGAGTCCATGTTTCGCACCCATATAATATAACTGGTAGAATAATAGTTTTATATATTTTCAGTTTTACGTTTTTTTAAAGGAGTTGGGACATCAAAAGTCTCTGCAATGCATAATAACACTCATTTCCAGAGGAATATATCTTTATTATGTTAATTAATCATACTAGCTAAGTCCCTCCCCCCACGGGCTAGACCTTGTCGTGGTGGAGGGGCTCAGTACCTAATGACCCAGACTAGATAGGGAAGTCTGGTTTTTAACTAGCTTGCTATCTGGTAAGAGGAGAAGGGAAGCGAACTAGCACCAACGAGGGATACCTCAACGGCTTCAGAAGCAGATGAAAATTATTCTCAACGGTGAAGAAGGCGGAAGAGGAAATCTGCAAGCCAAGGGGTAGATGGGACTCCAAAGCTTTGGTTAGCAACCCGTCTAGGAGAAGGAAACTCCGAAATAAATCCCCGATCCACTAGGAAAGTGGTTGTGCGTCTGGGCTGGTAACCCGACCATGTAAAAAATGTCCAAACTCATCTCTCTCACAGTTCCTGCATTACTTTATGGGAGCGAAACTTGGGTAATGACCAAAAAATTGCAAAGTAGAATACAAAGCGCAGAAATGAACTTCCTTAGAAGAACAAAAGGCTGCACAAGATTGGATCGGATAAGGAATGAAGATATAAGATCAGAGTTAAATATATATCCATTGGATGAGAAAATCAGAGAATATAGAGAGAAATGGTTTACACACGTGGAAAGAATGAATGTATCAAGATTACCAAGAGCAGCATTCAACTACAAGCCAAGAGGTTCAAGGAATGTAGGAAGGCCAGTGAAAAGATGGACAGAACAACTGTGAGGCGGAACAGGCAATTTGCCTAGCCCGTGAAGTGAAGAAGAAGAAGCTAAGTTACGACAAAACAAAAATGGCGCCGCTAGAGTAACTTTTAGTATGGCTCTAAGGTAATCCCCACTACTGATGGTCAGATTTCGCTGATTTTTTTAGAGTATACTTTTAATTTTAATTTTGATAATATATACTAAGTTTCGTTTCGAAAAGTAGAAAATTGCTACCGCTAGAGGTATTTTTAATTTTCGCTTCAGGTTATCTCCCCTCTTGATGGTCTGATTTACTGGTTAACGAACTAGATTCTACCTTTCTTTAATTCATTGTTAAAAAAACATGCAGGCCGCTTATATACGTATGTTTTGTCATGTTCATCTTAGCTATCTACTAAGTAGATCGATGAAGATTTGTTATGACTATTTAACTCGTGCCCCAATGACCAATCAGATTTCGATTAATTTTGTTTTACAACCAATGACAGCCGTGTTTCACCTCGCTCTTTATCGAATTATCTTTACCAGCTCCTGCTCTTGTGATAAAGGAGGCTCTTCCTTTTCAATATTCTGAACAGGTCAGAGCATCTTTTGCAGTGACTGATTCTCCAATTAATACGTTGAATATAGCAAATAATGAACAGATACCTTCGAACTACACATTTGCTAATTGAGGGGTCTAATGAGAGAAGGAGCTATGCCATATTTAGAATTTAAATGGAAATAAATTGTTTTATAAATAATTATATTTACGATATTATTTGTACAATAAAGGGGTAACTTTTTTCTTAATAATTTACTGATTTGTAAACTATGCAAAAGGAAAAAAATTATATAAATTTTAATATAAATATCACTGATTATTTCCATTTCTTCTCAAAGTGGTATAGCTCCCTCTCTCACTAGATCCCTTAATTGTGTGTCCAATAATTGTGTTTTTAAATAATGATTTTACTGAGTTGTTTACTAAAAAATTAATAACCTATAATGTTGCTTATAATATACAGTTTAATGTGTTTCATTTTTTCTCCACTAGGGTGCATTCTTACAATACTGTAACCTTAGTGAGTTATCGCTAATTGCAATCCTATTTGGCAATAAATAATATGATCAAGTTGCAGTGAATAAACATAACCACACATTTCTGATTTTTTTCAAACATCGCCGTTTACATTAAATATATAAATATGTTTAAATAACTATACTTACATAATGATTTTTGAGTAAACAGCTTAATTTTGTTCGTTAAATAGTCCTAACAAATGCCACTCTTGATTTTCTAATCCTCTGGATAAATTCACTTGTCACTTGGCATTACATCAATATCTACATTCCTTTGAAATTCGCCAAAAGAATCCAATGCATACAACACACACACACATATATATATATATATATATATATATATATGTTATAATTAAATGTTTAACATTGAGCAATGTAAGCTTAATATGGAATGATAAGAAAAATAAATGCCTGGACGGGATTCGAACCCGGATCTCTGAGTCTGTACCTCAGCGTGATATCCATTACACTACCAGGCGAATCCAATTCAAACACTTATATTTCTTTTATATGTATTATACTCTCCATTATTTGATGTCCCAACTCCTTTCAAAAAACGTTAAGCTGAAAATATATAAAACTATTATTCTACCAGTTATATTATATGGGTGCGAAACATGGACTCTTACTTTAAGGGAGGAAAGGAGATTACGAGTATTTGAGAATAAAGTTCTTAGGAAAATTTTTGGACCAAAGAGAGATGAACAGACAGGTGAATGGAGAAGACTACATAACAATGAACTACATGGTCTCTATAGGAAGCCAGATATAATAAGAACAGTTAAGTCCCGTAGACTGCGATGGGCAGGCCATGTTGCGCGTATGGGGAATGAAAGACGTGCATGGAAACTTCTTGTAGGAAAGCCAGAAGGAAAACGCCCAGTTGGTAGACCAAGAATGAGGTGGGAGAACAACATTAACTATGATTTGAGGGAAGTAGATTATACAGGGAATGACTGGAAAGCATTAGCTCAGGATAGGGATGTTTGGAGAGCTTATGTCCGTGCGGCCATGAACCTACGGGTTCGATAGTGCCAGTGAGTAAGTAAGTAAGTAAGTAAGTATACTCTCCATTATTACTAGATGTCGCGAGAACTCGGTCTTCACCGCCATCTAGCAGCCGACTATAACAAGTAAGCAAATTAAAGAGAATATTTTTACCTGATAGCAGTGACGCTTTATAGATGTTATAATTAAATGTTTAACATTGAGCAATGTAAGCTTAATATGGAATGATAAGAAAAATAAGTGTTTGAATTGGATTCGCCTGGTAGTGTAATGGATATCACGCTGAGGTACAGACTCAGAGATCCGGGTTCGAATCCCGTCCAGGCATTTATTTTTCTTATCATTCCATATTAAGCTTACATTGCTCAATGTTAAACATTTAATTATAACATCTATAAAGCGTCACTGCTATCAGGTAAAAATATTCTCTTTAATTTGCTTACTTGTTATAGTCGGCTGCTAGATGGCGGTGAAGACCGAGTTCTCGCGACATCTAGTAATAATGGAGAGTATAATACATATATAAGAAAAATAAGTGTTTGAATTGGATTCGCCTGGTAGTGTAATGGATATCACGCTGAGGTACAGACTCAGAGATCCGGGTTCGAATCCCGTCCAGGCATTTATTTTTCTTATCATTCCATATATATAGGTCGTAAGAGTATGCAAAAATGCAAGACTCATATATTTACTCACGTAGAATATGGTGTACAGTATAAAAAAGGTCAACTTTTTAGGAAAGCATATTTTTATGAGATAGTATAAGTCTAAATATCAAAATCCTGCGGTATCAAGATTTTTCATAGCGCGCAGAAGGCTTGAAAGATAATCATTAACTCATTTTGACCATTTTCCGAATAAACAACATATTCTCTACAACTTACGATTTGTACAAAGACACGTGTACTCTAAAGACTCGTGTCGAAACTTAGTACAGGACCGCACTCGTGTCTCAGAAGCTATGCTGTCTGTCATTATATGGTCGTTCCATAAACATAATAACACCAACAAAATGGGTGTACTGTTATATACTGAACTGAACAACCCGCTATAGGGGAGGAAAAGAATGAAAATAAACTAGATGGGGGAAATTAAAAATTAAAATATACCTGTTGGCAGGTGCCGTCGTTCTCAACTTTGTTAAAACGATGTATTTAAAATATTAACTGTAGGCCGTTCGGAAGTTAACTTACATCATCAGCAGGATGAGTATGTTGTTACTAGTAGTTAATTTTTAATTTTTATCTTATGACTATTCACCTCAACGGAATTTGATCTGAATTTTATTGGTATAGATGAGCGAAGCTAGTGCTACTGCAGGAAATAAATTGTATACATTAATCCAGAAACGCTCCACCGGTGTGGACCTTGTGCTGCCTTGTCACGCAGCAGGTTCGATCCCCTGTCGGGACAAGTTTCCTGTGTGATGTTTTCTTCCGGGGCTTTTACTCACTGTAAGACAAATGTCAGGAAACTTTAAGACCCAAATGGTCCCCGAATATCATCTGGTTATTATTAACACATTCATTAAGTTTAGGATTAAGGCCTCTCCTGGTGCATCATTACCATCATAATCGGGGCAGCGTAACTCCGCCTTCCAGGCGCCCCAAACTCAGAAGTGGATTACAATAATGCCATGCGAGGAGAGGTTACTCCATCCATAGTAATTCTGCCCGAGGGCAGGTCTTTCACTGCAATCATAGCATTTTCATGCTATGCTTTGCAGCTTTACTAGGGAATTGTAGGTGTGGTAGCTTCCCGTTGCTTTCCACACCGGTGAAGGATGATGATGATAAGGATGACGATGATGATGACCATATGATTTTGGGGACCGTTTGGGCCTTAAAGTTTTCCTGACATTTGTTTTACAGGTGAGGAAAAACCCCGAGAGAAACCTCACCCAGAAAAACTGCCCCGACCGGGGATCAAACCCGGGCCCGCTGCGTGACAAGGCAGCGTTGTATGAGCACATCATATATTTACAGTAGGAATAGATGTGGATACTCGAGCATATTTTACATCAGCTACTATAATTATTGCTGTACCTACTGGAATTAAAATTTTTAGTTGATTATCCACCGTGTATGGGTCTCAACTAACATATAGCGCTACCTCGAGACCACAGCGGTGGACGAGAGGATGCTATAATGTCGAAATGACAATGTGGTGGCATTGGATAAAAAAAATCAAGAAACGTTACCTTGAAGTCGCCACATCCAGTCTTACTGTTTTGAGTAACGTACGAGTAAGTTTTGATAATGTATAGTACTTCTGTCTGAACACGCTTACTCGACCCCTAAAGTCACTGCAACAACATTAACCCTACAACGTGTTGTTTAGTTCAGCAAATAACAGTTCTTAAAAATGCTGATTAAAAACATAAAATAGAATGTGGAAAGTGCGAAGATATTGGCAGAATAAATTATATTAAAGTTAAAATAAAACCACACTGACAATCTACAACACATCATCAGAAGTATTAAACTTGCAGAAAGTTACATACAGTGACTGACTAAATTATTCGGACAATTACTTATTCAAAACTTTGTTATATATATTTAAATGTGCAAAAACGTAACTCGGTTGTTGTACGCACCATCTACAGTAGCCTGCATGGCAAGTTCGAATGAACCACAGGTTACAAACTATTGTATTATTTTGGATTATGTCGAATTCATCTCATATTGTCAACCTAATGTAAGTAGAATAATTCCATGAGATGTAATATTTCAGTGTCAAAGTGAGTTGTTTTTATTTAAAGAACTTTTTAGGTTTGTAAGTTTGTAATCGTCCCGCGCCTTAGCCCAGCGGTTTAAGGCATCATACCTTGATGCAAAACTACAGGACTTGCGCTGGTTCGAGTCCATATGGTGGATGAATCTTTTTCTCATGGAATTTTGATTAGTATGGGCCCAGTGCCCACCCTCATCTTGTGGAATTCCGTAGCTAGAACTACAGCAACTCCACGCCGTAGCCGAATGGTTAAAGCAAGAAGCCTTAGCGCAGAGCTACGGGACTTGCGCGGGTTCGAGTCCCCATGGGGAAGAAATTTTCTCATGGAATTTCGACCAGTATGGGATCGGTGCCCACCCAGCATTGCGAGGCATTTGGATAGATACAATAAGTAGCGACTCCAGGTTGAGAAGACTAGCTATAACGGCTGGGGAACCCTACATGCTGACCACATGTCATCCCTACATGGGCTGGATGATTGTCAACCTGTGTGATTAACACATGTGGATGTGAGGATAGCAGCTGGCTGGTAGGCAAGAGACTTCTAGGCCTATCGCGCTTGGAGTTTGGAGAATTACAGTAACTAGAGATTGCAGGCTGGAAAAAAAAAAAAAATATATATATATAGCTTGAAGACAATAAAACATATTTTCATCACTTTAAGTTTATTCTTTAATAAAATATTAAACACATTAAAATGTGCTTTTTACTTAATACTTTCTATATTAAACACGAACTAAAAAAGTGAAAAAATGTCCGAACAATTTAGGGAGTCACTTTATTTGCAATATTCTCATATAACTCTAATGTAATTTGCAGATCCGAGGTTAGAGCCAGAGGTTTATATCTACATTTAAATACTTTAGAAAATATTTTATAGCAATTACATATTTAGATTGGAAGTCCAGCCACAGTACAATGCTAAAACTATTTATGTATTTCTCTATACGCCTATAATAATTTTTCGGGGTTCTCACATTTCCCGAATTTCATCCCACCAACACCCTCCAGTCCTCTTCCCTCCTCCATCATGTCATTTCATCTCCATATCACCCTTCACCTCATCTCATATTAGACAAAAAATAATATATACAGTTTGATTCGAATTTGTTTACTTCTTTTGCCATTGCATGGACTTCACGTGTTTTTAATCTTGAATATAATTTTACAGGCGAACTAGGAATTTATTTTGCTTTGCATTTAATTTATTTTTTCCTCGTCTTGGAAAATTTTGATAGAATCACAATATTTGAATTTATCAACTATGTAGTTAACAGTTGAACGTGGCTTATTCATGCGCCTACTTAATATTACGTAAAGAAAATCCTCTCACAGCTAATTTATAATCATCTTCTTCAAATCATCCCCATTTTGGATTCCTCTGAAAGAAATAGTAAAAAAAAACAATACATGCACACCGGTACAGAGACAAGTCGCTCGTACTGTCGTACTGTACTGAGCAGTATAAACATAGCATACTGTGCATCATTTACCATTACAAGCTTCAAGTGTACAGGCACTCAACTCTTTTACCTGAAATCTGCACCGTTTTCAATAAATGATGTGTAGAATAAAAAAAAAGTTTTAATATTTAGATGTTTTAACTTCTCTTGCTATGGCGTGACACACATTCATTTGACTTGAAATAAATTGTAAATTTATAATGATCCATCCATAGTAATTCTGCCCGAAGGCAGGTCCTTTACTGCAATCATAGCATTTTCATGCTATGCTTCCAGATTTACTAGGGAATTGTGTAGGTGTGGTAGCTTCCCGTTGTTTTCCACACCGGTGAAGGATGATGATAATGATAATGGTAAGGATGAAAATGATAAGGATGATGGCCATATGATTTCGGGGACCGTTTGGGCCTTAAAGTTTTCCTGACATTTGTCTTACAGGTGAGGAAAAACCCTGATGAAAACCTCACCCAGAAAAACTGCCCCGACCGGGGATCGAACCCGGGCCCGCTGCGTGACAAGGGCAGCACGCTACCTCGAGACCACAGCGGTGGACTTTATAATGATAAATGGACGTTATACTATATAGACTTAACGTGTACAAACAAGATTGTTATATCTAATAAGTTACACAAAAATGAATGTTTGTTTGTTTGTTCGTTCGTACTTTATGTACGACCATACCGTTGATTCGATAGTGATGGGGTCTTTTGCAAAATGTTCAGGAGATTCCCGGAATAAACAGGCTATAAGAGAGTTGAGATACTCAACTCCTACACCCTTAAAAACACTCTTTGTAGTGAGAAACGTGAAAAATTCCCTTTTTTTTACCCTTAAATGGCTTACGCTGCCTAAATCATAACAAATACACAAAATTAACGTAGACATAATTGAATATCTCAAAAAACTCTACAAAAAAGTCCGCGACAGCATATGTTTATCTTTTACAGATAACGCACAGTAGCCATTTTTGTCTTTCATTGATGCCAAGAAGATCGGGATAAGTAGATTCCCGGGCAAGCATAGCAGAGCACGACGGGTATTCTTTTATGGATAACTCAAAATAACGAATTTTGTCTTTCAGCTCATTTATGCCAAGTACATCGGGATGCGTAGATTACCGGGCAACGCCGGGTAATCATCACGGGAGATCTAAAAATAATAACGATATACATTTATATTTATTTTTCTTTTTACTTATTCAACTGAATGCAAAAACACATGATGTATTTAGGTGCAGCAGCGCACGCCAGGTATTAACTAGTACTGCATATATAACTTGAACATTTACAGAAGGACACATTTCAATCAAGTAAAAATTTTCAAAATTATAAATCTTAATAATTATATCAATAAAAAACTTATATTTTAGTTTTTAAGAGACAAGATACAATGATTTGGACATACACTAAGAATGCCAAAAGGAAGATTGCCGAATATTTTAAATTGGAAGCCACAGGGAACAAGACCATGAGGAAGACCCAAAGATCGATGGGAGGATGACGTAATTGAAGATTTGAGAGAGATGGGGATTTTTGATTTGAAATCTACTGCACAAGATAGGAAAAAATGGCGTAAACTAGTTGAGAAGGCCAAGACATTCCACTGGAAGTCGTAGAGCCTGACGAAGAAGAAGAAGAAGGTACAAGATAAATACCTTACGCATAAAAATTATTTTGAATGAGAAGCCCATTAAACAAATTAATAGTTTTAACTATCTAGGTTATCACATCTTCTAAACTTACCCAAACTAACACTAATTTGCCCATTTACTCACTCTACCTTGCCCACTAATGCAGGTGGACTCTTGGCATAGAATCCCTTATTTGTGAACAAATATGTTGGTAAATAGGTTATACCAGGAACATGTGTTGTCACCTTGGCCAACATGACGCTATTCTCCGATTGAATATTCACTGGTGGCACGGATAGCCCGTTACTTTTCATATTAAATGAGTCCCGTGTGGTAGCCGAATGGTTTTAGGCAACATGCCTTGGAACAGAGCTACGGGACTTCCACTGGTTCGAGTCCCCATGGCGAAAGAGCTGTTCTAATGAAAATTTGGCCAGTATGAGATCAGTGTCCATCCAGCAGCATGAGGAATTTGGGTAACTACAATAAGTAGCGGTTCCAGGCTTAGAAAATGAGCTATAACGGGTAAGGGACCTGACACGCTGGCCACATGCCATCCATATGATTGTCCACCTCTGGGACAATACATGTGGACGTGAGGCCAGCATCCGGATGATAGGTGGAGGGCCTTCTAGGCCTATCGCGCTTTGAGTTTTCTTTTACGGGTACGAAAATCTTCAGTCCCATATGAAAACTAAACTCAGTGCAGGGCCTCCCTGAATGAGTGATCAGCTCAATTCAGAACTTCCCCCGAGACAACACGAACATTTAAGACGAAGTACACCATTCACCCACAATCATATTAAACATCACAAGTATGACGATGAATATAGCGGTCACGTGGTGTTCGGGGATTAATGTGCTCCCAGTGAAAGAAAGTGATTGTCTAGTGTGGAAAAGGGCGTGTTGAATTTGCATGCAGGTGGATTCCTCGAATACTATTGGCTAGTGATGACGTGGCGATCGTTGTTCCGTTATACTATTGATAACAAATTAGTTGGTATATATTCCTGTTGTCCACCGCTGTGGTCTCGAGGTAGCGTGCTGCCTTGTCACGCAGCGGGCCCGGGTTCGATCCCCGGTCGGGGCAGTTTTTCTGGGTGAGGTTTTTATCGGGGTTTTTCCTCACCTGTAAGACAAATGTCAGGAAAACTTTAAGGCCCAAACGGTCCCCGAAATCATATGGCCATCATCATCATCATTATCATCCTTACCATTATCATTATCATCCTTCACCGGTGTGGAAAGCAACGAGAAGCTTCACCGGTGTGGAAAGCAACGAGAAGCTACCACACCTACACAATTCCCTAGTAAAGCTGCAAGCATAGCATGAAAATGCTATGATTGCAGTGAAGGACCTGCCTTCGGGCAGAATTACTATGGATGGATATTCCTGTTATATAGCTAGATTTACTGTGCTAATTTGACTACTACGCTTATATGACGTCACACTAGTCTTAAATGTTATATTCGTTTTATATGTTATATTAGTTTTTAATTATGTTACATTGTCAAACTAGGTTTTAGAAGTGTACAATGCAACCAAGACTCACATGGTGTTCTGCTCAGCCGCATTCCTTCATGAGACTTTTTTTCTTAGGGAGAACAGTACTTGGCCCTTAAAGTTTCATGAAATTTGTATTACATGTGAAGAAAAACACTGAAAAAAAAAGCTCATGAAGGTAACTTGTCCCGACTAGGGATCAAATCCGGACCTGCTGCTTACGAGGGCATCTTTGCTCCGAACCCGCAGTAATGGACAATACTACTACTACTACTACTACTACTACTACTACTACTACTACTACTACTACTACTAATAATAATAATTATTATTATTATTTTATTTTTTGTGTTTTGTCCTTGGGCAGGTCTTACACTGCAATCATAGCATTTTCATGCTATGGTTTGCAGCTTTAGTAGCGAATTATAGGTGTGATAGCTTCTCGTTGCTTTCCACACCGTGGATGATAATGATAATGATGATGATGGCCAGATGATGTTCGAGGACTGTTTGGGCCTTAAAGCTTCCTGACATTTGACTTACAGGCGAGGAAAGAGCCCGAAAAAATCCTCACCCAGGAAGCTTGTCCCGACCAGGAATCGAACCGGGTCCGCTGCGTGACAAGACAGCACGCTACTTCGAGACCACAGCGATGGACAATAAAAAACAATAATAATAATAATAATAATAATAATAACACCGCTGTGGTCTCGAGGTAACGTGCTGCCTTGTCACGCAACGGGCCCGGGTTCGATCCCCGGTCGGGACAGTTTTTCTGGGTGAGGTTTTTCCTCACCTGTAAGACAAATGTCAGGAAAAATTTAAGGTCCAAACGGTCCCCGAAATCATATGACCATCGCAATCATCATCATTCATATTCATCTTAGATTAAGGACTCTCCTCGCGCACCACTATCATTATCATCATCATCACCCATAATATCATCCGGGCAACGTAACCCCGCCTTCCAGGCGCCCCAACCTCAGAAGTGGGTTACAAGTACGCCATGCCAGGAGAGAACATCAGGAATGTCGAAAGACAACCTGGGGCATTTGCAAAAAAAAAAAAAAATATAAAATGTAAATAGGCCCTAAATATCCTCAACTCGTGTCCAACTCAGGGTCGGGTCGAGGAATGAGACGAAATTCCTATATTTATAGAGGTCTGTGAACGACAAGGGTACTGGCCAACTACTCTTGAGGTACCGTCCTAGGGGCGGATGAATGGAATCAAACGAAATGGTGGAATGAAATTTGTGGCAGAAGAAAACAGGAGAAACCCCGAAATAATAATAATAATAATAATAATAATAATAATAATAACAATAATAACAAATTCATTGAATATACAATAGCAAACAATATGCATCTATAATGTCACCGCGTAAAAAAATAACCCTGTTCACAGGTTTATGTACTGTGGCTGGATTTTCCTTAACCTCAACGTAATACAGAAGTAATTAGCATTATGTCAGATGTAATAAGTATCAACCTTGTATAAAATCAGACAAGAAATTGATGACTCACCATATCTCGTGAAACTGGTCAGCCTTGCTCTGCTTCCTCTATGAGGTATCCTTTCGAGGGGGAGGATATCTCCTACGCTTCTTCCTTCAATACCGGTACGTAAACAAATCACTAAAATCTCCTTCTTACAAGCTTATTCAATCATTTCACTGACAATTCAAAAACTATTGTTATTATGTTTGGCACTGAACCGATTCAATGAGTCCTTGGAGTCCGCGTGTGGCAATAAATGACTTCCGTGAAATGTGTGTGTGTGTAGAAGGTCGGAAAGCTAGTGAGTAGGGCAGGCCGGTATGATGAGTAAAGGTCATGACGCTAGCGGGAGGTGGGGAGAGGGTCATCAGACTTTTGGCTCTCTTCATAACCAATGACTCAAAATAACTTATAGGTTACATAAGAACATTTTTTTTCTTGTCAATGCACAAAGGTTATCTGTTTTGCTACTCTTTAATGCTTCGTTTATGGAAGACATTAGAAAGTCTGGGTTTTCAATCAGTGGATCGCAGATAAAATCGATGCTCTTAAAGAGTTCGTTACCCTGGAACTACGTAAATAAGCCACTAGACCGTTCTTAAACAATCTGCTATTCCACCAAATATTTTACAATTTCATTTCAACATCTGTGGTCTCGAGGTAGCGTGCTGCCTTGTCACGCAGCGGGCCCGGGTTCGATCCCCGGTCGGGGCAGTTTTTCTGGGTGAGGTTTTTATCGGGGTTTTTCCTCACCTGTAAGACAAATGTCAGGAAAACTTTAAGGCCCAAACGGTCCCCGAAATCATATGACCATCATCATCATCCTTCATCGGTGTGGAAAGCAACGGGAAGCTACCACACCTACAATTCCCTAGTAAAGCTGCAAGCATAGCATGAAAATGTTATGATTGCAGTGAAGGACCTGCCTTCGGGCAAAATTACTATGGATGGATAGTAATCGTTGCAGAATTCCTCAAGAGCATCTTTCATCAACCACAACAAGAACAATAATTGAATAATCATATTTAAAAAAAAAAATAATACAGGCTTTCCACTTTACAGCAGTTTGCCCTTGATTCCTGCTGTCCAGAGATTCCTATCTTCCCATTGTCCATCTTCCATACCCCTCTTCATCATGGCATCATATATTCCCTCCTTCTACTTCTTCCCCTTCTCCTTCTGCCTGGTACCATCCAATCCAACACCTGTTTAGGCCACTGGTCTTCCGGCATCCGTTGTACATGTCCATACCATTGTAGAGCTCTCTTTGTTATCTTATCGATAACAGTTTCCTGTGCATCCATTTCTTGTCTGATATATGCATTTCGTGAATAATCATAAAACTGTAAATACCCCGTGATATACCCTTGGTGAAAGCATTTACTCGTATATTACATAAACAAATATGGGTTTCGGGAAAACCACACTGGTAATGGTCGAATTTTATTGATTTTTGGAGAATACGTTTTCTGTTTTATTTCAATGACATATACCGAGTTTAGTTGTAAAAAGTGGAAAATGTCGGCCGCTAGAGTGATTTTTAAATTTTCGCTTCAGCTGAACCCCCATCCATAATGGTCCAATTAACAAAGTCGAGGTTGATTTTTTTAATTCATTGCTTTATGCCGAGTTTGCTTCCAAAAAATTGCGCCCGCTAAAGCACGAATCGTCCCGCGCAGTAGCCGAGTGGTTAAGGCAAGAAGCCTTGGCGCAGAGCTACGGGACTTGCGTTCGTTCGAGTCCCCATGGGGAAGAAATTTTCTCACGGAATTTCGGCAAGTATGGGATCGGTGCCCACCCAGCATCGTGAGGCATTTGGGTAGCTACAATAAGAAGTGACTCTAGGTTGAGAAGACCAGCTATAACGGCTGGGGACCCCACATGCTGACCACGTCACCCCTACACTGGTTAGATGACCTTTGTGATTGACACATGTGGATGTGAGGTCAGCAGCCGGATGGTAGGCCAACACAAACACACACACACACACACATATATATATATATATATATATAATGTGGAAAGCAACGGGAAGCTAACACCTACAATTCCCTAGTAAAGCTGCAAGCATAGCATGAAAATGCTATGATTGCAGTGAAGGACCTGCCTTCGGGCAGAATTACTATGGATGGATATATATGGTCTTTTGGTGTCACTGAAGAATTAAAAAACAAACTTTTCATGAGAATAACCTCAGTACCTATCCATTCAAAGTAATTCTACCCGAGAGCAGATCTTTCACTGCAATCATAAAATTGTCATGCTAAGCTCTGCAGCTTTACTAGGGAATTATAAGTGTGGTAGCTTCCCGTTGCTTTCTACACCGGTGAGGATGATGATGATGGCCAGATTACTTTTGGGGACTGTTGGGCCCTAAGCTTCTTGACATTTGTCTTACAGGCGAGTAAATACCCCGAAAAAAAAAACTTTACCCAGGAGCCTGTCCCGACAGGGAATGGAACCCGGGACAGCTGCGTGACTAGCCAGCACGCTACCTCGAGACCACAGCGGTGGACTTCAATACATATAAACCTTCGAAATTCGCTAAAATACAAAGATACTGACACAGTGCTGTATTGTCAAACACTTAAAAATATATTATGCCCGTAATCTCGGATATTACAACTATTGTACCGTCTGTCTATACTCCCACACACCCCCACAAAGAGTAAGAGTGAAGGGTGCTCATTTGCGGGAGTTACTTAACCAAGTTAACTTAGCTTATTTCTCTACAGATCGGCATAGGGATGTGGCAACCCCATCTGTTCGTATTATATCTCCATCCATCCATAGTAATTCTGCCTTATGGCAGGGCTTTCACTGCAATCATAGCATTTTCATGCTATGCTTGCAGTTTTACTAGGGAATTGTAAGTGTGGTAGCTTCCCGTGGCTTTCCATGCCGGGTATATTTGATTTCCCATAAAGATCAGGTAACTCACTGTTATACTGTACAGTCTTCTTCTATTCACCTGTCTGTTCATCTCTCTTTGGTACAAAGAAAATCCTAAGAACTTATTCTCAAATACTCGTAATCTTTTCTCCTCCCTTAAAATACGAGTCCATGTGTCACATCCATATATTTTTTAAAATTCTATACCACCAGGTTGTCATTTCGACATCCTGGTATTCTCTCCTGGCATGGCGTTATTGTAACCACTTCTGAGGTTGGGGCGCCTGGGAGGCGGAGTTACGCTGCCCCGATGATATATGATAGGTGATGATGATGGCAACGATGCGCCAGGAGAGACCTTAATGCTAAACTTAATGAATATGTTAATGATTATGACGGCCACATGATGTTCGGGGACCGTTTGGGCCTTAAAGTTTTCTGACATTTGTCTTAACATATGAGGAAAAAAACCGAAAAAACACACCCAGGTAACTAGTCCCGGACATATTCACGTATTTATATAAATTTTAATAAATTTATTAATTATTAATCCATATGTGTTTGTAAGTTTTTATATGCGTCCGCTGCACGACAAAGCTGCATGCTACCTCGAGACCACAGCGGTGGACTCATCCATAACTGGAAGAATAATAGTTTTATATATTTTTAAAATAAGTTAGTACAACTAGAGTCTCTGTAATGCATAACAACACGCACTTCCAGAATTGACTCTATGTTTAATTTCTTTGAGCTTCTCATTCCTATTTGTAATAATTGTCCCTACATATTTGAATTTAGCCACTTCTTCAAAATTCCCCTCATTTCTTATTTACTGTTCATTTCCGTTTGATCCTTTGGCATGGATTCCCTGAAGTAGTTCCCGCCCGGAGAACCAAATGGGAGATTATTTTATCTCCGGAAAATTTTATCCCAGTGGAACCCACGTCCACGTTTCTTGACGGTTGTATTTTTACTGTGAAGTTAAGTCTTGTAGACTGCGATGGGCAGGTCATGTGGCATGAAAGAGGAGCATGGAAGCTTCTTGTAGGAAAACCAGAGGGAAAACCACCAGTTGGTAGACCAAGAATGAGATGAAGGTATAGCTAACCATGATTTGAAGGAAGTAGATTATACAGGGGAAGGTTTGGAAAACATTAGCTCAGGAGAGCATATATCCGCGCGGCCACGAACCTATGGGTTCGATAGTGCCAGTGAGTTAGTTTATACACAACATAATGTACTGTCTATAGTAACGTAAGAATTCGTAGTTGACCAGCGATGCCCAAACTTAGGGGGGAGGGAAGCATCCACTCTCTATGGAGTTTGATATTTCATGTACTCTTCAAGAATGATAGTCAGGAGAAGAGGATCTCACCATCTAACTAACTCACTGGCTCTTTCAAACCCATAGGTTCATGGCCGCGCGGGCATAAACTCTCCATACATCCCTATCCTGAGCTGTTTTCCAATCATCCCCTGTATAATCTACTTCACTGAAATCGTGGATAATGTTATCCTAGCACCTCATTCTTGGTGTACCAACATGGCGTTTTGCCTCTGGTTTTCCTACCAGAAGCTTCCATGTACCTCTTTCATCCCCCATACGTGCCACATGTCCTGCCCATCGCAGCCTACGAAGCTTAACTGTTCTTATTATATCTGGCTTCCTATACATATCATACATATAATGTAGCTCACTATTATGTAGTTTTCTCCATTCACTTGTCTGTTCATCTCTTTCTGTCCCAAACATTTTCCTAACACTGTCAGAACAATCAACACTTTTGAAATCCATATTAAAGCACTGTTGAGGTTATGTAAAAATATGTTATTTATAAAATTTTTACCTGGTAAGTCAGTCGTCCTCAACTAAATTATTAAACTTCAAGTTATTCTAATATGGAGGCCTTTCAAAAACAATGTTTCATCTTCTGCATTTTAACTAAATCAGTTCCACTCATCTCCCAATCAAATCAACTTCCCCAGGAATTTCAAAATTCATTAATTTTTCTTTCCTAGCTATTTGAATGTGGATTTTTACCCAAACAGCGAGCTCTGTAGGTTTTTCTAAATGCTTTATTAAACTAGTAATTCTAGCTCAGGATAGGGGTGTCTGGAAAGCTTATATCTGAGTGGCCATGAACCTATAGGATCGATAGTGCGAGTGAGTGAGGGAGTTAGTTAAGAGGTCTAAGTTCAAATGGATCATGTAGAAGTATACTGACTTAGGCTTTCACGGCCGGAGTTATTACGATGATCTTGTAGAAGATTTCTGGGCTGTTGGCCGTGGTCTTGTAGTTCCCCAACATTTTGCCAGAGACTGCATCCTCAAGGGTTGTCTCTGGTGAAATGTTGGAGAACTACAATCCTCAAGACCACAGCCAACAGCCTGTATGATCTTTTGTTAGAAGTGTTTTCAAAATTGATATTGGTAAAATATTGGAGATAAGACCTTTTGGAAGACATAGATAAATCTGGTACTTGTGAAAAAGATATTACTAACAGAGTAAATTGTGCAAGGAAGGCGATTAGATCCCTGAATGGTCTTTTATGGAATAGAAATTTGACCAGAAAAACAAAAAAAGGGATTATACAGACAATAATAGAAAATATACTTACATATGGATCAGAAAGCTGGACAAATAAATGAAAGGATGCAGAAAAGCATCTTGGCTACAGAAATTGCTGGATTACGGAGAATTTTGAGAATAATCCAGTGCTACAACATATTCGCAATCCATTCATCAGGTACAAACGATAAATGTATGCACCAGCAACTGTTATCGATAGGATAACAAAGAGAGCTCTACAATGGTATGGACATGTACAACGGATGCCGGAAGACCAGTGGCCTAAACAGGTGTTGGATTGGATGGTACCAGGTAGAAGGAGAAGGGGAAGAAGTAGAAGAACTTGGTATGAGGGAATATATGATGCCATGATGAAGAGGGGTATGGAAGATGGACAATGGGAAGATAGGAATCTCTGGAAAGCAGTAATCAAGGGCAAACTGCTGTAAAGTGGAAAGCCTGTATTAAGTATTAAGTAAGTAAGGAAGACATAGGCAATGATGATAGGATCACACAGGGATGTATCTTAGGATACTTGTTATTGGAAATATGAACTGGGTTCAGTTGGTTGTGGATAAGTACCAGAGGGTATCTTAAGTGAATGTGGCATTGAACTTATGAATTCCATAAGTCACAGAGTTAGACAGCTAGTTAGCTATAAAGCTAATGGAATGAGGAAAGCAAACAGAGGGACAGTATGGTTATGTAATGAAACACAAAATAATTTTTTACAAAATTATTTTAATTATTTTAGGGCCGACAGTTAACAATGACAATTTTACAATGGTTGGCAACACTGCCATTTTTACAATAGTGATTTGAATAATAATGAATGCATAAAACAAACATTTTGTTGGGAATTTAAAATATATGTGATATAAAATTAATAAATTACAGTATTTATAAATTTTCACAGCAGATTAGAACTCACCTATTGAATACAATAATTAAACAACTGCAATTTTTTTATCCATCAAACTTTCTGTTGTAATGCAACACGGACAACTTTTGTGTTTGATCTATACAGAGTGATTTACAATAAGTATCACAGACTTCTAAGGATTGTAGAGGAGACTTAGGTAGATAAATCTATACTTTTAATATTAATTTTTAAATTATCGAATGTCACAAAATGATAAAACAGTTATCCCATCTACATAAAAAAGTTGTACTTCAATGGATTCCGGCCCATTGTGGAGTGACAGGCAGGCAATGAAATAGCCGATTTTCTAGCCAAGAAGGGTAGCAAAATTATTTCAAATGCAACTTTTACTCCAATTTCCTTTCACTCTATCAAAAGAATTATCTCAAATAAATATATCAATAAACTTAGAGAAGAATACACCACCAAAACATCTGGAAAGGAATGGGAAAATCTACAAGCTTCTGACATTACTACATTACAAAGAAAATCTGCAGTAGCAACATTCAGACTGCTAACAGGACATGACTGCTTGAATAAACACCTACACAGAATTGGCATAACAGATTCACCTAAATGCCCTTTTTGCAATTTAAATGAAGATATGGAGAGAAACCATCTCCTCCGTTGTCCAGCTTTTGTAGAAGAGACCAGCCTTTCTGCTAAATATTGGAGTGCAAGAGAGCAAATGATTTCATTATCAAGTGCTCGACCAACCAACCAATATTATTTTTTTTTATGTTCAATGTTGAGGTTACAATTACAGTATTTTAATTATAAAACTTATATTAATAAAGAAGGAAAATCAAGTTTTGCTGAACACATTTCAAAAACCGACCAACAATTTGGCAAAATAAGATGAAACATTAATAATAATACACAAAGAAAACAGCAAACAAAAGATTAATATTTAATTTTATGAAGTGATATTTTGAGGTTATTTTAATAAAATTATTTTCAGTCTGATCATCTTACCTCAATATTAATGTTGATTTGTTCTTGGACATGTTTCAAAAACAATTCTGTTTTATCATCAGCTTGTCCAGACTGGTTAGATTTATGTTGCACACCCTGGATCTCAATGTCAGCTCCATCCTGTGGTTGGCCAAAGAACCTCCAAACAAGGTCATGCTCCGTCAGTATTTCAAAATTCATAACTCTGTTTTTGTTCTTCCGAATATACATTTTTTCCCAAATAGTCAGCTCTTTTGTATTTTCTAACTGTTTTAATAAAAAAAACATAATATAAATTCAGACACTAAATTATTAAAACAGTTAGAAAATACAAAGGGATGACTAGTTGGGAAAAAATCTATATTCAGAAGAACAAAAACAGAGTTATCAATTTTGAAATACCGGCGGAGCATGACCTTGTTTGGAGGTTCTTTGGCCAATCACAGGATGGAGCTGATATCGACATCCAGGGCATGCAACATAAATCTAACCAGTCTGGACAAGCTGACGATAAAACAGAATTGATTTGAAACATGTCCAAGAACAAATCAACATTAATATTGAGGTAAGATGATCAGACTGAAAATAATTTTATTATTAATATTTTGGAAGAAATTGATATCATCAAAGAAGCAGAGAATAAAAATGTATTAAATGAAAATACACCTAGCAACCAAAGCCCCCTGTATAAAATATATAATTTCAATATCAAGAAGAGTCCTGAAGATGAAGCCAAGACTTCAAAAAGCTTAGAAATTTTATGATGTAATGAAGATTGTGACATGAATTATTGCAGATAAGGATGACGGTGTAAAAAAGTTATAAAAAAGTTTTATAATTAAAATATTAGTTTTGATAAAGAACCAATACTCGGAAATGTACTATTTTGATGTAAAATAGGTTTGAAGATCGGAACACAATGGGTTGATATCACCTGCCTTGTGTTTCAGAATTAAGTATTACAGACTTTTACAGGTTGTATTACAAGTGTGGTTCCATATGGCGACCCTGTTATTCGTTGCACAAAGTATACCTGCGACGCATGTTTTCATACACATGCCCCACAAGACCTAGTGTGTGCTCAATAATTTCTGCTGTCGCCAGAATTCATACAACAACATCTTCCTCCAACACGATAGGTGTAGTACAACCTCTAGAAGTCTGTAATACTTATTCTGAAACACAATATCAACCCATAGTGTTTCAATCTTCAAACTTATTTTACATCAAAATGGTACGTTTCCAGACATGGGTTCCTTACCAACATTTTATCTACTAAGTTCCCTCTACAACCCCTAGAAGTCTGCAATACTTATTGCAAATCATCCTGTATAGAGTGCTCCAATTGTAACAGTCAAACTACAATTGAAATCTTGTACTAGGATTATGAGAGATGATGTTTCCGTGTCCGTTATCCATTCCTGCATACATAAAGCAGCACTGATAAGAATAACAGTACACAGCTATCTTGCTATTCATTTGTATAAAATCAATTATGTATCAACAAACAAATATATTATAATGCATTGTTGGCCAGCTTTTAAAAATCATGTATGACAGCAGGAATCAAGTCTTGCCTAGGGGATTCATGGGGCAGCGACTCATGAGTCAGAGATCTGGTAACAACTTTCTACATGCATCTACATATTGCTCCTGGAAGAATCATTCTCACAGACTTCTGATTCGAAAGAGGTCCAAACTGGTTTCCAGAAAAATTCCAATACTCATATACAGAGTGCTCTAAAATTCCCCTTACAAAATTCTAGGACTGAGTTGATAATATTTAGAATTGGAAACCATGTCCGGCAACTAAATTGGAAACACCATCTTGAAAGAATGAGTTCAAATCAGATCCCCAAAGCTGTTTATAATTAAAAACAAGAGGACGAAGATCTCGGGCCGTCCTATGAAACACCGGAGGGAAAATTTTCTATAGGATCATAACAGGCCTTGGCCTAATACTTGGAAGAAAGAAGAAGAAGAAGTCTGGAAACATACTGTTTATGTGTTACAGCCATTTGAAAACATGTTTTCAACGCAACCACTTTTACAAGTAATTTAATTAAGGCGTGACTCAGTACAATGCTTGTTTCGCAATTCAACTCATTAATAACCAAAGAAACAAAATGGAAACTGAACCATGACTTGCATTAATAATCCCGGATACACCCTCACAAGCAATTTTTGCAGTTTTAAAAAATTTTGAAAAAATGACATTTTTTTAAAGAAGCACTAAGTCTTGAAATACTTGATAGGGAAATTTTCGATTTAGACAAATCACAAAGCTATTATTTGTTGAGACATGTGACGTACGTTCAGACAATACTTGTTTTGAAATGGCTGTAGCACAGAATCGGCAAGTTTCCAGACATGGTTTCTAATTCTAAATATTATCAACTCAGTCCCCTCTACAAGTCCTAGAAGTTTCTAAGGGAAATTTTAGAGCACCGTGTATAAAAGGAGGTGCAAAGTCCCTATAAAAGTTCAACAGTCCTCTTGCCTCCATAATCAACATTCATTCCCCTATCATTTATGGATCCAATATTTTATACAATCCTTACCTTTTACAGAGATCCCTATATTCAACTAATAATATATTGACAATAATATATTGTTGTTTAAGAGTTCTACATCTGCTGCAATTTCCAAAAAAAAAATCCACTTGGTTCAAAATTATGTTTACTTGCAATTCTTACAATCACAGCTTTCTTTATCTTCATTCCAAAAATGTTTTCTCCGATTTGTCCCTTTCACATAGTTCACTTCACTTCACTTTTTCCATAAACACACAATTTGGAAAGACAACTTTAAATTTATTTTAATCATGGAAGAATTAATAAACACTTCTACACAGAATTATCATAAAACTTGTATATATTCACTTCTTTTTCCACAATAAAACCTCATTAATATCAACTAACTGTGTCTCACGATTGTGTGGGTTAGCAAATTTATAGATTAACAGAAAAAAAAAAATCAAATATCATGACAAAAGATTGCAATAACAATTAACAGTAATTCGTTTGATGTTTTTATTATTGATTTAACATTTCTCACTGAAAGATAAATTATATTTGAAGAGAAAAATTTTCGCCTAGACCGAGACTCGAACCCAGGACCCTTGGCTTTCCGGGCCAAGTGCTCTACCAACTGAGCTACCGAGGCAAGTTACGATTTAGACGCAAATTTTTCTCTTATATACGTTGTAATTCCCTATCGCCAAATGCTTTTGAAACCATTGCTTCTATCTTTGCAAATGGCGGCTTCTTAGTTAAGAGTCTGGACAAGCTGACGATAAAACAGAATTGTTTTGAAACATGTCCAAGAACAAATCAACATTAATATTGAGGTAAGATGATCAGACTGTACATAAACTAATTAAAGTAACCTTAAAACATCACCTCCTAAAATGAAATATTAATAAACAGTAAATTGCCCCAGTTTATGGTACAGAATTTAATCAAAATTACAGTGGGAGGTTAAACTATGACATATTTACATTAATGAATGAGTTGGAAAATAAATTAATATTTAAATCCCTGTGTAAAGAAACTGATTTCAAGCATTATTTTCTTACATTTGAAGAGAAAAATTATATGCTCAGACTGGGGTTTGAACCCAGGACCTTTTGCACTCTAGGCAAATGCTCTATGAAGTGAGCTATCTGAGAAACTCCACTCTAAATGCAAATTTTTCTCTTATGTACACTGTTGATTTTCTTCTTAACTACATCACACATCAAATATAATTAGTTTGGGTAATCTGAGATTCCTATACATACCTTCAGCTTCCCCTACAATCATGTCCGGATTAAGAAATATCCAAATTTAACAATGAATTTGGGAAATTTATCATTATGAGGTTTTATTAATAAGAATCAAATTAATCGTGAATTCTTTTCACCTCATACTTCTATGTTTTTTTAAACACAGCACCGCAGTATCTGAGAATAATCTTCCCCATTGTCAGCTGTCTTCACAACTGTCAATTTTTTCTTTTGCCGCTAATTATCCAAACTGCCATCTGGTATAATTTTGAAGGAGTAATTTTCTAAACTGCCATCTGTAGTATTTTTGAAGAACTTTGTAATCAAGCTCGGTTCGTCCAGAATCTGTAAGTTCATGATTCTAGTATGTTTTCTTTTAATATATATCTTATCCCAAACTGTTAAATCCAAAGGTTTAGGTAGATCAAATGGTAAAGAGAAAAATTTATGCCTGAACCGGGAATCGAACCCCGAACCTTCAGCTTTCCGTGCTGATGCTCTAACCATTGAGCTAATCCAGGCTTCCTTCCCATCCAAGCACAAATCCTTCCTTTACCTTACTGTCTTGGTCCCACATTCAAATGCTATGAATCATCGTTTCAAAAGTTTTGCTTCTTTTTCAATTCTATGATTCTCTAATAAACTATCTGCTGCTATAGCTGATTTTTCAATTTCTCCATTTTTTTGTGTTTCTAAAGTGTTCTTTCTATATGAGTTTCCAAGTTCCTTTTTGTTTTTCCTATATATATCCTATTGCAATCAATTTGATAAATTCCAGATTTTTTGTTGTCTGGGGTGTTAACTTTATTATTAGTTAACAGAAGATTACCCAGCCTGAATTTGTTAATCGGAGTCAATGTTACATTAAATTTTCTGAAAATTTTTTGAAATTTATTATGAACTTGAGGATGGTAAGTAAATTTCTTGAATTTTTTATCTTTCTTGGAATCATGTCGTAGGGTATTTTGATAATGAATATAATCATATTGCTAAAATAAATGGTTTTGATGAAGACATAATCTAATATATAAAAATTAATGTTTGTTTGTTTGTATATTTGTTTGTTCGTATTTTATATGCGTGGCCACACCGTTCGTCTTATTTTGATGGGGCTTTTTGCAAAATGTGCAGGAGATTCCTGGGATGAACATAGGCTATAAGAGAGTTGTGATATTCAACCCCTTCACCCCTAAAGATCACCCTTTGATGTAAAAAACGTTAAATAAAGCCCCTATTTCGAAGTTTAAATGGCTTACGCTGCCTAGAACATAACAAATACACCAAATTAATGTACACAGAATTGAACATCTCAAAAAACTCTACAAAAAAGTCCGCGACAGCATATGTTTATCTTTTACCGATAATTCACAATAATCATTTTTGTCTTTCATTGATGCCAAGAAGATAGGAATAAGTCGATTCTCGGACAAGTGTGCTCTGCCATACCGTTCATCCGAATAAGATGGGGCTTTTTTGAAAAAAATGTTCAGGAGATTCTGGGGATGAATATAGGCTATAAGAGAGTTGTAAATTCAACCCCTTCACCCCTAAAAATCACCCTTTGTAGTGAAAAAGTTAAAAAAGGTCCTATTTTGATGCTTAAATGGCTTATGCTGCCTAAACCATAACAAATACACCAAATTAATGTACACAGAATTGAATATCTTAAAAAACTCTACAAAAAAGTCTGTGACAGCATATGTTTATCTTCTACGGATAACTCACAATAACCATTTTTGTCTTTAAAGAATATCGCGATAAACAGATTGCCAGGGAAGCATAACAGCGCAAGGCAGGTGGTAAAAACACATTAACATTTATATTTGAAGAGAAAATTTTTTGCCTAGACCGAGACTCGAACCCGGGACCCTTGGCTTTCCCGGGCCAAGTGCTCTACCAACTGAGTTGCCGAGGCGAGTTGCGATCTAGACGCAAATTTTTCTCTTATATACGTTGTAATTCCCTCGTGCCAAATGCTTGAAACCATAGCTTCTATCTTTGCAAATGGTGGCTTCTTAGTTAAGAAGACATTTATTGGGAATTTCACACTACTTTATAAAGCCAGTAGGGCTTCTATTGACGATTTTATTATTAATTTAACACTTCTCATTAAAGGATAAATTATATTAACATTTATTTAGGAGTAGCAGCGCACGCCTGGTATTAGCTAGTATAGAATAAATTAAAGAAATTTAAATAACAGAAAAGGCTTCAAAAATACACCAGATAGCAGTTTAGAAAATTACTCCTTCAAAAGTACACCAGATGGCAGTTTGGATAACTACCGGCAAAAGAAAAAATTGACATTCGTGAAAACAGCTGACGATAGGGAAGATTGTTCTCCGATACTGCGGTGCTGTGTATATAAAACATAGAAGTATGAGGTAAGAAGAATTCACGGTTCATTTGATTCTTATTAATATCCAAATTAATGAGGTTTCGCTGTATAAAGTATTAAACACACAAATTTAATTGATGTATATTCAACTTTGAGTACTTTATCATGTGTAAGTGTATCAAACTGTCTGCAAACCTCATAGGTAAATGGCCCATATTTGCCTTGACAATTATTTTATATATTTTAATTTTGGCAACTGGATCCTATATACAGAATAAAAAAAATGATGAAATGCATAAAATGACACATTTAATACAAATTTTCCATAGTGATGGTATTATGACGAGTAATGTCCACTCTAAGTGACTAGCTGCCATGCAATCACTAAGCAACAATCAATATGTACACATTATCATTACCTTCCTCCGCCCTACTGTACAATAATATCAATCGTAAAGGGAACATACATTACAGGTAAAATGTATACCACATCAACAAGTAATGTAAAAGGCACTCAATGCAAATACTTTACTGCAAAACTGCACAGCGACATTTACAATTTAAAGAAATAATTTATTTAACTTTCACAGGGAAAGAACACTATGAGGTTTAATTTAATAATTAAATTAATTAAATTTAATTAATGTTGGGAAGTAAACATTATGAGGTATAATCATTAAAAATCATCGGAGAACATATTGTTTAAATAACTCACCTCATAGGATTCATGCTTCCATGAAATCGCGATTTCAAACATAATCATGTTCATCGTCAGCCATAACTCCGACTGTTGAAATTCTTCGGCCGTCAACTATTCTATTGTCGCCATCTTCAATGCTGCTATCTATGGTTGAATTTATGAACTTCGAAATCAATGTAATTTCGTTACGGATATCAAAATTCATTGATCTATTTTTGTTTTTCTGAATGTATATTTTTTCCCAAACTGTCAATTCCAAAGATGGCGACAATAGAATAGTTGACGAAGAATTTCAACAGTCGGAGTTATGGCTGACGATGAACATGATTATGTTTGAAATCGCGATTTCATGGAAGCATGAATCCTATGAGGTGAGTTATTTAAACAATATGTTCTCCGATGATTTTTAATTAAATTAATGTTTTTATTACCTCACCTCATATCCTTTTTCTTCTATACTGCAGTTTCGGAGCTTATCTCCATCGTCAGTAGCCTCTGGTCGACCGGTGTTATGTCGTTTCTTGGCGGTTTCCTTCTTACTTCTGTCGGTGGACCGATGAACCTCTGGATCAGGTCAAAATTTGCGGGAGTTTCAAAATTCATGAGTTTTTCTTTTTTGTTTTTTCCCAGACTGTGAGTTCCTTTAGTTTATCTGTTTGTTTGATTAGGCTAGCTTCTGTATCTATTAAATGTTTTTCAGACCAAGCATGGGCTACTACTGCTGACTTGTCCACTTCACCCTTTTTTACATTTCTAAGGTGTTCCTTCAATCTAGTTTTTAAATTTCTTTTTGTTTTTCCTATATAGATTTTGTCGCAATCTTGACATTTGATCTGATATATTCCTGATTTATATTCTTGTCCAATTTTTTCATTTTTGTTGGTTTTAATTATCTAGTTTAGGCTGTATTCATTCTTTGGGGCCAATCGAATGTTAAACTTATTGAAAATTTTCTGGAACTTGTGGTGTTTTAAAGGATGGTAAGTGAATTTTTTGAATCTTATGTTCTCTTCTGTTTGTTTTTTAAGTGTGCTTTCATTAATTAGTTTTTGCCTTTTAAACTTATTTATTTTCTTGTGTACCATGTTCTCTTCATAACCATTTTCTATTGCTACTTTAATTATGTATTCTTTTTCTTTTTCATATTTTTCACGGTTCAGGGGTACATTCACCAATCTGTGTGTTAGGCTATTGAATACAGCTTCTTTGTGAGCGAAATGGTTGAATCCTGATGCCTTAATGTAGTTATCTTTATGTGTGTTCTTTCTGTATATTCCAAATTCTATTTTGTTTTTTTCGTTTCTAGTTAGGGTTAGATCCAAAAATGAAATTTGTCTTTCAGTTTCAGTTTCCATTGTGAATTTTACAGTTTTGCTCCGAAACTGCAGTATAGAAGAAAAAGGATATGAGGTGAGGTAATAAAAACATTAATTTAATTATTAAAGAAATAACTTCAGAAATAATCATAAGTAATGCCACGAGTGATTTCCAATTTATCTAGATGATTTGGAAATCAATAGTGGCATTTGTTAGGACTACTTAACGAATAAAATTAGTAAGTTTACTCAAAAATCATTATTTAAATATATTTACCGATATATATATATATATAAGTCATTCAAAATATCTCTGCAGGCGGACGAATTACGAAGCTCTGTTTGTTGCTACACGTGACGTCATATAAGGCAGTGTACACTGTCAGCGTCCCCTCTGCACTCATAGATAGCAGTGTCACGTGGTCTATTCCTGCATAAACACGACTGCAGTGCCCTCCGTCAACAACTGCGCTTACTCCTTAAATGGGTAATATGTATATATTATGTAAATGGCGATGTTTGAAAACAAATCACTGTATATTCACTGCAACTTGATCATATTTATTTATTGTCAAATAGGATCGCAATATTGTAAGAATGCCATGAAACACGTCAAATTGTATATTATAATCAACATTACAGGTTATTAATTTATATTTTTAGCAAATAACTCAGTAAAATCAAGGAACCTGTTCATTATTTGTTATATTCAATGTATTTGTTGGAGAAAAATAATGCTCTGAGCTGTTCAGAATATTAAAAAGGAGGAGCTTTATCACAAAAGCAGGAGCTGATAAAGAGAAATTGATAAAGAGCGAGGTGAAAACACAACTGTCATTGTTTATTTTTTATTTCACTCACCTCATACTTCATAACTTTCAAGAGGTAAGAGTTTCTCCCGATCGACATAACATCAGTCGCCAAGATTGTACTGAAGATAAGACCGTTATGGTCTCGAAATCGCGATCTACTTAGAAGATTTATATGAGGAGAGGTAGGAAACATTTAATTTCACCATAGACTCACCTTTATTAAAACAAATAGAAAAACCTAAAGAACGGACTGTTTGGGAAAAAACTCTACATTAAAAGAAAATAAAAAGGAGAAATTAATGAACATTGAAATTCCCGCACAAAATTATTTGATTTTGAGGTTTTTCAGTCTACTAACAGAGGGAGCAAATGAGGCTCTTCAAGATGGCAAAACAACAGTCTTGAAATACTGGTGATGGGACAGAAGATAGTTCGGAAACTAGTTTAAGAAGAAAAATATGAGGTGAGTGATAAAATTGTACATAAATAGACTCACCTTATTTAATTAATCATTATATAAATATTACATAATGTATACTATACAAAATAATCATGAACAATGGACACACAGTAAATATTAAGCAATACATTAAGTTATGTAGATAGGAAATAACACTATGAGGTTTTTTAA